>CM053589.1:3764738-3798409 GCA_028646515.1 Pseudochirops corinnae | reverse complement strand
GCCACAGGCTTCACGTGACCACATTCAGCCTATTAGGGAACAGAGTATACTTTCAAATATCCAAGGGTCCTCAGAGTCACGCAGCCACTTTAGCAAAGGGCCTAGGGGCAGGGAAGATCTTCAGATTCCCATAACATGTACTTGGTTTCAGTTGCTTCTCTCCTGTTCTCCCCAGCCTGGATCTTCAACATCAAACGTGGACTTGGACCTCTACAACTCTTCCAGAACGCCAGTCTCTGAGCCATTTCACATTCATCTTTGAAGCTCTTTCCGTAGGGTCTAACTCAAGTAATTGGTATCTGTGTGCAAAACAGACCACTTAGACTGCCTTAGCTACTGGCTGGGCCTAAACACCATGCCACATTTCACACTAATCCTGTTCCACTGTCTCACCAAATGTCTGCATTCCATTCCCATCTTAAAACTTCCTGGGATGAAATACTCCTTCCTGACCTCCACTCCTCAATTTGTGTTGTCTTCCTCTATTAGAATGTAAGACCCTTGAAAGCAAGGACTATTACTTTTTAAAATATCACTTTTTTTTTTTTACCAGAACTTAGCACAAAGCCAGACATATAGATGCTTAATTATTTTTCATATATTCAAACCAACATAGAATCAATCACACAACAAGCATTTATTAAGGGTTTCCTATGTGTCAAACACTATGCTGATTACAGGGGACACAAATAAGACACAAAAATATTCCCTGTCCTCAAGGAGCTTGCATTCTCCTAGACAAAACATGTACACAGATAATAATATATAAGATACATACAGTTGTGATATATGAATATAATGGAATACTATTGTGTTATAAGAAATGATGAGCAGGTAGACTTCAGAAAAACTTGAAAAGATTTACACAAACTGATGCAAAGTCCAGGAGAACAATGTACACAGCAAGAGCAACATTGTGCAATGATCAACTATGAATGATTTAGCCCTTCTTAGCAGTACAATGATCCCAGACAATTCCAAAGGACTCATAATGGAAAATGCTATCCATATCCAGAGAAAGAACTGATATAGTCTGAATACATATCAAAGCATGTTATTTTCACTTTATTTTTTGTGGTTTTTTTTTTCTTTTGGTTTATTTCTTCTCTCACAACATGACTAATATGGAACTATGATTGCACATATATAACCTATATCAAATTGCTTACCATTTTAGGGAGAGGGAAGAGGAAGTGGGGAGGGAGAAAATTTGGAACTCAAAAAATTTTTCAATGAATATTTAAAATTGTCTTTATATGTAGTTGGTAAAAATAAGATGCCATTAAAAATTAAAAATAAAAATATACATACAGATTAAATTAAGGTTACAGATGGTAACCTTAAAATGAGAAGGGACATTCCTCCTGCCAGAGGTGGCATTTGAGCTGAGTCTCAAAAGAAGTCAGGGAAACTAGAAAGCAAAGGAAATTCAGAGGCTGAGGTGAGGATGGATGGGATTCCAGGCCTGGGAGACAGACAATCCAAAGGCACAGAGAAAAGACACGTAGCACAGAGTGAGGCATAGCAAACATGTCGCTCTAAACTAGAGTGCCTGAAGGAAAATAATGTGAAAGATGAGAAAGACAGGAAGGGACCGGGCTGTGAAGAACATTAAATGTCAAATAGAAGAGTTAATCTTTAATCCAAAAAGTAACGGGGAGACACTGGTGTATATTGATTTAGGGGGCTGGGGATGATATGGTCACATCTGTCCTCTAGTGAAGTAATTTTGGAAGGTACATGGAGGCTGGACTGGAGTAGGAAGAGACTTAGAGCAAGAAGGTCACTTAGGAGCCTACTGCAATAGTCCAAGTGAGCAGTGATGAGGGCCTTAGCTAAGCTGGCGATAATGTGTGAGTGTAGAGAAGGGGACATATTACAAGAGATGCTGTGGACATCAATTTGGCCGCTGATTGCATGTGTAGTATATGTGGGAGTGAGGATCCAAGGATAAAAAAACAAAGTTCAGTGAAGTATGGGGATGATCTCAATAATATTAGGGAAATTTGGAATAATGTGAGTTTAGAGAGCAAAATAATGAGTTCTTCCGGACAATTTGAGATCCCTGGACGGAATATACAATTCAAAAAGCTTGTTAGCCACTTTGCGATTTGGGACTAAACTCAGAAGAGAGACTTAGGGTAGGATATACACATATGTAGATCTGTGATTCATGTCAATAGAAATGCTCACTGAACTCACAGGAGCTAAGTGAGAAAATGTAGAGAAAAGAGATCCCAGGACAGAACTCTGGGGTATAATGGGAGTTTCTGTGCATTACAAGAATGAAAATCCAACCAAGGAGACTGAGAAGTCAGTTAGAATGGAATAATCTGCATACTTTCAATACAGAACTGCCATGTCCATGTTTCTTGGAATGGATCTGAATTTATCTAGCCTTACTTATTGTGAATGTTTGTTGACACAGAAACTATGATAAGAGTCAGTCAAACAAGATGAAGCTCAGACACCATCTTCTCTATGAAACCCTTTCTGATACCCCGAAAGTCAGCATCCTTCTCATAGTATCACATATTTCATCACTTTGCTTATGTGTATGTGGGCATAAATCAGGGCTCAAACCCATTTACATGGCGGGTGAAACTGATGAGAGCTTGGGAGAAAAGAAATCTTGGTCACCTGGTTTTCAGCTTCGAGGAAAAAGACACATGGTTCCAGATTCTCTTCAGAAAGAAGTCTCTGAAGGTAGAGAAAAATTCTAGGAAAAAGTGGACATAATCAAAGCATTGGGTCCTCTAGGTGATGGTTTCTTCCCAGACTTCTCTTCTTTCAGGAAACCGTCCTTGAAGAGAATCTAAACTCTCATGCTCTAAAAGTTAGAAGCCAAAAGGTCAAGATCTCTCTTTCCCCAGCTCTCCCCAACTCCATACTCAATGCAGGCGTGGAGCCCTGAGATATCAGCCTCTGCCAAAAAGGAAAGTTTTATGCAAATGGGCTTAAGTCCTAGGTTACATAAATATGCTTGTAGGCAATTTTATATGCTTTCATATATTTGTGTCTATTACCTGCCTTCCTATTTAGAATGTAAACTCGTCGTAAATTAGAATAGTTTCACTCTTCCTATCCTCAGGATCTAGGCACAGTTCTAGGCACATAGCTGTCACTTATAAATTCTTAATTGATTGATTTTTTTTCTTACAGGAGAGCATCTAATGACAAAAGTGGTGATTAACCTCTTCAATCAATAATAGCTCTCCCAGACTGCGTTTAATATTGTCTAATTCATCACTCTCATAACGTAAAAGGCCCATATCCCTACATTTATTTTATAAGAATTGAAAATTGTAAATAAATTCAAATATTTTTTAAAAACAGAAAGAATCTTAGTGATCATCTGGACCAAATTCTTTATTTTGGGAATGAGGAAGATTTCCAATGAGTTTTTTTAAGTGACTTGCCAAAGGGAACATAAGTAGTTCTTTGGGTCTTAATAATTCATGAGCTTGAAATAAATCAAAATGATCAGTTTTATCAAGTCCAAAGAGACCACTCCAAGCTCTGATGTGTGAACAACATAGTGGGGAAGAAATTTGTGGAATCATAGAATCTTAAAGGATCCAATCTCATCATTTTAAATGTAAGGAAATTGAGGCCCTGGGATACTACATGGTTTGCCCAGGGCTGCACAGGTAGGCAGGGGCAGAGAAAGAACCAGAATTCAAGTCTACTAATTCCTATTCAAACCAGCATTTTCTTTTTTGACAAGGAGGTCTTTCAAGTTATGGTGAGAACAATGTAAGCAAAAGAATTCAGACAAGAAAGTAATTCAGAGTGTATACAGGGAACGACAAACAGTCCCAATTAGGGGCAGTGAGGTGGCGTAGCAGAGAGTTCTGGGCTTGGCATCAGGAAAGACTTGAGCTCAAATGCAGCTTCATATACCTCCTATCTGTAGAATCCTGGCTAAGTTACCTACCCTTTGTCTGCCTCAGTTTCCTCGACTATAAAAATGGGGATAATAACAGTACTTACTTCACAGGTTATTATAAGGACGAAACGAGATATCTGTAAAGTGCTTAGCACAGTGATTGGAACATGGTAGGCACTGAACAAATGTGTATTCCCTGCCCCTGTTTGAGTGGAACACAAAGGCTGTGGAAGAGAGTTGTATGAGAGGAGATCAGCACTTTTTTTTGCCTACATCACAACACAATGAAAGACAGAAGAGTCATATACCACCTACTTGTACAGTGCAAGGATCAGTCAATTCTCATTTGAATGTAAATATGCAACTGGTTCTCTAAGGTTCCCACTGTGATGGAAGGAAGATGTTTGGATAAAGCAAAATCACTGGATAATTCAAAACCCATCTCTATTTGGCATGATTGTGTAGTCAAAACACACACACACACACACACACACACACACACCATTCTAGGCCTGGTACCAAACACTTCCTGATTAAGTTTCTAAAAAGAATCTGGGGAACCATTCTTGCCAAAACAAAGGTTTCTCAAGACAAACATGCAATATAGCATGGTTTTTTAAACTACTGGGAGTTCACTCAACATCAGGTCAATAGGTTAGCATCAGCAGTGAGAAACAAGCAGGAACAGAAAACAGAAGGGGAAACAGAGGAGTCTCAGACACAACATGAATCAGGATGAGATTAGGAGCATCATCCACACATTTCATATACAACAACTTACATGGCATGTCACATATTCCCAAATGGTTCTATAAGTCATTTTCCATAGAAGCTAGTATATGCTGGCATGTGGTTTCTACTAGGTCTCCTCTCCCTAGCATTATGGAGATGATGTATGTGAAAATACTTTAAAAGCCTGAAAGCGCCATAGAAACTTAAGGTATGACATAATTTTGAGACCTGGGGCCAAAATCTTTAATAACTTTAAATCAGCCCAGGAAGAACTCAAGTCTAATTACCAAGCAGCCAGCTAGCCTCCCTAGTTATATTTCACAGACAAAGCAAACTAGAAACCTAATTAGGCTTCCCTTCCCAAACTTGTCTACAAACCAAATGTTTTAGGGGGTAGCTAAAGTTCAACCAAAATTTTAAATAGTTCCTTGAGGAAGTTTAAGTATTGGATAGTGTAAGCTAAAAGCCCAAGGGCTGGAGATTTATGGGAAGGACAATACTCCACAAAGCTGTTACTCATTGAGTTTCTTCAGAACCAGATTCAGACAGGCATTGAAATAGAGGAATGAACATGATTCAGAATTTTTTCATGTGGTTAAGAAGACTGTGATTGCCACAGATGTTTTCACTGACTAGGGTTACAGAAATGTTTACTAGTAGTTAAGAATCTTGTTGAATTGTCCAAAAAACAATTTTTTAACATTATGGACCAAAAAAAAGACCAAAAGATAAAATAATAAGACAAAATGCTTTGCACCTTATTACCCTGCATATGCTCTTTTGAATGAAATGTTTGCAAATTTTAAATTCACACAATCTTTCGAGGTGGACATGCTACTACATTTGGATAATACTTCAGACACAAATGTCCCCCCCCCCCACCTCTTCTTTGTCCTGCCCACTTCACAAGGACACAAGAACTTAGAGAGAACATAATAGAGGCACAGATGGAGAGATGCTGTAAATTACAGGCTAACCCTATTATGAATGAAGCAGAACTCAAACTCTCTCAAAAATTTCTGGTGGCAACATTCACCAGCTGTTGCTCCTTTGATCAATACACGCAGCATGATTCAAGATTATTAGTCATTACCTGGATCAAAGTCTTTGTTTCCATTAGCATTGAAGAGTAAACAAATCATCCTCTCTCCAAGTCACAGAGTCTGTGTCTTGTCAGATGAGTTTGACAGTCTGGGCTCAAGGCTTCTTCCCTCCCAGGAGTCAGTGTCAGAATGACTAATAGTGATTCTCATCTCTGGGTCAAATATTCTCCATTTTAAAGGTTTAGGAAATTCAAACAAGACCAAAATGTGACTGTATCAACTATATGAAGACTCAGAATTTACCAGAGATATACCTGTGCACTTATTCAGAAAAAAAAAAAAAAAAAACAGTAATCCCCTGCAAAACATTACAGCCTGACCTCTCTGTGCTTCTGTTGATTCTTCTGTTGAATCTTAGATAATCCCTAAAATGGTTTCCACCTCTAAAGGCCTAGAGCCATGATTCTAATTAATGCAAGTTGACCAAGTTCTCACTTTCACCATTCCCACAGCCACTTTTACTTTGATGAAAGAATTAGGATAGAACATTAAGGAACGCAAAAGAAACTTTTCCCCCTTAAATGTAGATACCACTAAAGAAAAAAAATATTTGAACGACTTTAGAAATCTGATCAATGCAATGATAAAGGACGGAGATGAAACATACCATTTGCCTCCTGCCAAAAAGGAATGAACTCAAAATGCAGAAAGAGGCATTTTCAGACAGAGCCAAGGCAGGATTTTGTTCTGCCAGACTACACAAAATATATTGAGGGCCTGTCAGTGTTGTTTTTGTTTGTTCAGTTGTGGGGAGGAAGGGGTACCGAGTGTGAGGGCAGATTAATCTTCTTTTTGTAATTTTTAATAGTATGTTTTTCCAATTACATGTAAAGGCAATTTTCAACATTCATTTTTTGAAAGATGTTGAGTTCTCCCCACCTTCCTTTATCTCCCCCAAACTAAGACAGTAAGCAATCTGACATAAGTTATACTGTGTAAGACAGATTAATGTCAAAAGAAAAAGAAATTACCTGGTTGCCATTATTTCAATCTTAAAATCAAGCCAACAAGCATTTCTTAAGTGCCCTCAACGAGAAAGGCAATCCTTGCATCAGTTACACTTTCAGAGTTTAAAAATCAAACCAGGATCCTTTTCTCTCCATTTTCACCTGCACAGCATATCTACAGAGAAATTTCTAACGCAGGATGGAAACCAGATACGTACCGGTGCCGACAAATGAGGCTAATACACAGACTACAGGTCTTTGGTGATAATTAGAGAAGCAGGCCCAGGACTGTGTATACATAATGACTCACAGTCAAATTTTGTTAAATCCCAGGCATAGGGAAAGATTCACTACTTTATTTCGTATATCCTGTGTCCAGGATTTTTAAAGTTTTCTTTCAGTTTCTAGTATGAGAACTGAAGTTTCTTCCAAGCTGGAAGAATGCCACTCAGGATGGGCATCAATGAGAGGGTCTCTAAGTGACTCCTGCCCATCGTCTTTAAGCTTAGATAAGAACAGTGTGGTGATAATGAGGAGAGATTTAAGGAGGCCTCCTTCAGGACCCATTTACAAATGAGGAAAGAGAAGCAGTTAATTGAGTGAAAACATTTCCAGTTGGGTTCAGGATCTCAGAAAGTCAGTGCCCATCAGACCCAGAACACAAAAGCCTCTGAGTTTCTGGTCTCAGGACCCTTGTTTCTAATATGAAGAATGTACATAAAGCTACCATTCACAGCTTTCGGTTAATAATGAGTTGGGTAAAACTGAATGCTAAGAAAACGCTAGTCTGAGCCACATTAAAGGTCAAAGAAAAGGCTAGTTTTATTTCCTAGAAACTGAAATATTGAGACCACACCCACTCTCCAATCCTTTCTAAATCCCCCAAACTCAGTTAGAAACAAGCAGCAGGTGGGGGTCAAATTCTCCTGGCCTGAGAACTGCTCTGTGATATATTAACTGCTTCCCTGCTGGGACCACTTATAGTCTCTATTGGAGAAGTCAATGTGTCCTGTGCAGCGATCCCCTCCACAAAAATACATGCTCATATCTCAAGGCATATTGTGCTTGTTTGCCTGCCAAGTCTCTCCTCTTGTTTTATGGAACTTATAAGCTACAGTAGTGAAATTGCCACACTTACTGTTATTTCAAATATTGGCAGAACTTAAGAGAGACAACTTTCCACAGGGATATTCATGGGCTCCTCCTCTAGGGGTCCGGTTTCTATATAAAGGGCACAAAGAGAGTTAAGACTCTTTGGTCTCTCTCTAGGCTTCCAAAGTATGATTAAAGATCACTGTCAAGAAAAAAAAAGTTTTGCTCCTTTTCCAGTGTTCTCATGTCCTTTCTTCTTCAAGAAGTCATTACAAGATTTATTTTCTTAGTGCTGGACTAACACAGAAAAATAAAGGAATAAACTCAAAGGTTTAAGCCTGGGATGCCTTCCCCATGTATCTTCCTACTGAAATGCTTCTTCTTCTTCTTGTTCAATTGGGTCTGACTCTGCGTGACCCCATTTTGGTTTTCTTGGCAAAGATACCAGAGTGGCTTGCCACTTCCTTCTCCAGCTCATTTTACAGATGAAGAAACTGAGGCTAACAGTTTAAGTGACTTGCCCAGGGTTAAGTTACACAGCCAGTAAGTGTCTGAGGCCTGATTTAAACTCAGAAAGAAGAGTCTTCCTAATTTCAGGCCAGGTACTATATTCCCTGTGTCACCTAGTACTGAAATGTTACCTATATTTTTGCTTGTTCCTCCATGAAACTCCTTTTATGTCCCCAACTAAAAGGGATCTCTTCTACCACTGACATCTTTGATTATACAAATGTATTTATTGTAACATTATTATTTAGCAGTTATCATTTGTACCCCTTTAAATCACTTACCATATTTGTTATTTTCCCCCTGGTTGACTGTGCACATAATTTATCTCTCATACCATATAATACCATGAGGGTCCAGAACCACATCTTATAAGGCTCAGCATCCCCACAGGGTCAACCACCATTCTTTCCATACAAACATTCAATAAGTAGCTATGGAAAGAATGAATGAAATCTTAAAGTGTCATACACTTTCCTTATGCTCTCAGAACATAAGAAGATGCTGGTACTCAATAGAGAATGGATGGATGGACATGTCATGGGACCATAGACTTAGAGCTGGAAGGGGTCTTGAAAGGGTTACCTCATTAAATCACCTCCTTTTAACAGTGGAGGGAAGTAAGGCCCAGAAAACTTCACTGACTTGCCCAAGGACACAAAGGTAATGAGTAGCAGAGTCAAGATTCGAACTCAAGATTCATGCTCTGATTCCACATCCAGTGGTCTTCCCGCTGCACCATTTTGCTTCAACCCAAGATTGAAAAGCAAAACTGGCCAAAAGGATGCCTTTGAGTCAAGAATCCCGATAGCTCACATTTAGGTAACACATTAGTTAGTGGAGGCATGTGAGGAATCTGGTCCATCAGTATTACCATCTCTCTGCCCAAAACCAGAGGTGTTGAGAGTAAAGAGAGAAATGTTGGACAAAAGATGGAGGAAAGAAGTCTGAGATTTTTTTTAAAATGGTCATTAGCATGATACGTCTGCCCTTAATGAAACCTTCCTTCCATGATTAAATTTCTCGATGCTTCCTAGCTGGAAAAGCCTTCACTGATTTATTTTGATACTGATAGAATCTCATTTTTCACTGCTTCCCCCCAAGTACTTCAGCAAAAGAAAATCAATAACCAATTGGTTTTTCATCAAATACAGCTGCACATGTACTCACTCAATAAACATTTGTGAAAGACCCCTGTGAGTGAAGCACTGCCGAAAGCCAAGGAAAGGGTTAGAAGAGAATGCGAATCCAGGTCATGGAGATATTAACTGGGGAGACAACAGATACAAGAACATAAAAGCATCACACGACACTGATAAAATAATATGCTAAAAAAAAGAGCCCCCAAGTACTAAATGGATATGGGGAGGGAAAGGGATAGAACTTGTATTAATTGGGAGTCTGTAAATTTTAAATTTGGGAAAGAGAATGTAGATGTGGATTTTTCAAGAGACTCTAACTATGGTCTCAGACAGGGCAAGTTCAGTCCTGGGGAGCCTTACCCTAAAGAGAGACGATCAGACTTATTTTTTTAACTCTCTGGCTCATTGCTCTACCTTGGATTTCCAGTGGAAATCTCTAAAACAGAGCTTTAGTGTGGCTTATGTCCAAGATCTCCCCTAAAAAGAGTAACACGGTTCCTTTCCAGAAAAGGCAACATAAAAAGTAGGTATCAAGTTTAAAACAGCTATCCATTTCTTCCAACGCAAAACAAATGCTTAAAATACAAAGCTCATGAGCATGCCTTAATAAATACTTAAAATATGAAACAACTCATTGCAATCATTATAATCTCCCCAAGAGAGATAAGTACTTTGGGGGGCTGCCAAACGGATTTTTCCCTTTGACCTTTGCTATCTGAACAACTCACAAATATGGTTCCCTCGGCAAACCAGGTTATGGCCTGGGATTTCTTAGCCCTTTCAGCGTCAGAATCCTCCTGGGGCTTCCTCCTAGGGTTACACCTTCTCTTCTGAAAAGCAATGTAGTTGCAGGAAACACCTCCCTGCTGAGAAGCTGGGACTGCCTCAGGAACTGTTGACCTCTCAAATTCACTGGCATCTATCCCTGAGCATTATTATCTGGTCATCTGCATTTAAGAAAAGAAACATAAAACAGAGGAGGTAAACAAAGTCCAGCCCCAGACTCTCCTAGGCCAATACACCTTCTTGCTGCTGCGGACATTGAGCAAGATAAGGAGAGAGGATACAAGTCCCCTCTCTCCATCCTCAATGGAAATACAAGGGAGAGATGAAAATTCCAAATGACATGCTCAGAAAAGAGAAGGAAAAGAAAGAGATAAGGCCCTTTTTCTCTCCTTTCACAGCCTACTGGGGGAACAGAAACTCCTACCTTAGTTGCCAACGATTTTAATTCAGCCCACAAGTCACAGGACTTCACTATCCCAAGAAATGGTCCTTCAGCAGTAAGAGCATGTGCATATTCCCCTGTATCTGTAGCAGCTCCCACTACTGTTTCATTGGTGGTACCCCAGTACCACAGTTAAGAGGGTTCCCCTGACCAACTGCTATATAGAATAGCAAAGAGGAAAGAGACTAAGGTAGCGCCCAGAATTAAATAATCCAGATGTGGTTTGATCAAGACCCAGTAGAGTAGGACTATCACCTTTCTCATTCTGAATATTTTTCTTCAACAATGCAGTCTAAGATTCTGTTAACTTTGTGGGGCTCCATTTTGCTATTGTCTAGAATTTTCCACACTTCCAAGTTAAATGTTTACATCAGCTCCAGAAATTCCTTTACTATAAATCTTGAGGGACTGCCATTATCTTGAAACTCACACAAGCCCTTCATTTGGCTTGGGTGCTAGACACCTACACCTTTCTAAAATGTTTTTTTAACTCTATTTGTTATTTAGCAAATGAACAAGCATCATTGCTGGCTCACAAAAGTGACATTTTTCACTTGGGCTTTATCGTGCATTACCCACCAAACACAGACCATTTGTGGAGGTAGGTTATCAAATAATTCTATTGTTTGATAAGATACTTTTAGAAGATATTTTTCCCGTCCTGTCCTGTGTACCTGTCTGCCTTCTGAAGTACCATGACCTCTTCATGTCCAGTCAAGAGAACCCCATTCAGTTACTCTGGTAAATGGAAGAACAGAGATGACTGACCTTGATAGGAGCTCCTCAACAAAGGATCCATGTGAAAACTTGTTTGCTGAAGTTTCCACCAGGAACTACTCAAGACAGAGCTATTTGTATAATTGCTGTCCTTTTTTTAAAGGAAGTGGGAAGAATCTATCATATCTCTGCTAAGATTATATTAATCTTGTGCTAACCTACTGAAAAACTATGATTTCCTGAATTTCATGACTTATTTACACACTTTCCCAGCAAAATTAGTATCACCATCTTCATCAAGAAGACATTATGGGCTTCCTCCGAATGGTAACATAGTTGGTGATTATATCAGAGCACCTTTCAGAGACTTGCATTTTGAACTAAAATGTTCAGAATGAGCTGCATGGCCAAAAAAAAAAAAAAAAAGAATTTGGAGAGAAAGCTAGCTGACTATTTATGCTCTGAACTCAATGAGTCATTATATTCATTTTCCAAATTTAAAATGGAAATACTTGGCAAGGAATCTCAAAATCCAGCACAAAAAAATAAAAAATAAAAAAACCCAACAGCAACATTATGGATGTGAGCAATCCAGGGAAAAAGTCTGAGTGGGGGATTTTTTCCTGAGGAAGAATTTGGGGTTGGCTGTCCTCTTATCTTAAGTGAAAACACATCTAGACTCTTCTGCCAAGATTTTTGTGTGACTGTTAGAGGAAGCCATTCTCTGTACATCACTGTGAGAAAAATGCAGGCTAGATCTGCAACTTGCAATAGATTCCATACTTATCCAGACATTCATCCCCATAGGAGCCTAAGGGACCTTTAGAAATCGCCCAGTCTAACTCTCCCATTTTACAGATAGGGAAATTTAAAGAAGCTAAGTGTGACCCTGTGTGACCCTGGTCAAGTCACTAAAACACTTTAAGCTAGAAAATTGAGATAACAGTAATAATCGTGATAATAATAGCATGGGCCCCACATGTTTATTGTGATATTGTATGTAAACATTTGCAAACATTAAGGTGCAATATAAATGCGATTTTGTTATTACTGTTGTGAGGAGAAAGCATGGTCTAGTTACATGGAAGCCAGAAAGATCTGGGTTCCTCAGGTCCCACCTCTGATCCCCACTGGCTATTGTGACCGTGGGCCAGTCAGTTCTCTAACAGTTCTCTAAGCTAGACAGCTCTCTAACCCCACAAGTCACAAAGAAGGCGCTTAGCTGCGTTGATGGACAAAGCCATCTCACCAAGGAGTTCCCTACATAAATAAAATCACAGGTCTAATTCCTTTTTCTATTTAACGATCTCTGGACTATTTCAGAAATGGATAAAATAATTGCTTTTGTAGTTCAATCAGTGTCAGTTAACAAACATTTATCAAATGCTTACTATGGACCAAGCACTGGGTAAACACCTCAAGGAGCTCACATTCTAATGAGGGAGAAAAGACGAAAGTCGTTGTGTATATATGAGTGTGAACGGGAGATCATCTCAGAGGGAAGACATTTGCTTTGCAGGGTTAGGGGTGGGATAAGGACTAGGAAAGGCAGCTAAGTGACACAGTGGGTAGAGTACTGAGCCTGAGTCACAAAGACCTGAGCTCAAATCTGGCCTTGGACACACATTAGCTGTGAGGTTTAACCTCTTCTGTTAGCTTCAGGTTCCTGGACTGGGAATAATACCGGCACCTACTTCCCAGGGTTCTTGTAAGGATCAAATGAGACAACGCTGGCAGAAGCACGTAGCATGGGGGGTCTGACAGTAGGAAGTGTACAAAGGCTAGTTTATTATTATCACTATAATTATTACTTATTAGCCTCCAGCTAACGGTACATTAGAGCTGAGTCTTGAAGGGAAATCAGCGGACAAAAGGGAGGAGGGAGAGCATTTCATACGCAGGAGAGAGCCGGTGCAAAGGCCAAAAGACAGAGGGTCACCTAAGTTACAGTAAGAGGGCCAGCATTTCTGCATCAGAGAGAACGTAGAAGTAAGATATAAGAATGATTGAAAGGTAGCAGTGCTGATGGACCTCAAAAATCAAAACAGAGGAATTTAGATTTGATACTGGAGGAGACAGAGTCACTAGAGTTTATTGAGTTGGGGACACACTGAGATGGGTTTAGGTCTGCCCATCTCAGTGTGTCCCCAACTCAATAAACCAATAAGACCAGCTCAATAAACCAATAAGACTCAATAAACTCAATAAGACCAGCACTTTAGGAAGATCACTTTGGCAACTGAGTGGGATGTATGGAAGTGGGGAGAGATTTGAGGCAAGGAAGTGGAAAAAAAGAAATAGTCCAGGCACCAAGTGATGAAGGCCTATGCCAAGGAAGCAACTATGCAAAGTAGAAAAGGTTACATCTGTGAGCGATGTTGGGATGGTAAAAATGGAAGGACGTGGCAACAAATTGGATGTGTGCAGTGAGTGAGAGTGAGAAATTGAGGCTAAGACCAAGGCTGGGAGCCTAGATAACCAGAAGGCTGAGGGCATCCTTAATAGTAACAGGGAAGTTAGAAAAAGAAGAGGATTTGGGGGAAAAGATAATGTATTCTGATTAGAAATGCTGAGGATTTTTCTAGGTAGTTTATTTTTTCCACTTTATTAAACATTGGGTTATTGAGTTCCGTTTGTTTTTTGTTAATTCTACCTTGTTTAATCTGTTTCATTGATTTACTCTACCTTTTTTTAGCCAATATCAAATGTATTTGATGACTGCTACTTTACAATATAATTTGAGGTATGGAAGTACTATTCAACTCTCATTCCTACTTTTTTTTTTATCGTTTCCCTTGATATCTAGATATTTTGGTTTTTTAAATTAATTTTGTTACTATTTTATCACATTCTACAAAATATTCCCTTGGTAATTTGATTGGTATGACAGTAAAAGTATAAATTAACTTTAGTAGCACTGTTGTTTTATTATATTGGTACGACCTAGGCATGAGCACTGAATATTCTTTCAGTTGTTTTTTCTTTCTTTTAGAACTTTGCAATTTATATAAATCTTTTCTATGCTTTAGTAAGTAGATCCCCAGATAGTTTATGCATTTTTAGTTATTTGGAATGAGATTTCCCTTTATATTTTTGCTTCTTAATTTTCATTCATCTAGAAATGCTGTTGATTTTGAAGGTTTATTTTGCAAACTGCAACGTTGCTGAAACTACTATTGCAATTACTATCTCTGCTGATTCCCTAGGATTTTCCAAATATACTATCATGTCATCAGCAAATAGAGTACTTTTTTCTTCTCTTTATCTTTATGCCTTTAATTTCTTTCTTTTATTTTATTGCTGTTACTAGCGTTTCTAGAACTTTATCAAATAGTAGTGGGAAAAGCTGACATCCTTGCTTGACTCTCATATTTGTTGGGGAAAAGTTCTAGTGTATCACCTTTGCATATGATGCATCCTTTTGATTTTAGATAGATGCCTTTTATTATTTTTTTTAATGTCTCTGTGCTTATACTTTGTGGGAATGTTAGCACAAGGACTCCTGTACTTCATCAAAGGGTGCTTCTTCATCTGTTGAGATAATCATGTGGTTTGGGATGTTTGGGTTTTTAATATAATTAATTATGTTGATTGTTTTCCTAATGTTGAAACAAACATACTTGTATCCATGGTAGAAATCCCACTTAGTCATAATGAATGATTTCTTGGATAAATTTCAGTAGTCTGTTTTACTGGATTTCATTTAAAATTTTTGAGTCAATAGTCGTTAAGGATATTGGCTAATAGTTTTTATTCTGTGTTGTCTCTTTCCCTGGTTTATGTATTAGGACTATATTTGTCTCATAAAAAATGCTGGCAGGTCTCTTTCTATCTCTTTTTCTGAGAATAATTTGTTAAGTATGGGTACTAATTGCTATTTTAAAATTTGGTAGAATTCTCCTGTGAATCCATCAGGACTATGTGTTTTATTCTTTGCTAGTTTCTTTACAGTTAGATCTATTTCCCTTTCTGAGGTTGGGGTGTTTAAGATCGATAACTGGTCTTCTGATAGTTTAAATATGTTATATATTTGAAGGTATTTCTCTATGTCTTTTATGATTTCAGTTTTGGTAGTATGAAACTGTGCATAATTTGTTCTGATTATTTTTTATCTTTTCTGATTTTGCTGTAATTTCATTTTAATCATTTACTATTTTATTGATTTTACTTTCTGCCCTTTTATTTTGAATCAGATTGTCTAAAGGATCATCAACTCCATTAAGCTTTTCAAAGAACCATCTTTTAGTCTTATTTATGACGTCCATGGGTTTTTTTGTTTCTAATTTATTTATTTCTCTAATTTTTAATATCTCCTCTTTTGTGCTTATTTTGTTTATTTGTTGATTTTCTATTTTTTAAAATACATATTCAGTTCATTAATCCTTTTTCTATTTTGTTAATATATACTGAATCCCAGAAGTTATGGAATGTTGTTTCATCATTATCATTTTCTTTCATGCAACAATTGTTTCTATGATTTGTTCTTTGATCCACTCATTTTTTAAGATTTCCTTGTTGTCTCCATTTAAGTCTATGTCTTTTGTTTGTGGTTCCTGAACCAATTTCTATTTTCATTTCATTCTGATCTGTAAAGAATATATTTACTCTTTCTGCCTTTTTATGTTTTTTTCTCAATATCTCTGGGTCTGAAGAAATGGTCTGTAATAGTAATGAAATTTGAAGATCCCTTTGTATTGCTAAGCTAAGAGGTACTTTGCACCTAGTTTCAAATTAAGCCTCTGTTAAAGAAACAGAAGGTATGAACCCCTGTTGCTAACATAACAGGAAGGGGCTGAACAGGGAGAAGCAATACTGTATATAAGGAAAAACCTCAGCTGGGAAATTCAGAATTTCCTCGGAACTTGTGGTGATGGAGTGTCTTCTTAGGGCCAGCTGAGCCACTGAGGACTTCCAAAGGCCAGCCAAGCTGCTGAGGCTGCTGAGGATTTCCAAGAGCCATCTGACTGAGAAGCGGAAGACTGAGGAAGCATGACTGTGGTGGTGGTACATTGTCTGTTTGTGGCTTTGATAAACCTTGACTTCCCAGGAATAGAGACTGTGAAGGATTTAAGGTGTACTAGACACTGTGAGCTTCAGTGTGGAACAGGAACTGCACAGAGAGCTGGACAAGAAACTAAGAGCTGTCTGTCTTAGAACCTAGATGAGAGTTTGGCAAATTCAGGTAGGAGAAAGGACCATGGAAGGGAAACCATGAAAGCTGAAAGCCTGCCCCAAGTCAAGATGAAAAGACCTCTCCATGAATATTGAGTAGTCACTGATCCTCATGTGAGGTTTTGCTTTGGGACTCACTTTGGGAAGAGTTGTGTGATTTGGCCAGATGAGACTCTGGGCAGCTGTTGAGCCCCCCTGGCTTTGAAAACTCAGATGTTGGTGTTTCCCTCTCTGGTAACTCACTAGGTACAGATGTAATGGTCAGACAGCTAGAAGCCCTATCCGATGAATTGTGTTATTTTCTGTTGAGTAGTAAGTTATGGAATTGTAATTTATTTGTGATTGTACTTTGTGACTGAAGTAAGGACTCTGTGATTGACTAAATGAATGTACTACCCAGGAGTGGAGTACTTTGACTTTGTATTTTGTGTCCCTTAAGGAGGCAAGCTTCCTTAATGATGATTGAATGACTGAGTAAGGAGGCAAACCTCCTTAAGGATGATTTAATGATTGAGTTACTAAATGAGTGACTAAGTGAACGTACTTTGTTCAAAACTATGTAGCCATTTTAGTGATAAGTTGTAATATTTTGAATGCTGTACCTTGATTTTCTGTGAATGTTTTGCCCTTATTTGTTATTGAATAAGTAGAGTCTTCACTATACTATGTAATGAGAACCTTGAAAGCTGTTCACAGCAGCAGTCCTCTGGAAAGCTGCTCCTGTGTGGCTTTACATGGTCATTTTTTTAAAACTCCCATGTGAACCTAAAAAATATGTATATTCTTTTATGGTTTCATTTAGAAGATGCCATAAGTCTTTAAGCTTTAGTTTCTCCAACAATTTGCTAGATTCTATTTTTTTCCTTTTGTTTTAATCTTTCTGTTGCTTTTACAAAACTGAGAGGGACATTGAAGTCTCCCCTATCACTACTGTATCACTGCCTATGATTCCTTCCAGCTCAGTCAATATTTCCTTCATGAATTTGGATGCTAAGGCATTTGGAGCAAATAATTTTATTACTGATGTTGGTTTGTTGTCTGTGGTTCCTTTCAGTTTAATGTATTTGGCCTATTACTCTCTTTATTTTTTGAATGTTTGTTTTTGCACTGTCAGATAGCATGATTGTAACTCCTTTTTTGGATTCACATGATGAATAGTCTTTCTTTTTTCATCCCTTCAGTTTTATTTTGTATATATTTTTTGCATTCTAAATGTGTTTCTTGTTGTTCTGGTTTTTCGTTTGTTTGCTTGCTTGCTTTTTGGAGGGGAGAAGGTAGGGCAATTGGGGTTAAGAGACTTGCCCAAGGTCACACAGCTAGTTTTGTGTTAAGTGTCTGAGGCTGGAGTTGAATTCAGGTCCTCCTGACTCCAGGGCCAGTGCTCTATTCACTGCTCCACCTAGCCACCCCTAAATGTGTTACTTGCAAGCAACTGATTTTAGGGTTTTATTTTGTTATCCAATCTGTCACTCTTTTTTGTTTTATTGGATTGCTCAAGCCATTCACATTTAAAGTTATAAGATACAGGTCTCTATTTCCCTTCATTTGTCTCTAATGTTGAGGGGGTTTTCCATGTTATTTTTCCCTTCTTCTGCTATAAACATAGTATTATGTTTCTTCGGTTACTTTAGCTTAATCTTTTTTTAAGGCAGGTCTATTCTCACTGACTCTCTTCCCCTCACCCTTAATGCCTCCTTCCCCTTTGTGACCCCTTTCACGCTGGAGTTTCACTTATATCCCACAAAAAAAAATTTACTTGCCTGTAAGTAGAACGTTAGCAGGTTCAAAATAACTCAAACCTGCCTCTTGACTGTTACTTCACCTAACTTCCATCTTCACCCCTGTTGCCTTTTGTACATTTAGAAAGAAGTCTCTTACTATCTCTGTTGTCACTATGTTGCTGTTGCTGTCTTTTGCTACTGTACTCATTCACCTCTTATTTGATAAGTAAATAATCTCTTCAGGTTTGGTTTTCTTTCTAAGAATGTGTCAAATACCTCTTCGTTATTGAATGCTCATCTTTTACAATTTATAGTTAAACTCAGATTTACAGAGTAGTTCACTCTGGGCTGGATTCAGAGCTCTATTGCTCTTTGGAATACTGCATTTCACTGCATAATCATCACAGGTTTTATGCCAAATTTGTTTTTACAAAAAATGGGGTGTGACCATTGTGTGAAGCTTTTTTAAAAAAAATTGTGCCAGTGTTACTTAAAAATCATTTATTATTAAACTATCTTTGGTGAAAGATTAGGACACACAGAATACTCATGAATATGTGTTAAAATTGAATGCTGGCAATGCATGCACGGAAAATTCTAGGCTTGTGGCTTGCAACATGTGAGAGATAAATGTGTATCCATATACCATTGGTGAATACATTGCTGCTCTGTTTACCTTTTAAGCAGCATTACAAATGGAATTATACCATAGGACATTTATGTGGTAAAAGCTTATAAACCAATTTTTGGACTGAAAAAAAAAAAACAGGGAATGATGATTATCCAGTGGTGAAGATTTATACAGTGAAATACAATATATTCTTTCATTCCCTTTTGCATGTTCTAGTGGAGGCAGAAGTCTTGTGTTATTCGAATTTCCTTTCCTTTGTATCTGAATGTTTTTCTTCTAATTGCTTGAAGAACTTGTTTCTGAATTGAATTATTAAATTTGATCACTATGAATCTTGGGGTTTTTTTCTAGAGGAGATTTAAAATTTCTTTCAGTTGGCATTTCACTTTCTATGTTCTGGCCAGTTCTCTTAATATTCCTGCATTATGGTGTTCAAGTTTTTTGTCTTGTGTTCTTCTGGGAGACCTATGACCCTTGGGTTTTCTTTATACATACTGTCTTCTGGATCAATATGTTTTGCTTGGATGGAGAGAATTTTGTTCTTTACTGTTATTGCTTCTCTCCTTCTAGATTGTCCTTCACTTCTGTGTATTTTTATTCCTAATCTATTGTTCTCCATTTTTGTGGTGATGCTTGCCATGGCAGATTAAAGTTTTTCTATTCTGTCCATTTTTATTTTTATTTTTTTTGCTATTCAGGATATAAATTCTGTTCTCATAATTCTCATTTCCATTTTAAAATAATCAGGAACAGTGTGTTGTGATTCCATGTTCTCTTCAAATTCCACAGGTTTCTCTGTCTTGTTGGATCATTTTCATTTATTTTGTAGCTTTTATTCAAAAATGCCTGATTTTGTTTATTAGATCTAGAGTCTATATTTCCTTCTGCTAATAATGTTTTTCCCATTGATTTATCTGTCAGTGTTCAAGGTCTGTGAGTTTTTTTCTCCTTGAGATCTTTGGTAATTTCAGTCTTTAAAAAAAATTCTTCTTTTCCCCTATTGTTCATTCTTTGACTCCCTCCTCTCTGATTGTAGTTTCTTTGGGGGGCTGAATCTCAAAAGTTTCTCACACTCCTTCCATGCTGGACAATTCACAGTTCTTGGCTATGGGCCTTTGCCCCAAGTGACAGAAGGAAAAGTAGGGCAGAATTGGCTCCATCTGGATATTGGGCTCTTTCCCTCAGGTCTAGTGGAATGCTGCATAATCTACACACATTCAATCCTACCCCAGTGTTCTGTCCCACTCCTTCTGTTTTTCGGCTCCCTATCCTAGTACTGGCAGTTAGAGAACTATTGTGTTGTTACTACAGGATTTATTTATATAATTTGGGTCTCTGGGACTGTAATGGTAAGCACAGAAGTAGTTCACACCTTGTTTCAGTCTGTTAAGAAACAGAAGGTTTCTTAACTCCACAACTTGTGAACCCTAAAACTTGTGAACTCCTAGGGAGAAGCTAATGACTATATAAGGAGAGACCCAAGGCTAGAGACAGCAGGAATTGAGAAGAGGACTCTTGTGGTGGCAGAGTCAAAAAGGAGAAAACTTGTGGCATCCCAGCACTCTGTTTGTCTGCTCTGTCTCTGGTGATGTTTGTTTGTGATACTTTGTACAGAAGCCCTGGGACCTTACTGGAAGCCCTGAAAGAGGATTTTCTGGTTGTATGTTTACAGAAGTCCTGGGACTTTACTGATGATTTGTGCTGACCTCTTGGACCTTGTTTGTAGGTCTGTGTTGATTTCTATGTCGATGATTTGTGTTGAGTTTGCAGACCTTGTTAGTGGGTCTGAGTCCATTTCAAAGGAGATAGTGAATTGATGATGGTGGGGGCAATGTGCATGAATATTCTTGTGGCTCTGTTAAGCTTTGTCTTCCCAGAAACAGGAACTGTGAAGGACTTGAAGTGGACTAGACACTGTGAACTTCAATATGGAATGGGAACCAGAAGAAGAACTGGACAAGGAGCTGGACGAGGAACTCAGAGCTGCCTGCCTTTGAATCCAGGTGACAGTTGGAGCTGGGACCATGGAAGAGGAACCATGGAAGCTGAGAGACAGCCTCGAGTCAAGCTGAAAGAAGGCTTTACTTGGATACTGTGTACTGACTGAGAAGGCTATGATTTACTGTGACCTAGGGGTGGAGAACTTTGACTTTTGTACTTTGTGATTGAATTAAGGATTTTGTGATTGAATAAATTATTGTACTTTGTTGAAAACTATTGTTACCACTTTGGTGAAAACTACATGGCCATTTTAGTGATAAGTCATTGGGAATGCTGTATTTTGATTTTCTGTGATAAGTTGTAACATTGTGAATGCTGTACTTTGATTTATTGTGAATGTTTTGCTTTGATTTGTTATGGAATAGAGTGTTCATTATACTGTGTAATCAGAACCTTAAAAGCTGTTCACAGTAGCATTCTTCTGGAAAGTTGCTTGTATGTGGCTTAACAGGGACCCTCAAAGATGGAATGGAGTGGGTTGTGGTTTTGAGTTCTATTGCAAGCCAAGATACATACATTTCCCCTTTTCATCTGTTCCTCCACTCTTCCTACAAAGATATTTTGCAGTGCACAATGCTACTGCCATTGCTGTTGTAGTGGCCCCAGAAAGCTTCCAAAGCCTTAAGCCTAGATGTCCTTGGCAATGAAAAAAGGGGAGGGGGCAGTAGGGTGTAAGGTTAGGTTTTGTTGCAAGTCCATATGTCAGGTCCTTTGTTCAGCTAATGGAACTTCACTGCAGGTAGCATGGTGGGTAGTTAGCGAGAAGGTGCTGAATGAGGTCAGGGTAGATTCAATTTATGAGTCCTTTTAAGCCTTCTTTTGGATTCTGTGTGGATCCATGTGTGTCAAATGTCCCCACAGCAAGGACCAGATTAAAATGTAATTACAAAATGTTAAACAAACAAAATAAATAAAAATACAATAAAATGGAGAAAATGTTAATTCATGGTTTTCTAAATCAATATGCTGCCTCTTTCTATTTAAGTTTGATACTACTGTGGATCTAGAACATGGAAACAGAAGAAGTCCATATCTTTGACATTTAATTTCTGTTTTGGAGAAATATGAAAGGTCATGGGAGGTGTTGATCACATGACTTGGAAGTCTGAATTATATATGTCTTACCCTGCTATAGTTAAGCTTTGCATTCCAGGATTTTTCTTTCTTTCAACTCTGAAACTCATCAAATTCATTTTGTATTCATGAAATACATTTTTTTCACACCTCGCAATTATGATCACTTGTAGACTGCATTAACATGTTGCTATTTCCTCTGGAAGATTATTAGAGATGCTAAAAAGATGTAATCTTGACCTCTGGGCCACTTTATTAGGTCCAACAAGCCTCACAAATTGGATAATTTGTCATCCATCATTGCACTTTATGGTCTTACAGACAGCTTTTAGTCCATTCATTTCATAAGGGAGGCTATCTCCATATCTAACATCTGCTACTGGCTTCAATTTAAAAATTTGGCAATTTTAATGAAAAAAATTGAAGTCACAACTTTTGAATGAGATTGTTGGGGATGATTTCTTTGACCTCCTAAGTTTTCATAAATTTTTGTGTGCTTTTATTTTAATCTATTTTACTTTTAGTGTTTTATATGATGTCTTGTCTCTAGAATTCATAGTAATTAGAGGATGCATTATTGTTGTTCAGTCATTTCAGTCATGTCCAGCTCCTTGTGACCCTATCTGTGGTTTACTTGGCAAAGATACTGGAATGGTTTGCCATTTCCTTCTCTAGCTCATTTGACAGATGAGAAAACTGAAGCAAATGGGGTTAAATGAGAGGATCACACAGCTAGTAAGTGTCTAAGGTCAGATTTGAACTCATGAAGATAAGTCTTCCTGATCCCAGGCCTGGCACTCTATTCACTGTGCCACTTAGAAGAAGTATAGTGGGATGGAAAGACCTGAGGTTTTATCCCAACTTGTTATATGAGTGATAGCATCTCAGATTTGGAAGGTCATCTAGTCCAATCTATTGCCTAATACATGAATCCCTCCCACAGCATCCTTGACAAGTGCTTGCCAAAGGTCTCTTCTTGTACTTCTAATAATAACAAAAAATTCACATTCATATGTGTCTAGATCTGTGTCTGCATTTTACAGTATCTATCTCCCAGGATTGTTGCAAGGATCAAATGAGATAATGTTTATAAAGTACTTGGCAAAGTGCCTGGTATGTTATAGACTCTACATAAATGCTTATTCCTTTCTTTTTATCCTTCAGATGATATATTGCCTATCAATCCCTCAATGCTCTCTTAATTATATCACTTCCAGCACAGATCTCCTCTATATATAGTTGATCGAAATTGGCTGTTTTTCCTGTTACTGTTCTGGGATGTTAGGGTCCAAATGGCATGGTTCTACTATGCCTGATGGGAAAAGGTATAATTTGTTTAGATGATTTTTGCAAATCTTTTCCCTTTTTCTTTTGTTTATAACCCTCTTTCTACATTTTACCTTGTCCTCTTGCCATTTAAAAAAAAAATTGATACCTTTAGGTAGTCTTAGCTGGATAGCTTACCAAACTTCTTTAAAGCTGGTTTTTCAAACCAAAGAAAAATATTTGTGCATGAATAATACAGAAAGAGTTAAGAAATCAGCATCAGTAGCATCATCTTCAAGGGATGTATGTGTGCACACGCACCTGTGTGTGCATGTGTGCACATGTGTAAAACCTTCCATTGGGATTTTCAACAAACCTTAATATTCAGAAAATTATTCATTATGTTTTCCCATAACCTGAGAAGCTAATGCCCTTAAAACTCTGTTGTTGATTCATTAAGTTATTCCTTACTCTTCATGACCCCATGGATCACAGCTCACCAGGCCTTTCTGTTCTTCACTGTCTCTTGAAGTCTATCAAGTACTACTGGTATACTGAAGAGTAAAATTTAGGTTATTTACATTGTCTGGTTAATTAAGAAATTATTTTCGCTTTAATCTTTCTTCAATACTTCAAAACATGTGGGATTTTATCAACATGAGTGCTCTCCCTACCAAAATACTTACACAAAAACCAAAGTATATAGCTTTCAATCCCTTCAGATCTCATGAGCTAGCTTTGGCCAAAAAAAATCCAACTAGTGAATAGTCTTCTGATGATAAGCTCCTTGAATTTAATCAAACTGATTCTTGAGTGGAAGTCCATGGTATATTTGAAGGATTATGGTATATGGCTTATGATATAGTTGAAAGATTTTGAGTTTGGTAGGAACAGCCAGAGCTAGTAATCCACTGGCAATAATCTTCAAGAAGAAGACATAATAGGGCATCTGAGTGGCACCTTGGTAGAGGTTTCAATCCTTATTGAAAGAACTTGCAAATTGTCAAATTCGTCCAGTAAATCACTATAATGAAGAGAATTAACTCTATATTGATTTCAGACATTAGATTAAAATCTCTTCAAACAGTATAATAGAGAGTGTCAACATGGAGTAATACTCAAAGATTTGGAAGGCATTTCCCCATGTGGTGTGCAGTTAAAGACAAGGAAAGTTAACTAGAGGTAAGTTGGTTACTCCATATAAGCTGGTTCTTATTTTTATCTTCTTAATCTTGTTGTGAAGGTGTGGATTCTGGTAAAGCTAGTATTCTCATTACTAGATTCTCATTGATTGATATTTCCTTTTACACTTAATTAAAATACCCTTTAAGTGAGTGCGAGGAGTATATTAATTTTTTTAAAAAGAAAAGAAAGATAAATGACAGGGTTTTTTGGTACCACAAACATAAAACTTGTTTTAAATAAATTTTCAACAATGTGGCATAGAGGATAGACAATGAGACCCAAAGTCAGGAAGATCTGGGGTCAAGTCTTGCTTCTGACACATACTGGAACAAGTCAATCTCTCAGTGCTCTGAGTAGCTTTCTGAAACTAAAAGTGCATGTGTGCATTTGTTAGGGGAGCTATCTACCCCTCTTCAGTTTCACTTTTATGTGAGAATGGAGTCCATACAATGTTATATGCTCTGGTAAAGTTTTGCTTTGCATTTGCCTATGCTCCTTGTATTTGTAACTGGCTTTTGGCAGAAGGAGCTAGTATGATTGCTATAGGGATCGAGGTAAATTTGTGGTATGACCCTGTTACATACCAAATACAAAAAGTGAATGGTAGACAACAGCTTGTCTATTGCTCAATGAAGTTTAAAAAATGTTAAAAATAAATATAAATATTTTCCAAATAAAGTCCATTTGACTTCTGGATTTGTTTGATTCTTTTAAGGAGATTTAGAAAAGCATTTTTAAAATTTTGAAGGGCAGGACTTATGTCTATGATGGCAGTCTGAAAAGAAGGCACAACAACTAGATCCCATGCAATTATTGCAGAAAAACCCTAAAATTCATATCAGACTGAAAATTAATCAAGAAATAGAACATAAAACTATATTGAAATGATTTTTGCAATGCAGAATTACACAATAGATCAACCAAAATCATAATGTAATAAGAAAGGGAGCCACCAGCAAAAACAGAAACAGAGCTTCCCAATATGACAAGAGAACCAGACATTATCCAGGGATTGTATGTAGCCTGCCCGTTCAGGGCCTGGGGTATCAAGAGCAGAAGGTTTACTCAAGAAAGCCCCAGGGAGAACAGAAGTCTTCATGTCAGGGGTCTTGGAAGGTTCTTAGGATGGCAATGAACAGCAATCAGTGTGGTGTCACATGACTCAGACAAGACTTCTCAAGGCCCAGTGGTTATGAAATCCCTAACACTCTGTCCTGGCACAACAAGGAAGTCCTTGAATATACAGCTTTCTGAACCTCAAAAATCCAAGGGAACCTAGTACAGTGTAGGAACTCAGGTGACCCAAGGCAGGTCCAAGCAGCGCCAACCACCTCACTCAAAAGCAAAGCAATTGGCAGAGTCTGGCACTGACACAAAGCCCCATTTCAGGGACCAAAACTAGAGCAATGAGTAAATCAAAGAAAAAATCAAAAAGTACCAAAATTTATTGCAACTGTAGAGATTCCTCCCTGAAAAGGGAGAGGATAGCTCTGTAAGAACTACAAGTAGAGACAGAAAGGGGGGGAAATGGAGCTTCCATAAAGACAACATAAGTAACAAGAAGAAATAAAGCAAGAGAATAAAAAATGAAATAAGGGAGGAAAGAATTTGAAGGAAAATAAATAATTTAGAAGAGAAAATGTAAACTTTGCCCAAGAAATGGAATCCCTTAAAATTAAAGTACACCAAAGAAAAATCAAGGACTCTATGAGATAGCAAGAACTACTAGAACAAAATCAAAAGGTTGAAAATACACATGAAAATGTAAGATATCTATTATTAAGAAAAAAAAAGACAACTAACCTGAAAAATAGGTCAAGAAGAAATAAGTTAAGAATTATTGGCTTTCCTAAAATCCAGGATCAAAAAAAAAAAACCACTTGGACACTATATTTCAAGAAATTGTCAATGAAAATTGACCAGATATTTAGAACCAGAGAGCTAAGTAATGATAAAAAGATAAAAAGAGTCCACTTAATGTAGTCAAAAGGAAAAAAATAAATATCATAACCAAAATATGAAATCTCCCCCATGAAAGAAAAAATAATATGTGCATCCAGAAAATATTTGCATACCAGGGCATTACAGTCGGGATCCAACAAGACCTGACAGCATCTACAATAAACAAAAGGAGAGTTTGTAATACAATATTCCAGAAGGCAAAAGAGAAAGGCTTACAACCAAGAACAATTTACTTTGAAAAAATAAATATAATTTTGGGGAGTGCTGAGGCAAGATGAGATTTGGGAAAACTAAGCTATGAGCTACACAAACTTCCAGATACAGTAGGAGGAAGTAAAAAAGGGAAGAAAACAAAGCAGAGAACCAGTATTATAGGGAGTTTCTCAGATTACTTCTTAGAGAATTGAGGAACTCACATTGGTTATATAAATATAATGGACATATTACTACATGATAAGAAATTATAAAAGATATTATTTCAGAGAATCCCGGTTTATATGATCTAGTAAAGAGTAAGTGAACAGAACTAAGAGGACAATTTATATAGAGTATCACTGTAAGGTATACATGGGGTGGAGTGGGGGAAAGGAATTGCAATCATTTTACAACATCTTAATGGACTAATCCCCTCACCATTTGGGGGCCTAATATTGGAACATCCCCAACTCCTATTGAAGGAAAAATAAAATATAATTTAAAAAAATACAAAGATATAGTAAAGCAAATGGTCTTTTCCACTGTTGTAAAAACTATTTGTTATTGCACAAAGACATGTGAAATCTTGTCTAAAGGTTTAGCTCAACCCAATAGATTTGTCTAAAATGAATTCTTTCACAGTTTTAAAGTATTTGGTCACCTCTTCTTGCCTCTTGTTCGTGAAAAGGGAATGTCTTTTCATAATAAATCCTGCCAATTGAATGGCAAATAAAAAAGCCCCTCTTTTTCCTTTGGTTAATTCTCTCTTTCTCTATCCCATCCCTTCTGCTGTGAAATGCTTTACTTTTTTATCCTAATTTGTCTCAAAATGCTGCTAATTGTTTGGGTACTCTAAGTGGGCCTGAAAGTAATAAAAACTAAATCTGTTGAAGTTGAAGTTGAAGTTGAAATTGGTAAGTTGAAATTGCAATTAGAAAGAAGTCTTCCTTAGCATGCTAATAAATTTCTTTGTGTTCATTTAGGCCTTTTATCATTCACCCACAGTAATTGGAACCCCCAATGATGGTATATTCTCCCAATAAATCCCATTGCTCTTGGTCAAGAAAATTCCCTGAAAAAAGAAAAACAACTTTGAAAGCCTTAAGAAATCTAATCTATGGCCAAGATGGCAGAGTAGAAACAGTATTCCCATGCTACTCTGTTTCCGCCTCCTCTGATACATGTAAAAAAAAAATGACTGTAAACAAACTTTAGAGCTACAGAACTCACAAAGTGACAGAAAGAAGCAAATCTCCTGCTGAAGGAAGTCTGGCAGGCCAGCAGGAAGGGTCCATCGCAGTGTGCTGGGAGCAGAGCACAGTCCAACCTGAGTCACAGTTTTAGCCCCAAGGTAGCCCTGACCAGGTGCAGCTGGAGCAGCCTTCATGAGAGTAAATCACCAGCAACTGTAGTGGTTTCCAGACTTCTCAATCCACAAATGCCGAAGACAAAGTAAAAGGTCAGTGTGGAATCAATAAAATTTATCCAGGGGGAGATAGAAGAACATGATCTGGCTGCTACCCCCAGAGGGAGAAGTGGTGAAGGTATGGTGGCTGCAGCTGCTGCCATGTGGCTGCTTCCAGATTTCCTGGCCTGCAGATTGTAGGAGGGCCAAGTGACCATTCAGAGGGTAATTGCTCTTGCTTTGTCCTGCCTGGATCCAGATCACTGCCTTGGGTGGTGTCCTGCGATGTGTGACCAGTGAGCCAGAGCATGTGGAGGCTGTAGAGAGGCAACACATCTAATAGCTCCAGAAGATGCAAAACCCCCAGCAATTTGGGACATAGCTCTCTCCATTCAGGAAGAAGAGTTCTACTGTGGCAAAGAGCTCAAAATCAAGTAATTGGCTGCCAATATGAGAAAGCAGAGGAAGCACAAACAGATGACAGAATCTGTTTTGGGGGACAAAAGAAATCAAAGCATGGAGCAGGAGGAAGACATTGAAGTCAGAACTCCTGCATCAAAAACCTCCAAGAAAAATATGAATTGGTTACAGGCTGTGGAGAAGCTCAAGAAGGATTTCAAAACTCAAGTAAGAGAAGAGGAGGAAAAATTGGGAAGAGAAATGAGAATGATGCAAGAAAATCATGAAAAGTGAGTCAACAGCCTGCTAAAGAAGATCCAAAAATACACGGAGAAAATAACACCTTAAAAAATCGATTAACTCAAATGGCAAAAGAGGTCCAAAAAGCCTATGAGGAGAAGAATGCTTTAAAAAGCAGAATTTGCCAGATGGAAAAGGAATTTCAAAAACGCTGAAGAGAATAACTCCTTCAAAATTATATTAGAGCAATTGGAAACTAATGACTTTATGAAAAGTCAAGATACTATTAAACAGATCCAATCAATTGAAAAAATAGAAGGCAAGGTGAAATATCTCACTGGAAAAACCACTGACCTGGAAAATAGATCCAGGAGAGATAATTTAAAAATTATTGGACTACCTGAAAGCCATGATCCAAAAAAAGAGCTTAGACACCATCTTTCAAAAAATTATCAAGCAAAATTGCCCTGATATTCTGGAACCAGAGGGTAAAACAGAAATTGAAAGAATTTACCAATCACCTCTTGAAAAAAATCCCAAAAAGAAAACTCCTAGGAATATTATAGCCAAATTCCAGAGTTCCTGTGTCAAAGAGAAAATACTGTAAGTGGTCAGGAAGAAATAATTCGGGTATTGTGGAAACACAATCAAGATAACATAAGACCTAGCAGCTTCTACATTAAGGAATTGAAGGGCTTGGACTATGACATTCTGGAGATCAAAGGAGCTAGGACTAAAACCGAGAATCATCTACCCAGCAAAACTGAGTGTAATGCTTCAGGGGATAATACAATCCTTCAATGAAATGGAGGACTTTCAAGTATTTTTTATGAAAAACCAGAGCTGAACAGAAAATTTGACTTTCAAATAGAAGAAGCAAGAGAAGCATGAGAAGGTAAACAGGAAAAAGAAATCATAAGGAACTTATTAAAGCTGAACAATTTACATTCCTACATGGAAAAATGATCATTGTAATTCATAAGACTTTTCTCAGTATGAGGATAGGTGAAGGGAATATATATGTGTATATGTGTGTGTGTGAGTGTATACATACATATATGTATGTATAGGAGGAAGTGGATGATGTGTGTGTATATAAATATATATGTGAGTGTGGGCATTTGTATGTCCATGTATACATACATAGAGGGCATAGGATGAGTTGAATATGAAGGATGACATCTAAAAAATAACATTAAGAGGTAAAAGAGGAATTTATTGGGAGAAGAAAGGGAGCAATAGATTATGGTAAATTATTTCATATAAAAGAGGCAAAAGAAAACTGTTACAATGGAGAGGGAGTACAGGAAAGTGAAAGGGAATGAGACAACCTGATCTTCATTGAATTTGGCCTAAGGAGGGAACAACATACACATTCAATTGGGTATCTTACCCTACAGGAAAGTAGGAGGGAAGGGGATAAGAGGGAGGATGATAGAAGGGAGAGCAAATTGGGGGAGATGGTAGTTAGAAGCAAACATTTTTGAAAAGGGATAGGGTCAAAGGATAAAATAGATTAAGTGGAGGGCGGGATAAGATGGAGGGAAATATAGTTAGTCTTTCACAATATAACTACTATGGAAGTGATTTGGGTAATTACACATGTACAATCTATATTGAAGTGCTTATCTTGCCAGTGTGGATGGGTGAGGGAGGAAGAAGAAGGGAAAAATCTGAAACCCAAAGTTTTAAAAACAAATGTTTAAAAATTTGCTTTTTACATGCAACTGGGAAATAAAATATACAGGTGCTGGGGTATAGAAACCCATCTTGCCCTACTAGAAAATTAGGGGGGTGAAGGGGGAGGATACAAGAGAGAACAGATTGGGGGAAGGGGTACTCAGTAGGCTTGCTATTTTGTGGTGGGGGTAGGGGAAAGACAGGGAGAAAAAATTGTAAGTCAAAATCTTGTGGGAATTAATATTGAAAACTAAAAAAAAATTTTTTTAAAGAATTCTAATCTATGGGGAAGCTAGGCGGCACAGTGAAAAGAGCACCAGGCCTGGAGTCAGGAGGACCTGAGTTCAAGTACGGCCTCAGACACTTAACACTTACTAGCCTTGTGACCTTGGCAAGTCACTTAACCCCAATTGGACTTCCCTCTCCCCTTCAAAAAGCAAATTTAAAAAATTAAAAAAAAATTCTAATCTATGCAAATGTCTCCAAAGGACCCATGTACCCATTTCCAGTGGGAATGGAAATTTGAGGATCTTACCTTCCCCTTTATAGGCTTAAATTAATTTGAGGACCTTCCTTGATTTGAAAATATACTCTGCCCCCCTAATAGGCTGAATGTGGTCACATGGAGCCTGTGGAGGGAGTCTTGTTTTTCAGGAAGGCACAACTTTTATTACTTTGTAGTCAAGTGGGTCATGAGGATTGTGATGTTCTCTGACCCTGGAGAAGGCTATATATACCCTGATGTGAGGTTTTGCTTTAGGGGTCACTTATGGGAAGAGTTGTGTGAATTGGCCAGATAAGACTCTGGGCAGCTGTTGAGCCCCCCAGTTTTGTAAACCCAGATGTTGGTGCTTCTCTCTCTGGTAAGTGACTACATATGAATGTAATGGTCAGACGGCTGGAAGCCCTGTCTGTTGGGTTTGTTTCTCTATATTTTTTGTCTGCTTGTAACTTCTGTTTGTATTTTCTCTGAAGTTCAGAGTGCTGACTTTTTCCTCAGAACTAGGTAAATTATATATGTTTGTTTGATTGAAGATTGCTGACCCTTTTGAATTGCTTTCCTTTAGAAAAACACATCAAAAACCTGTGTTAGCAATCTTCCTGGTTAAGCTAGGGTGCTTGCTGCTACAACATACAAAATGTAGAAAGTTTCTCTGTGTGTATTATGTATGTGTGTGTGTGTGTGTATACACATGCATGTATATATTTGGAAATGGCCAAAGCTATACCTTCTTAGTTATTTGGGGGTGGGAGGAAGGCTAGGAATAGCAACAATGATGAAAAAAAAAAAGGTCATTGAAACATTTTTTAAATGTACAAAAGACAATGAAAGGAAGTATAGAACACAAACAAGTCAGAAAGTTTTGAAAATAATCAGCAGAATTTATTTATAATTTTTTAAAAGTTGTATAAAATGGAGATTCATGATTTCATAGAGAATCCCCTTTTTATGTTCTGCTACTTGTAGTGTTTAAATTCAGAATTAAAAGTTAAAAATTTTAAAGCAAAATGATAGGCACAAGAGATAAAAATCTTTTACTTTGTTGAAAAAATTCGTGGAGACAGCAGAGCTGAAATCTGCAAGTTTTGATTGGGAGGAGCAGACTCAAGGACATCTACTGACTGGCAAAGTCTTGAGAGGTTCCAAAATTTCATCCAAAGACGCTTGAGTATCTCAGTCAGAGATTTCAATCAAGTGGATCAATCATTCACTTGATTCTTAAGGGTTAATAAACCAACCCAATTTCAAAATCCCAGTCTTCTTCTACTCCTAACAGAGAAACCTGTTTTTGGATGTGAAAGTGGACTTTAGTTTGAAAATATTAAAAAGGAAAGTGTTAGTATTAATGTGTCTTTGTCGGAGCTAAATTACTTGATGTAAACTTTCATATTTCTACCTCTTGGCCTACAAAATAATTCTGAAAAAATCGGTTTAATCTGTTTTACCTAAGTCATTTTTCACTTAAAGAAAGAGTGTGATTTTTCCAGGTAATTAAAAATCATGAGCTTATTCAACTGTGAATGCCCTGATCTAACTCAAGATAGCTGTCTTTGGAAAGGGGATTTAGAAAAGGTATCAGACAGTTGTTGTTATTACTAAGAAGACATGGGAAGAGTAGTTCAGCTCAAACAACCATTTCTTTGAAAGTATACACAGATTTCACACGGAGGGCAGGAGAGGTGGGACCTTCAGCGCCTCGTCATCAGAATCTTGCCTAATTGCCTGTAGGACTGATGACATTGAAATGTATGTAATCATGGGAACCCTCCCTGAGTCCCAATCAGTTCTAGCTAATGCACACTCCGTGGGACATGTACTGAGTTGACATGGCAACTTCCAGGGAAACATGTGGCTCAACACTCAAGGGCTCAGTGTGGGTCAGTCAGCTACCATTTATTGAGGGCTTGCAATGTGCAGGCAGCCAGTGTCTGGATCAAGCACTGGGTCTGGAGCAAAAAGACTTGGGTTCAAATCCTACCGCAGATATTTACTAGTTGTGTGACCCTGGACAAGTCACTTAAATTCTGTTTGCCTTAGTTTCCCCAACTGAAAAATAGAGATAATAATAGCACCTACCTGGCAAGGTTTTTGTGAGGATAAAATGAGATATTTCTAAAAAAAAAAAAAAAAAAACACTTAGCCCAGTGCCTGAAACATAGTAAGGGTTATCCCTTATAAATGTTCATTCTCTTCTCCCTGTATGCTAAGCCCTGTGTAGTTCTTTGGGGTGACAAAGTAAACCCTGTCCAGTCCCACCCCCATCTTCCCATGACTGTGGGAGGAGAAAGACTATGTCAAATCTGAATCCAAGAGGACTGGCCACAGAAGCAGGAAGAACTGCCCACTCAGAGGATTTAAAAAGAATGACCTTTCCCTCCATCTCTCTCCCTTCCTCTCTCTGGACCACATAAAGCATGAGAAATTCCTCTCCTGGATTTCCTGTGTGGGATGCCAGAGAGACAGGTGTTCTCCCCCACCCAGGCAAAAATGCTCCCTGCTCACTCTTGGCAGCTAGAATAAGAATTCAGCTTGTTGACTTTGAACATCAGCTTCTAGATGCCTCTTCTGTTTTGTGTTCCTCCCCCAAGAATAGGTCACTGACCAGCAATCCCCAAATGGACATGGCCAGTCTAGGATTCGGGAGGTGGGGAACTCCCATCTGAGCTCACTGGAAGAAGTAGTGTTCTTTTTGGAGAAGATGACAGCCAAGAGGAGGAGGGTGTACCAGCAAGCACCCCAGCATACCTAGGGCTGCTACTAGCACAGGTTCTTAGATCTGCTTTTCTAAAGGAAAGCAACTCAAAATGGGTTAACAATCTTACTTTAATCAAACATATTATTTACCTAGTTCAGGGGGAAAAGTCAGCCCCCTGAACTTCAG
>CM053589.1:3739064-3764238 GCA_028646515.1 Pseudochirops corinnae | reverse complement strand
ATAGATAGATAGATAGATAGATAGATACATAGATAGATAGATAGATAGATAGATAGATAGATAGATAGATAGATAGATAGATAGAGTGAACATTTAATAAGCATTTAGTATGTGCCAAATAACGTGCTAAGCTCTGAGGAAACAAATCTATAAAAAAATCAAGGAGGGCTTAGAAGGGGTTTGCAGGGTGGTGACAAGGCTTGAAAAGTATAGCTAGGAAGTAAGTCAGGGAGAGCTGGTTCTCAGTAAGATAAAGCAAAAGCTCATCCATCCAAGCCCAGAGTGGTTCCAAGGGCAGGGGCCTTCTTCCAGTGACAGAGTTCCTGGAATGGACGGAAGAGGAAGAGGACTATTCAGCAGTTAGAGAACTAAAGCCATGGAACGTGGAGCCAGGAGACACAGATCTCACCAGCCTTCCATGATATTGCTGTGATTTGCTCAGATGGCACATGAATAAGGACTATCAGTCAAGCAATCCTGAAATGTCTTCAGCTTCCTTAGGTGAGTGGGAAGGGTGGAGGCTAAGGCGGCTAATGGGTTTTTTGAGTGCTTTATGTTTTTGTTGTTCCTGGACTCTGATGAGTCTTTGACGTCATGCATTTTCTACCGTGGAAGATATAAAGGTTGTCTTATAAAAAGCCCGTACCATACAGTGCATCCTATATGGGAGTGAGACCCCACTTTGGTAAAAAAAAAAAAAAAAAAAACAAAACTAGATACAATATTTCATATTTCAATTTTACTTTAGAAATGATTTTGTATTAACCCCTGGTAGGGTCAGTGAGCCAAAGACAAAAACCTTTCTGAGTCCAGAGGCCTTGTGAGTAGGGGAGGGTTGGCAAAGCTGTGATGAACAAATGATTTTTAGGAAAACTTGGCTATTTTTAAATTTTAAAATTAAGTTGTATGATTATATAGTAAACAGAAAAGCAAGTCGATAGAAAACTGGGTTTAGAGTCAAGAAGACCTGAATTCAAATCCTGCATCTGACACTTATAAGCTGTGTGAACCTGCCCAAGTCTTTCAATCAATAAACATTAAGTAATCAATCAATCAGTAAGTGCTGACCATGAGCCAGGCCCTGTGCCAAGTGCTGGGAATACAAAAAGAATTAAAGGCAATCTCTCCCTGTACAGAGCTTACAATCACATGGAAGAGCCAAGATGCAAACCAATGTACACAGAGCTAGATGTATACAAGATAAATAGGAAATAAGTTTCAGAAGGAAGGAACTAGGATTAGAGGAGGTTGGAGAAGGCTTCCAGTAAACAATGAGATTTTACTTGGTGGCGAGATGTAAGCCAAGACAATTAGCGATGGCCCCCGATACAGGTGGCCAGGCCTCAGTTTGTCTGGTGCAACATCCTTGCAACGCCTAAGGGCCAGGTAAGAACTGAGAAAAGAGGGTTCTGGCTCACTTCAATCCAACCCAACTGCAAGTCAGGACACCACTCTAGGAATATCGTCAGTCCTCTTTCAGAATGAAGGGCGAACAGTAACAACATTTGGTACTAAAGGAAGCCTGGGAGGTCAGCAGGCTGAGTTAAGAAGGGAGGGCATCCCAGGCCTGGGAGATAGCCAGGAATATGCCTGGAGCTGAGAAATGGGAGCAGCCAGAACACATGTCAAGCAATTCCCTAAAACTTTTCCACTAAATCATAGGCAAATTGCATCTATGTTGGCGTAGGGAGTTCCCACACCAGAAATTCCATGTGCTGATGAAATCATCGATAGCTTGTGTTTGCATATAATAAATACAAATGTTAGAGTCACATTTGCTAAATAGTCAGGAAAAACCCTGTATGCAAAACTTAGATCTAGTCATCATCTGTACCAACAAAAAAAGCGTCAAGAAAAAAACCTGAAAATTTGATATGAATGCATTTCAATAGCTAAGTGTGGATATCTGAGACTTACAACTAACATATTTAATGACATCATAATTTTATGCCTGAGCAAACCCAAGAGTCTAAAAGGCCTTTTTGGACACAGGTACGGTATAGAATTAGAGCCACTGTTCATGCTACTGGATTATTAGACTTTCTGGAAACAGGGATTACGCAAAATCACGTGAGCAGAAAAGATTTATAGAAATTATCTAGTCCATCTCCCCACCTTAAAATGGCTACATATCATTCCTGACAGATCAAAATCTCCAATTTTTGAAGACCTTTAAAGAAGAGTCTCCAACTTTTTTTTCCCAAAAGCTATTATAGCATTTAATACAGTCTTAATCTCTAATCTAACCCAAATGCTCCTGCTGTGGTTCAAGTCTGTTTCCTCTTGTTTTGTCCTTATTGGAGATGGAGAACAGCTGGTCACCTTTTTTAAAAAAAATAGTAATAACTTATCATATAGCTATGACGATATTAAATCAAGGATTAGCCTTTTTAGGGCCAAATAACTCCAGTTCCTTTAGTCTCTCTTCATCAGCCTATTCTCCAGCTCTTTAAGGACCATCATGGCTCTCCTTTGAATCCTCTCCAAGTACTCCATGTCTCCTATGAGATGTTGAGGCAAGATTTAAACATCATGTTCCAACAATAGTATAAAGTAATGTTAAATATAAAGAAAAAAATTAACAGATCACCTAACGCTACACTGCTATTTATAGTTATTAACGTCCTGTTAGCCTTTTTCACTCATTCATTTTGCTGGAGCTATAGGTGCCATGCTGGCCTCAGCCACCTACTAGCCGTGTGACCCTGGGCAAGTCACTTAAGCTTGTTTGCCTCAGTTTCCTCATCTGCCAAATAAAATGAAGAAAGAAATGGCAAACCATTCCAGGATATCTGCCAAGAAAACTCCAAATGGGGTCACAAAGAGAAAGACATGACTGAAAATGACTGAATGCTGGTGGATATATGGATAAGGCCGATAGCCCTTTGTTAGGTTGCATATGGGAAGTTTTTCTCTGCTATCAAACCCAAGTCATCATTTCATGTGTAGAATCCCAAGGAAAAAAACATGAGCACCTCTGTAAGGTCTTTGCCTCCTCAATTAGGAGAACATACTGAAGCCATTCTCATGGCACTTGCATGTATCCTCTAAATACGAATCGTCCTTGGCCACCAAATAATAAACAGGAATAACTTGGAATAAAGGAAGGAATAAATTGAAAGGAGTAAGAGAAACTGATCAAGTCTCTTCCTCATTTTCAAATTCCTAAAACTTATGGAGCCTTTATTCCAAATGCTATAGTTAGTGGTTCTAATTTACTGGGAGAAGGAATGAAAAGATTGCTATATTTTCAAATATACCTAAAATCCAGCAAAGATGAGGCCATTTACACTCAAGAAAGGACATTTATTTTTGCACTTTAAAATCTGAATTAGGTGTAGTTCTCCTATTGTAAGATATGTACACTTATGTACATATGTGGAACATCAGCACAACCATTCAGTGAGGCAAAGACCATTAAAAACAAGAAAATTTATTTTTCCCATTCAGAAATGAGACTTACTATTAGGAGCAGGATTTCAACAACATTTTTCAGGATCAGTTTCAGGACTGAAAAACAATCCCCTCCCTTACTTCACACCAAAAATAAATAAATAAATTTCAAAAAAGTTTTCTTTGCTTTTCAATTTACTGAGGAAAGACATGTAACTGGAGGGAAAAATACCCAATTATTCTACACCAACTCTTTCCCTAATCTGATTTTCTTTTTAAACGGTGTTTTAGTAAGAAGACTTAAACATTATACATGCCTAACGGATAGAGTAATTATTTTCAACATGAATTTCATACTAGTAACAGACTATTATTAATAGGGTTTGTTTTAGGTTTTGCTTTTGGTTTGGGGGAGGTTTGTTTTGGTTTCATTTGGTTTGGTTTCCTTTGGTTTAATGTTTTTGCCTTGGCCTCAGGAAAGAGCAGCCCAAGGCACCAAGGGTTATACCCAATTTGAAAGGACAGCTCTTTCTAATGGTTTTTTCTCTTTTGGTCACAAAAACTAAAAAGCACTTGAGAATCGGTTTCCAAACAATGGTGGGCTTCAGGTGACTTTTCAGCAGCCATCTGTTCATAGAAATCTCTTACCTGAGTGCCAATCATCTTCTGGAGGCAATGTGATACTGATCTAAACTGGTACTGATTGACAGCCCGTGTCTCCGGCACAGCCTCTTTCAAGGAACAGAGTGTCTAGCCAGTCTCTTGGACCAGTTGTCCAGGTATTAGGTTTACTCGTATAGCTTCAGGGCATACTCATGGCTAACATTTTTCAATGACCTTCTCTTAAGAGCCTTATGCTCAAGTCCATTTTTAATTCATTCATTGTTCCTCTAAATTGTTGGATTAAAAAGAAGGTAAATTTTACTTGAAAGTTACTCTTTAGTTAGAACCAAATATTTGGTATCATTTTTTGTTCTTTTCTGTGCTTCAGGAGCTTTCAAGAAGATTTGATTCAACAACCATTTGTTGTGTCCCTGTTACAAACAAGTACAGCGTGGGAAGAATTTGAATAGTACTTCTATTTCAGCGACTCAAGTCACTTTTGCAATCACCAAGAAAGAAGTTAAAGAGCCACATGATTTCTGTTTGTGCTACCTAGGGTCTAATATAAGATAATATTCTAATACAGAAATTAGAGGTCTTTAAGAGCCTCTGGTTCAATGTGAAAGAGACACACGTGATTTGAGATTCGTGGTTTCAGAATCACTGCTTGAGGGATTTTACTAAATCTATGAGGTTTAGAAACATACAAACAGAAATATTTATATCGAAACTACACTAAGACATCTTTCAGAAGATCAAAGACAAACAGGACTTAATTCATAACAACTGGGACTTGTTTTCTATAGTGGTTGGGGTTTTTTGGAGGGGTCTCAGGACCCCTTTATACTCTTCAAAATTAGTAAGGACTCAAAGGGCTTTTGTTTATGTGGATTATATCTATCGATATATACCAATTTGGAAATTAAAACTGATACATCTAAAAACTTTATTTATTAGTTCATTTTTAAATTATAATAAACCATTGCATGTTAACATAAATAGCATTTTAATGAAAAATCTCTATTTTCAAAAAAAAGATAGTGACGAGAGTGGCATGGTTTTACATACTCTTTGCAAATCTCTTTAACGTCTAGCTTAATAGAAGACAGCTGTATCTTTTTATCTCTTTCTGCATTCAATCTGTTGTGATATGTTGTTTTGGTTGATATATATGAAGAAAATCTGGCCTTACAAAGATATATGGTTGAAAAGGGGCCATAGGAGTGTTTTAATAGATAAATAATGCCTTAGTATTATTATGAAAATAGTTCTGAATTCATGGACCCTTTTGAAAGGGTCTTGGGGGACCCAAGGGGCCCACAAACCATACTTTAAGAACTGCTACTCTGTACTTCCATAATGTTTTCCACTCCCCGAAACAAAGCCTCTCTCAGTAGAACTGTAACTATATTTTGCTCATTCCTGTGTCCAAGCTTCATCTATATCTGCTTCTACCCGGAATGCCTCACCCCTTCCCCCTTATTGATAGCTTATCTACCTTAAGACCCACTTCCACAGCCAAACCTATTACAGACCACACTAGAGGGAACCATCTCCCTTCTCCAGTGGTACTTGTCAAGTGTGTCATTTACTTCGTACAATCTATGACAATAATAGCATGTATATAACGCTTTCAGGTTTACAAAGCCCTTCACGTGTATTATCTCACTGGTTCCCCACAACAACCAAATGAGGTAGGTCTTATTATTATCCCCACTTAACAGATGAGGGAACTGAGGGTAAGAGGCTAAGTGACTTGTCCAGGGGCATGCAGCTCGTGCCTGAGGTGAGATTTGAATTCAGTTCTTTGTGACTCCAAGCCCAGTACTCTATCCACTGCACTACCTAGCTGCCTGACAAAAATAAGAGCTGAGATTGCAGTTGGATTCAGTACTTACAAAGCCCCATATAGTCTCTCAAGGGATTTTTATTCTGTGAGTTTGGGATAATTACAGATAGAATATTACCCCCAACTTATAGCAGAGGAAGCCAAGGCTCAAAAAGGCCGAGTGATTTTTCTGTGGTCACAAAGTTAATAATTGCCAGATGTGAGATTCGAACCCAGGTCTGCCTCTAAGTCCAGTGCTCTTCCCACTATACCATGAAACCCCAATCATACAACATTTTATGTATTAGTTTTTATCTACTCACCTAGATTTGAAGCTCCATTACTTGGGTTCATCTTTTATATTTCATAATTTCATAGCACCTAGTGCCTAGGCATTCAATAAATAATTGTTGAAAGAACTAATACTGTGCAGAAAGAGAGAGAGAAAAAGAGATTGAGGGAAGGGGAAGGAAGAAAAGGAAGGAATTAATCAAGGAAGGGGGAAAGAAGGAAAAGAGAAAGGGACGGTTAGAGGGAGGGAGGAAAGAAGAGAAAAATAAGGGAGAGAGAAAGAGGGGGGGAGGGAGGGGAGAGAAGAGAAGGAGGCAGGGAAGGAGGGAGGAAGCAGAGGAAAAAAACCTCCCTTTTCTAGCTTTGTCCCCCTTTCATCCAGCATTCTACATATGAATGTTGATACTCTTTTGATGCCTTGGTTACTAAGTCCCATTAAATCCACTTCTGTGATATCTCTCACATCCATCCCTGCTTTTCTATTCCCATAGCTACCGTTCTGGCGTGTGCCCTAATTATCATCTACCTAAATGACTGCAGATCCTCCTGCTTCTCTGTCTCTCTCCTACCCTTAATCCATTCTTTGTGTTCCTGCTAAGCAAATCATCCTTATGAAGAGACCTGATCCTGTTCTTCCTCTGCTACAAAATCATCAGCGGTTCCCTATTACCTACCAAGAGAAGTTAATATTATTTTGCCCTCCACGATCAATTCACAATCTCTAATGCAAGGCCCTCTTCAATCTAGTATCACCCTACCCTCCTGGCATCATACCACAGTGCCCCACGAAGTCATGTTTCTAAGCCTTTTTTATTCACCATTCCTGCAACATCCTCCTTCACTTTCTTTACCTGCTGAATTTCTCTCTTTTCTTTAGAACCCAAACCAAATGTTCCTCCAGGAAGTTTGCATTGTGGGTCCGAGGCATACGCTTTGATAATCAACTGTTACAAGTCCAAGCCTCAGTGACTATAATTTGAAAGTCCAAGATTTTACATGTCCAAGTGTCAGTCACCTAATAATCTAACCCCAGGCTCTATAAACTTCAAACCACAAGGATCCAGATCTATCTTCTCTTCCAAGTCAGTAACCAATAACCTTCTTCTCACTTAGTGATACCCAAAAGTGACTGAACTCTACCTAAATACTTTGTGGATTTACCAACCAGTCAAATTAAGGAGAGGTAATATTTGTGTCCCTTTCTACAACACACACACACACACACACACACACACACACACACACCAGAAGAACACAATTTCAATTCCCAGAATTTGCTGTCCCTACGTTTTTACTGACACACTAAGCAAAAACTTTTCTCCCCCATCGTTCTCTTTAAGGGCAACCTAGAATGGAACCCTTTAGCACGATCTCAAAATCTCAACAGATAGTTGGATCTTTGAGTTTATCACCTCTCAAACATGTCCCACCTTCCTCATTCCCATTGCCACCATCTTAGCATAGGTCTTCTCTGCAAGTCACCTGACCAATCATAGTAATTTCCTAACAGGTTTTCCTACTTCTACTATTTTCTCTTTCCAATCTTCTTAACACTGGTGCTAGACTAATTTTCTAGTTGTTTTTTTCTAGGTTTTTTTTTTTTTTGCCCTTTTTGGGGGGGAAGGGGGAAGGTAGGGCAATTGGGATTAAGTGACTTGCGCAAGGTCACATGGCTAGTTTTGTGTGTGTTAAGTATCTGAGGCCAAATTTGAACTCAGGTCCTCCTGACTCCAGGGCCGGTGCTCTATTCACTGCACCACCTAGCCACCCCTGGACTAATTTTCCATATGAAGAGACCTTTTCATTTACTCTTATGCTTAAAAATCTCTAGTGACTCCCAATTGCCTCAAGTAAATTTAAAATTTCTTTGCCTCCTACAAACAAATCCTGGTTTATCTTTCCAACATTATATCGCATTGTGCCCCTCCTAAACCATACAACTCTCTGCCTCCTCCCTTCCCTAGAAAACACCCTAGAGCCTCCCTTCCCTTGTGCCTTTTTTTATACTCTACTACATGCCTTGAATGTCCTCCCTAACCCCGACACACACTTGCCTGTTGAGGTCCCTGTCCATCTTTTAAGGTCAAATTCAAATGCCACCATTTCCATGAAGCTTTCCTCTAATTCCGATGCAGCAATGACTTTTCCTGTCTTGACACACAATCCTTTCTACATGTCTGATGTACTTGGTCATGTATTATTATGTATTATTTCATCTATATTTCTGTCTCGTCTCCACACTGGATGGTGAACCTCATGAGGACATAAATCCATCCCTATCTCATCCAAATTTTAAGTCTCCCTCCTCACCAGTGTTCTGAACAGAGCAGGTGCATCACAATGTAGTGCTCCATCATTCGGGTGACACTTCCCATCCCTTACTCCTACACTCTAGAAGGCGTTCTTCATTCCCATATTGGTTGGATTAAATAACCTTTGAGGTCACTTCCAACTCAGGTTCTCTAATTTTGTTGCTGTTTGCCCATCTTGAATTTCCTAATCTACAGAAACAGTTGTAAGGGAATTTCTATCCCTGTCCTTTCAAAGCCGCCACTTAGCCCATCAAGACATGATATATACTTAAGTAGTAAAGTAATGAAAAAACACAGTGCCAGGTAAAAAAACACATGTGAAAGCACAGAGCCTCTTTGTCTCAGAAAAGTCAAGACATGAACTCATGTGTGAATGAAAGTGAAGGATCTAGTCACTTCAGAGGGAGATGTGACTTAGGGAAGCAAAAAGGCGAAACTCAATGGTTAAGAAAAGAAAAAAAAGACACCAAAAAAAATGCAACTGAACTCAGGAATCCCTCCAGAAGAAGCAGGAAGCTCTTATTTGGAAAGACTTTTGCAATTTAAAAAAACTCCCAGTAGTATTGGAAATTTACACACATTATCTCGTGAGGTTTTGGAAATTAGGAGTTGGATTCCAGGGGTGTAGAACCTGTGGCCTCGAGTCTACGTGTGGTTCTCTAGGTCCTCAAGTGCAGCCCTTTGACTGAGTCCCCACCCTGATCATTAGACTTTTTTAAACATTCTGCTAGCACTTTCGGTGGCAGCAAAGAACTAAAACAACGTGAGCATCCATCAGTTGCAGAATGCTTAACCAAATTGTGGAATGTAATATAATAGAATACCATTCTCCTGTAAGAAATAACGAATAGGAAGAATTGGGAGAAACATGGGAAACCCCATCAGACAGCAAGCTTTGTATCCCCAATACTTAGCACGGTGCTTGTCACATAGAAGACATCAGATAAATGTTTATTGACTGTCTGACATACGTACTGATGAAGAACTGAATAAACAGAAGAAAAAAATTATGTGCAATGCCTACAACACCACAAATTAAAAAAACAATAAAATTAAATTGAACTCTATGTAATTACAGTGAACAAGCTTGGTCCTTGAGAAGAGATAAGGAAATGTAGCTCTCCTTCCACTGGAGAAGAGTGGAGGACTTTGGAGATGTGGAATATTGCAGGTACTGTCAAACCATTTCCATTTAATCTTGATCAGTTTCACTTAACTGAGGCAATTAGGTGGCATAATAGATGAGAGTGCTGGGTCTGGAGTCAGAAAGGTCTGAGTTCAAATCCAACCTCAGACTCTTTTTTTGCTGTGTGACCCTGGGCAAATCACACAACCTGTTGACCTCATTTTCTTCCATGATTTGGTGCTTTTTTCTCCTGTAAATAATTGAGTACTTCACTTATACTGATTTCAATGGCTCTTTTGTCACTCAAAACAATGGGCAACCACTAATTTATCTTTTCTAGTACCAACTCCTGAAAGTTTGCAAAGGAAGAAGCTGGGACCAAAATTCTTAGAAAATCCCGTTTCTTCACGGTTCCCTTGGCTTAGCATTCATATATCTAAAAATGCCAATTCCTCAGGAACTGGCTTCCAGAAAGTGATCTCTTCCAAGGATAATGCTCTTTGAGGACAAATAATAAAGAAAACAATACATAACTTGTAGTCCCCTTGCCTCACACAACAGCCTTTCACTATATCTTCAGGGCAGATGTACTAGTTCCTTTTAATCAGATAGCCTCATAGAAGCAGAAGGTATGGAAAACTGTGTGTGTGTGTGTGTGTGTGTGTGTGTGTGTGTGAGTGTGAGTGAGTGTGTGTTAAGACAGAGGTTCTAAAAGAAATTGCAAGTTTTGTGATATCAAGTTAAGTATTTGCCCTAAGAAATGAACTACACAGGGAGAGAGACTGGACATGTGATGTCATTGGCATAGGGAATTCTACCATGAGTTAACACCCTCTCCCATTGCTGGTGGGTAGCTTCTCTGAAACTTAAAGAACTAGAGGATTCTCTAGAGCACAAGAAATTAAATTTAGCCCTTGAAACAATTATTTTCTACCATATTTCATAACACATCTCAAATGCAGGAGGTTGATCTTTTCTATAAGAAATTATGATATGAAGTAGAACATATTGAATTCTTTTTAAATAAAACTATTTCCAGAGGAATTTTTCCCATAAGCATAAGATATCAGCACTTTTAAATTAGAAACATAAACTAAAACCAACTTAAGAAAAAGTCTTTGATACTCTAAATAAGTTTTTTTAATCAGTACTATTCCTTCCTACCCACCCCATTTAACCTAGCTAAAACATCCAAATTACTGCAGACCAATTAGTAGATGAATGAGTATTTCACAAGCGTCACTAACAATACCTGTTAAGATCTGTGGGTCTGAATATTTGGTTTTATAAAGATGTAACAAACAGTAGAATTAAAACAAACTTTATTACAGCATGTGTTGTATTAATTTACACAATGAGATATAAAAACATACTGCTTATATCATACAGAAAAGTTGACATCAGTAAGAATATTTAAAAACAATTGCTACTTTTGCACATGACATACATGTTGATAAAAAGCAATTTTACACAATACTGTTTACTAAATAGTAAATAAACCCTTCCCAGAGGTACCTATGGCTTCCTCTGTAAGGGATTGCACTAACATGTTCAGGATCTAGACTGTCAAGATGATTAGACACCTTGAATTGAGGAAACTTTCTGGAAGCATAAAGAGGACCCAATTATGGCTTTGGATTCACACTCCCAAGGGAGAAGCTAGTTATTTCAATGGTAATTATACCACTATGAATCCTAGTAGAAAATCTGACCCCAAGGGCAAGTCATTCCAGGACACTATAGTTGGATATAGAGATTAGAATGGAAGTAATTAATCCATGTACTAATTCCCAGTTTATGGCCCTAGAAAAGTGTTTTCCACACTCCTGTCTTTGCAGTTTTCAAGTGGTCCTTTTATTGAAGCCCTTTACCTTCCCCTTTTTCATCATATATGTCCCCTATCTTGAAGTTTCTACCTCTTCTCAGTCATTTACTTCTGGTCCAGAGGACCTGGATCAAGAAAATCAGGTAGACAAGAAGGAATAATAAAGAAGGGAAAATTGCCTGAGAAATGAATGTCATAAGTGACATAGGCAGGGAAAATACTGTGAAATAACAATTTATTCTTTACTTCTTCACACACTTCAGTGTGACCCTCAGGAAACTTCTCATAAAGACCATTGCCCTAAAGAATCAATGGACATTGAGAGGTGGACTTGGGAGCCAGGAATACATTGGTTCGAATGTAGATCTCTGACACGTCCTGCTTGTATGATCCTGGGTAAATCACTAAATCTTTCAGTCTCCAGGGCAATTAACTCTCCAAAGACTGATCATCTGCTTTGGGAAAAGCGAACTTCCTCAGTGGAATGCATCATAGGTTCAGACATTTCTCCTCTTTCCCCCAACTCCATCCCCCCAAAAAAAGAATCAAGGGGAAGATGAAAATCATTGTTTCATCGTTGGTACAAAAAGTACTCCTAGAAAAAGAGTTAAGTTGAAAGAGTCAGATGAAGAACATCTCCTCTACGACAGATGAATCAGAATATTTAAAATAAAGTCATCTGATATTAAACATTCAATGTTACCACCATGAATACTGTAGTCTCTTTATTCCTTCCTAGTATAACATTCTTCACTTTCCACTTAAAGGCACTCACATCCACACATATAATGAGGATGACATCATTTACCTCAGGTTGTTTTCTTTTTAAGTGTTGAAAAAAGCACGGAAAAAGCTGCATTAAAAACCCAGAAAAAAAAAAAAAACGAGAACCACTTAGTTTCTGTAACTAGGACATATGCATTCTACACCAAAAAGTCGCTTCAAACTGTGGTCATCAGTTTTAAAGAGCCAGACCTAAAACGAAGAATTTTCTTTTTGAGATTATGGGAAGCCTTAATTTTTACAAAAGTCTTTGTGTGGTTGTCATGAAGAGCTGGGGTTGTGACTGCTTGGAGAGGGAGAGTCTGGACAAACTGGGACCAAATCAAGCCCCCACTTTCTTCAGAGTCACTGGTGGTGGTGCTCTCCCCCACAAACTCTACTTCACTCAAGCTTGACTCACTGTCCCCAAAGCAATTGGTGGTGTAGTTACTCTGCTCATCCTCACTGGTGTCCACCACTGTGGAGTGGAACAGGGACTCACACTCTGCAGAATACTCAGAGTCACTAGCCACATACGCATACGGGCTCACATACGGAAGAGGGACCTGGTTATAAACTCCCATGGGTTCCCTGCGATTTCTCCTTGCCCTTCTCAAGGCTTCTTCATAGGAAATCTCCGCAGATGACTTCCACCGCCGGTAGTCAGTTCGCTTATGTTTCGGTTTGGCCACAACTGCTTCTCTTCCATGCCCATGTCCATGGAACTTAGTCACAGGCCTGTGGAGGCCACCTGTAGGTCTGCTGGAAAGACCAGACTCTGCCTGGGAGTTTCCACCCTTCTTTCCTCTGGAAGACACTTTTTTGAATTTCTTATTTGTATCCAAGTCATCAGGGAAATGACATTTCTTGCTCACAGCTCTGCTTTTTTCTCTCACTGTTTGTAAGCTGCTTTCCACCCCATTAAGACCATGGGCTCTGTGCTTCAGGGTCGAACTCTTCAGGATTCTGACATTCTTGTTGGCTCTGTGTGATTTACTATTTTGCTGCTGCCCTGGAATGAACTGAGCATTGACGAGAAGCCCATCCTCCAGGCTCTGGGAAGAAGAGCCCTCGCTCTTGAAATCTAAGGCAGGTCTCTCTTCAATAGGAAGCGAGGAAGGCAGGGGCAGAGGAGGTGGCACAGCAGGAGAAATTGCTGGCAGAGCTGCCTGTGAGCTGGTTTTCTGTGACATCTTTTTCAGTGGCTGGACAACTTTGTTCTCCTGTTGGACAGCTGGGACTCGGCCAGGACTTTCTTTTGGAGAGGCAGTAAAGAGCTGACCACTTTCTTTGGGGGAATCCCCTGCCACAGAAACAGGGCACCATGCAAACTCCTGAGAACCTGGCTTGACATTTTTTGGCAGGTGCTTGCTTTGATGATCAGCATCTATGTTTGGCGGGCAGCCCACAGACACAGGCATCCTCCGGCTTTCCAGCTGTTCTCCTTTTGAGTCTTTCAACCACTGCTTCAGTGGGGAGAATGTGCCATTGTCCAGAGTGGTTGTTCCACCAGAATGCAAACAGGCTTGTTTAGAATTCTTAAGGTTAACACTATTACTGTGTGTAATTCCGCCAGTCGCTCTGACACAAATGCTCCCATGCCTAAGAACGCCCTTCGTGGGATCAGCATTCACGCTTGTTCGCAGCTTATTAGTCCGAACAGGATGGGTTTTTTTCTGCACTAGACTCAAGATGTAGCCATCTATTTTCTTATTGGATGCAGGATAGGACACAGACATGGAGTTGCTCTGTGGGAGGGAAGAATTATCTGCTTTGACAGAATCAACTTCGGATCCCATGCAAACATTATTAGAACTGTTACCGAGTTGTTCCTCGTCTTTTAGGGGGTTGTTGGTCATGGAGAGAAGAAACATTGGACTCTGTACAGCTACAGCATGAAGTGGACTTGGATAGCGATATATATCGTTCCCATTTTTAGATACCAAGTCACACTGATACTTAGGATTCACATCTGCAATGATCTCAAGGGAACTGGACAGTGGAATAGATAGTGAACGGCAAACATCTTCACAATGACCTTCTTTGTGGTCCAACCATCCTATGAGATCTGAGGAGAAAAAAAATCAAAAATATTTTGTTCACTAGTTCTATTGGGACTCTGTGGCTAATCTTCTGAAGTAGGGACAATATTGCTTATTTTAAAATCGTAAAGTATGATTCATGGACAATGTGTACACATTGATGAATTGATTAAAATATTTCATGCTTCTGAAGTTTCCTGTTAAGGAGTCTGGAAAATGAATGTTCACCAATTTCCCCACCCTTACTTGGTATTTGAGGTAGAAATGGAAAAATTAATTTTTCCTTTTAAAATGACAACTTTTGGGGCAGCTAGGTGGCACAGTGAATAGTGCACCAGTCCTAGAGTCAGGGGGACCTGAGTTCAAATCCAGCCTCAGACACTTAACACTTATTAGCTGTGTGACCTTGGGCAAGTCACTTAATCCCAACTGCCCTGCCTTCCCCGCTCCAAAAAAAGAAAAGAAAAGAACTTTTTAATCCATTAGACTGTAAGGTCCTTGAGGACAGGGACTGTCTCTTGTCTCCTTTTGTATCCCCTATGCTTAGCAAACTGCCAGGCACATAGTAGGCACTTAATAAATGTTTACTGATTGATCTGAAAAGGCTGAGAATGGTAAGAAAATTACTCACTGTGTGACCTTTGGCAAATCACCTCATTTCTCTGGCCTTCAGTTTCCTCATCTATAAAATATGAAAGTTGAACAAGATGAAGTCCCTTCCATTTCTCACTTTTTACAATCTATTTTCTATAATCTTAACTATCTCCTACAGGTCTTGGAGCAAATCTTCCCTCTATCTTGAGCTTATCTTTTCATCTTTTTTTTTTAGTTAAGTGGAAGAGTAGATAAAACACTTAACTTGTAGTCAGGAAGACCTGAGTTCCAATTCTGTCTCAGATACTTGCTAGCTATGTGACACTGGGCAAGTCACTTAACCTCTGCCAGTCTCAGCTTCCCTAGGGGATAATAATGGTACCCATTACAGAGTAGTATCCATTACAGATGATTGATGTGAATACCCAATGAAAAAATATGTGTAAAGGCTATGTATATGCAATGGTACTGCTGCTGTCACTGATGATGATGGTGGTGGTGGTGGTGGTGAATTATCTAGGTATCACTATGAGTGGTGTTGAATTTAAGACTTGGGAAGACCTGAGTTCCAATTCTGCCTCAGACAACTTACTAACTGTGTGACCCGGGGCAAGACACTACACCTCCCCATGCCTCAGTATCCTTATCCATAAAATGGACATAATAATAAAGGGTTCCCGTGAGGATCATATGTAACATACGCAAATCACTTTGCAAATCTTAAAGCACTATCTTGTCATTGCTGTTCACTCCTGCTCAACTCTTTGTGATCCCACGGATCATAGTGTGCCAATACTGTCCATGAAGTTTTCTCGGCAAAGATGCAAGAATGGTTTGCTACTTCATTCTCCAGTGGATTAAGGCAAACAGGGTGAAGTGACTTGCCCAGGATCACACAGCTAGTAAGTGTCTGAGGCTGGATTTGAACTCAGGCTTCCTAACATCAGCCCCCCACTCTCTCTACCTCCAAAGGCAGCCAGCTTTCGCTTTGATGATCAGCAGCTCCATTTAATGTAAATGCCAGCTTTCCTTATTATCATTTATTATTATCACTACTGTTACTTTTGTTTGTAGTTTTCCCATCAGTTCAATTAAGCTCAAATATTTAATAAATATTAAAATGCCTGACGCTGTGCTAGGTGGGCACCGGAGATATAAAGAAACAAATAAGACTATTAGCTATCCTTAGGGAGCTTATAATCTATTACTTTACTTTTATGATTTATTGTGATATCATTTATTCTTTTGTATTTCCTTAAGAAAAAAATGATCTCGATTGGCATTATAATATTCAGGAATAACTGCCACAAGTAAAATCATGAGGAGTGGATCATTTATTAGAATCTCATCTTTGGGAAGACGGTTCACATCACAATGATGGCTTCTTTAGATTTTTAATTGTGGTGCTTTCCTGTGCTCTCGATTTCAGCATAGGTGCTCCTTCTACTATTGTATCACTCGCTCTCCCTCAGCTGTTAGCCTTTCTCTCTCAATCACCAGCCCTCCCACCTCCTTTCCAAGTACACAGATTCCTGGTGCACAACTTCTTATACACTTACAGAATCACCCTTCAAATAATCTAAAGAAAAAAAGCAATTTGTTTTGGAGGAGAGGAAAATCCCTTAATGAGTAACTTACTGAGTTCTTAGTTATGAGTTCTTGGCGTCAGTGAACTTAGAACCCACTGACAGACAAACCATTGGTATTTTTGCCAGGGCCATGCCCTGAGGAAGGTATTCTACATTCTTCATCCAGGGAAAGACCCTTTCTCAGCCACATTCCCTGTGGCTCATCTTTTACCAGCCCAGAATTTACTTCTATTCAAAAGTTTAATAAATTTTCAGTTAAAAAAAGTAACAATGAAAAATTGGATCAAAGATGAATTTCCAACATCCATCAACAATTGAAATGTAAGATTTCTGACTTTATTGAACATTTTCATCTTCTTTCTTTCTGTAATCATGCATTATTAATATGTCTTCTGTAATATAAAATTAATTTTAAATATCAAATAACATTTTAATTGCCTCCCAGTTATCTGGAGAGAACAAAGTTTTAAGATTATCACTGCTCAATTAAAGTTCCCTCCAGTTAGGAGATCTTTGCACTGAAGTATGTATGAAAATCAAAAGTGCATCCACTTGCCATTATTCTTAAATGAGGAGGCTCTTTTTTCATAAGTTTTTTTTCCTTACTCTAAAAACACAAAAGTCTTTTCCTTCTTTCAGAAGTACTAACAGAACTTCCCAAATCAAAGGAAATATGCCAAAAGCATATTAACAATTAGCAAACATATACTTCCTTCCCTTTTATCTAGGACACTCCAAAAAGAATAATTCTCCATCTGAGATGTTTGCCCTGCACCTCTTCCAAAGGCAATAACCCTATTTATAGATTCTCTTAAAATATTATTATAAAATGCTCTGAAAATAGCTTTCACACACATACACACACACACACACACACACAGACATTCTGTCTTCTCCCATTTGAAGAGTAAAAGAATTCCAAGGTGTAAATTAAGTTAACTTTCAAGAAAAATTACATCAGAAGAGATGTCAGTTCCTAAATGCTCACCTAATTGAATGAGTCTCATTGATTCTAAATTATATGACTATGAGATTTTTCCATGGGCTTTATTTAGGGGGGAAAAGCCACTAATCAGTTACCAAGGAAATCATCCAATCTTGTACAAAATTGCCTTTAAGAGGTTTGTAAAAATTTCCTTTGAGAGCAATTCAGTACAGAATGGAATGGAGCAATTTGTAATGTTGGCCAGCACAAAATAGCCAATCTAGATAACACAAATTTGTTTTTATATCAGACCATTGGGACTGAATACACTGTTCTCAAACAAAGAAACCGTTCAATTACCAATCCTCTGCTGCTCTGTACCAAGTAGTCCTATCTTTCATATATGAGAATTCAACATCAAACAGACACTGCACTCAGACACAGGATGTAACACCATATTCCTGTCTCTATCCAGAATACCACAGAGTATAGTCTCTGCATTGCCTTTTCTCTTGCTTGGAGGCTGTGTGATAAGAGGGAACATGGGGGCATGCAGAAAATGTCATGGGTGAGGGAAAACGTACACATGAAAATAGTTCTTCAAATAGCACAGGTATTATCCCAGGCTCATTCCCCACACTCCTCTGGGTTCTTCCTCCAGATACAGAATAACATTATTCACACGGTTGTCCATGGCTCATCTCTCCAGGAAGTAAGCCATATAAAAGGAGCTAATCTTTTAACCAAAGAATTCTGAGAAACATAATAGAACCACTGGGTGCCAAAAACAAACGAAAAAGCCAACCCTTTGGTACTTCTCTGATGGATAAGATTAACTTAATAATAACTTCACTTCTAAGTTCATGAATAAGCAGATTCAAACCCTGGTTCTGCCACTTTTTATAACTTGAGTGACTTTGGACATGTCACCTCTCTGAGTTTGTTTCCTCATCTGTAAAAAGATTGGGGTGGGACTAGACCTCTAAGAAATCTTCCAGCTCTAGATTTGACGGCATCTGTCAGTTCTATTATCTTTTCAAATGAGAGGAAATGGTCAAATGAAATTAGAACCTCAGGTTTCCAGACCTCCAGCAATGACACATTTCTGGTGATAAACTGGAGTCATTTGAAGTCAGAAGATGACTTAAATGTATCTGTGATTCAGTTATCAACCCTCTACTGCTCTGAACCAGATAGCTTTTTTTTCACATATGAGAATTCAACCTAGACTAGATAACCATAATACCCATCTGATACTACAGTTCATGATGCAACTAAGAAGTAACTGAATTGGAGACCCTGGATTCTAGTTCCAGCTCTGCAACCTTCTACCCATGTGATCTAGGCCTAATTACCTCACCTCTCTGGGTCTCAAATGTCTATTTGTAAAGCAAGAAGTTAGAGTTGTATCCTAGATTCCAAACTTTTTTGATGCACAGCTCACTATAGGAATCAATGAGGAATCAAGGTACATTGAACATTTAACCTAACAACAAAGAAGGATTCCCAGGAAGGGGGACCTCCAAAACCATTATCCAAACCTTGGGATTCTTCTACCTTTCTTTTCCCACCCCCATCACCCCAACTCATTCTTTCTTTACTTCCCCCAAAACCAAAGCCAAAGGAGTGTGATGTGTGATTCCCAGACAGAGATACTAGTCTTACCTTCCAAAATCAAGCAGGAAGGATCAAGTAGCCAAAAGCAACTGAAGACAGGAGCTGGGGAATGTGAACATCTCAGAGAGCAGGGTAGAGTTTAAGGCACACTTTATAAAGTGTGAAATACACTAGTGTGCTGGTATACACCCTCTGAAGGCAGCTAGGTAGCACAGTGGATAGAGTGCCAAGCCTGGAATCAGGAAGACTCATTTTCCTAAGGTCAAATCTGGTCTCAGACATTTACAAGCTGTGTGACCCTGGTTAACCTAGTTTGCCTCAGTCTCGTCATCTATAAAATGAGCTAGAGAAGGAAATGACAAACCACTCCAGTGCCTTTGTTGAGAAAACCCCAAATGGGATCATGTAAAGTCAAACACAACTGAAATAAATGAACGATAACAACACATACCCTTTGAGGATCATATGTTCTCTAACTGTCCTTTCTAGGACTAAAATTTGTGTGAATCTTACCTGCAGATTTGGGGTGTCGATCTGAGACATTCAAAGATGTTTCCAAAGGGCTACAAAAGCAGGTGCTGGAATGGCAACTGGATAAACACTCACAGAAGACCGAATTGGAGGAATTGGAAAGTGATCCTGAGGCCCCATCACTCAGCTCATAAAACCCTAAGAATACAAACACCATTTGGAAATAGACTGCTTTGAGCAACCTACACACTTCCTACTTAAAAGGAAATTTCTTCTAGAAAAGTTAAGAGAAGGTTTGAAGGTGAATTTAGATTCACTGGATTTCATGTTCTAATTTTACAGGTCTATTTCAATTTCTGAGAACTCTGGAAATCAGATGGAAAGTGGATTCTAAAAAAAAAAACCTCACAGTTGCTATTATCTACATTCAAGATGACACTTATTTTTTATTACCCAAGTCCTTTCCCTTCATACTTAATGAAAGATGAAATGGATGCTGAAATAGACACTGTGCAAATGTACAAATAGAAAAAACATGCATATCTATGACTTGGTCTTTACTATTATCAGGATTTAGGGGAGAAAAAAGTTCAAGAGAAGACAGCAAGGAGTAAAGGAAAATCTATTTTGTGAACCAAATGGTAACAAACTTTTGAAGTAGTCTCAGGAAGTTGAAGTGTGACTAATTTTGTAGCTCACTGCCGACTCTCACATTTCAAAGAAGGAAAGCTCTTTCAGAAATTTAAATAAAACTTTATTTTTTTTTTAAACTGAAGAATTCACTCTTATTAATGTCACTTTTTTTTTTGTTTGGGTTTTTTTTCCTTCAAAAGGATGGTGAAGATATTTTTTCCTACACTGAAAACAGAAATCTATTACAGTTTGACAGGTCTTGAAAATCAAAAGGGACATTTGTGTTCAATCACTATGTAGCACAAGAATATAATCAGTTAGTAAAAAGCTAGGAGCTTTACCTGAACTAGGGCGGCTATCTGTCTCCAGATGCTCTTCTGATGTTTTTTCTACATCCAACCTTAAATCACTTATCTGCTTGTCTAATTCTTGCAACTGGTTTAGCAGACCAGCATCTCTTCTCCTCAAACAATTCTAAGGTGGAAAAAAGAAAATAAAATTAAGACACATTAGTGAGAAACAGATGTTCTGTTACATATACTAAAATTACCTCATCTTACACATCAGTTCTCAATTTTCCAAGGCCAAAAATCTACCCATGAGAATGGAAATAAACAAAAACCTCAAAAGGATACAGTCATTAAATTCCCTTTTATTTTTATGTATTATACATTCTAAAAAAATGTATTGTCATATACAAAAACTTTGGATTATAAACCTGTCTTTAACATTTAATTACAATATTCAAGCTACACATTTCAAAAGGAAAATGGAAAAACAAAAACAGAGAACCAGATGCTTTACTTATAAGGAATCATCTAAATTATTTTATAAGAAATTTAATCATTTAAGATCGCTATTAACAGTAACTGGCCTAGACTGTGTCCCCGCACCTCTATAAAGGTTTTGTTACAATCAACATACAATTAGGGAACAATCAGTATAAGTGCCTTTGAAAAGGAGACCCTACAAACGCTAGTGCCAAGGAGAGTGTGAGCCGGCCGAATTTGGGACTAAGAGAGGTAAGACTGGAACGAGTTCAGATTTCCCAAGTAAAGAAGCATCAGTTCTGCTAACTCGTCAGTGCCATCTAGTGGTCTTCCAGAAAAACGAAATACAACCCAGAAAAGGCATCTGGTTCAAATTATGAATGTCAAGTGTACTAATTAAAATAGTATCACAAACATTGGCTAAGCTAGAATTCTCTTGATACAGTAAATGCTGCGCTCATCTGGAACAGACAATAGACATGTGCCATTTAGGATCATAAGTAAACGACTTCGTTATTTATGAAGACAAATATGCTTTTGCTCTGCATAGTGCATTAAACATGCATGACCTAGCAAAACTAGACCAAGCTAGTGTCCTATCCAAATTCAGTCTGCAGCCTAAGAAATATGCAAAAAAAGCCAAGTCACGTTAGGGGCACACAATGGGCTATGCTAGGTAGCTTTATAAAAAATGCGTGAATCTTCAGTATGCTTCCTGAATATCCATGGGCATGAAAGCTGTGGGACACAAATCATGACCGTTTGGTGAAGATATTTACTAAGGGGAAATTAGCTGAGTGAATCAAGAATCTTGAAGTTACAAGGAAATGTAGATGGCAGCAAATGACTCCACAGCACCCCATTGTTTGTATTGTCCACTAATCTTTCAGCAAAGTTATCGAGGAGAATTCTCATGAGGGTTTAGTTGCTGTTTTCCAAACTACGTTTTGAGGGCAGTGAAAACAAAAGACTCCGCCATTGCTATGAGGCTGAGTTAAAGCCATTAATCGATGCCTCTTAGTTTTTTTTCTTCACCTTTAATGAAGACTACTTAAAATGGCCCGTTTGATAGAATCCAATAAGATGGTCTCCCTCACTCTCCCCCTTAAATCACAGTTGCATTTCAGAGTACAGCCGATATAAAATAGTATCCACTGGGGGAGGGGCGCCAGTCATTCCCACTCAATTTACATCAGTTGCATTTAGTTTTAGCTCCATTATGCAAAGGAGCTTACATCTGAAATTAAGCTTCAGATCGACTGCAAAAACTGACACGAAGAGCGTTCTGGGAATGACAATGAATTAACCGACCTATTCCCTAATGTCATTTCAGTTTAATGGGTTTTTTTTTTAAGTCATTTCATTTGAGGTGAAAATTTTAATCACACCAAGAGCCCCTTTCTTGGTTCTGTTACTTTTTAAAGTGATTGAAAAAGAAAAAGGAAGGGAACTCCCAAGACTTCCAAATGAAATTTTGTCTTAGGCAGAAAAGGTTTCTCCAGCCCTCCCTCCACCCGCCCCCCCCCTCAAGCATTTAGATGACTTTCACTAGTTGAAAGGAAAAGGAAAGCTGAAGGTCAGAACCAGACGAAGCAGAGAGGATGCTTAGCCTTTGAATGGAGGTGCACCGACAATCCCCCCATGTCTAACCCTCACCTGATCCAGACACAAGGCACGCGCGCGCGTACATGCACACACCAACAGTGACTCCAAAACGAGAAAGGGTAGAATGCGTTCGGGGCACTGGCACTGGCGTCGGGATACGGGGAGACAGAGAAGGAGAGAAGACCGAGAGAAAGGGGCACCTTGGCTGGACAGGGGAGGGTCTTTGTAACCGACTGTAAACTCCTAGAAGTCAGGGGCACCTTCATTTTTATGTCTTCGTATCCCCAGCGCTAAAGCTGGTAGATGGTTTAACGGTACCAATTCCTGCAGCCCCAAGCGAGCCCCCTCTTCCCCGAGACGGCAGTCGGGGACCCCCGGGGCTCCGCCCAGAGGCGCTACCTACCAACTGCTGCCTCAGCAGCAAGATGTTCTCCTCCAAGTACTTCTCCTCCAGGCGGCTGCGTTGGGAGGCTTCTCCGGGCGTGGGCAACTCCCCGGCCCGAGTGGGCACCACGCCCCCGGCTCCAGCCCCGGCCCCGGCCCCCGGACTGCGGAGGACACTCCGGACCAGCAGCTCCTGGCGCTGCCGCAGGAACTCCAGCTCCGCCAGGCCGGCCAGCGTGGCCTCCAGCCGCTCTCGGGTGCGCTGGCGCTCAGTGTCCGCCTCGCCCTTGTCCCGCCAGCGCCCTTCGGGCTCCGCCGCCCGCTGCTCTCCGCGGGGCGCCTGGGGCTCCGCTTCTTTCGCGGTTCCTGCCGAACTCGGTTTCATGTCCTTCTCCTCCCTCTTCCCAAGCCCTCATCCGACTGGAAGAGGCGTGCGCGCCCCTGTCCCTGCCGGAGCCCTTCCGCAGGTGGAGCCGAGATCCCCCGGGGCGCCGTGCACAGGAGAGAAGGGATCAATCGCGGCTCTGCTCGAGCTCCTGCTGGTGGCCTAGGAGGCGGGGCGAGGGGTTCATGCTGCACAGAACTGGGGTGAGGGCAGTGCGGGGGGGACGCAAGGCAAGAGGGGGGGGGCAATGCCTCCCTTACCACAGGCCCTGCTTCTCAGCTCCAGCTGAGACAGCGACCAAGGAGCAGAGTGTGGCCCGCCAACCTGGTGCGCACCCACCCGGCCGTCCTTGGGTTGAGCCCCTTCCTCTGCCTCTCCCAGGTCTCCTCCCAGCCAGGATCCTCTGCTGCTAACGCTACTCAGCGCAACGTCACACCCAGCTTCGCAGCTCTGCAAACGCTCAGCCCCACATCCTCTGTCTTTGGTCCTGCCCCCTGTCTAGTGCTCACTCTCGCTTTATCTTTCCCTCTCTCCTGTCAAGCTCTCTTCTATTTTCTCCTTGTTCTAGTCAGTCGGCCCTCCCCGCCCCCTCTCTTTTCTCTTACCTCTCCTCTCCCCTTGCTACCCATCCCCCTTTCTCGTTCACTGAGCCCACTTTTTTTTTTCTTTCTTTTCCTTATTGGTTCTCCTATTTCGCACAACTCAAGGGGCAACTGACTGGAGTTCCAGTATCCAGTTACAATCGGACTTGGAGCCGAAGTCCATGAAATAACAAAACGGTTGGGCTCCCCTGAGAACTTTCACAAACTGATTTTCAGCACAAAATCTTAACCCTTTCTACACACAGCCACTCTTCATATCAACTTAAATTCATGTTTCTTTTATAGTAATGACTGAGGTTATTCCCCACCCCCGCCAGAAAAAAAGGTTTGTTTCTGCACAATTTGTTGGGTTTGGGTTGTTGTTGTTGTTGTTATTTTAGTTATAATAGGGAGAGCTTTGTAAACTTTTAGATTCCCCCCTCAAGTGGTGGAGATCTCATTATAAAAGGTATTTGAAATTGGATTGTAGAAAATCAGTGAAAACTAGACTGCAGGCAATTGGCTTGTCTTTTAAGTCCTAGAGGAGCACTAAAGGTGACCTAATATTAGTGCTGTTTTCCACCTTCGATACCCATGATTAATTTTTCCAGAGGGATTCACAGGATAGTTTCCTTCATGGTAGTATCATATGCAGCATGATTATTTCTACTTAGGACATTAGACGCAGAAAGTCTTAATGTCATAATGTGTATTAAATAACCAGGAGCTAGTTCTTTACGTTTAAATAGGGAAAAGATTGTAACATACATACATACATACATACACACACACACATTCATTTGGATCCCACTCAAATCAGAATTTTCAGTCCCTCAAATTTGGTATTAATGATCTTGAACCAGTTTAAAATAAATGTTACATATTGTATCTATGTATGTAATCCAACTGTGTCCATGAGGTTCTCCCTTTCAAGAAAGAATATTCTTTGTAGCTTATCTAAGTTCTACCTTTCAAGTTCCAGCCTACAGATGGCCCCAGAACACAGCGTGACATGACAGCCAAAAAACCTAATGAAATCTTAGGCTGTGTCAGCTGAAGCATACTGTCCAGAAAGAGAAAAGTGATAGTCTTTCTGTACTTTGCCCTGTTCATACCACATCTGGATTATTGTGTTCTTATCACAGTGACATTTAGCGAGGAGACTGCCAAACTGGAGTGTATCCAAGAAAAGACAGCCAGTATTGTGAGGTAAATGGAAATCAGGCCAAATGAGGATCAGAAAGAAGATGGTCACGTATTAAGGATGTAAGGCATTTTTATTTGAAATCGGCTACATAAACACATACACTTGGGGAGAAAACGTGTATATGTATCAGGCACATGCACTTGCTATGTGTATTATGTATATGTGAGACACGCATACAGGTATTGTGTGTGCCTGACATATACATACACATAGGCTTTCTCCTCAACTAAG
>CM053589.1:3700657-3722336 GCA_028646515.1 Pseudochirops corinnae | reverse complement strand
CCCCCCCCCCCCACTGTGTCCGCTGCTGAGCCCTCTGGCTGCCTCTCTTGGTACCGCAGTTATTACCACCCCCATTTTAGAGCTGAGGATGCTGAGGCTTAAGGAGATGGAGGGACTTGGCGCCCAGGACACCACCTTGCTCTTGTTCAGTTGCTCAGCCGTAGCTGACTCTTTGTGACCCTGGGGCCAATACAGTCTGTGGGGTTATCTTGGCAAAGACAACGTAAGGATTTGTCATTTCCTTCCCCAGGGGATTAAGGCAAACAGAGCTTACGTGACTTGTCTACAGCTAATAAGTGAGTGAGGACAGATTTGAACTCGAGTCTTCCTGACTCCAGACCCAGCATGCTCTCCACTGAGCCACCTAGTTACCTCTGTGCCATAGCAAGTAAGTGTCGAAGAAGATTTGAACACAGCTCTTCCTACTTTGAAATCCAACATTGCATCCATTAACATCCCTTTGCCTCTGAAAGGAGTACAGGCCCAAGAGAGTAGAGGACTTGGGTTCAAATCTCACCTCTGATATTGATAGCCTATGCGACTTTGGGCATATCACATAATACCCTTAGCCCTTTTCAGAAGAGACAGGAAGAGGGGCAGCTAGGTGGTGCAGTGAAAAGACCACTAGCCCTGGAGCCAGGAGGACCTGAATTCAAATCCGGCCTCAGACACTTAACACTTACTAGCCGTGTGACCTTGGGCAAGTCACTTAACGCCAATTGCCTTGCCTTCCTCCCTTCAAAAAAAGAGAGAGAGACAGGAAGGAAAGAAATAAGCATTTATTCAGTGCTTATCATGTGCCAGGTCCTATATTAAACACTGGGGATACAAATGCAGGCAAAAACAGAATTCCTCATCTTGGGAGCTTACATTCTGACAAGGGAAGACAACGCACCAAAGGGAGCGGAAAAGTGGGTGATATTCAAGGAGGGAGAGGAAAGTTTTGGAGTCTGGAGAGTCAGGAGCAGTAGGGGGATGGGGGCGGGAAAGGAAGCTGGTTGGATTAGATCCTTTCACAAAATGGGGGCCCCAGTAGGAACTTACCTATGACACAATGGGGGCTGGTCTGACAAAGGCACGTTCCAAATGTAGATAAGAGCTGAAGCCAAAACCTGCACTGGGCAACCCAAAGAGGCTCAGAATCCAGGGACCACGGCAAAGGGCAGGGTCCAGACCCAGACACCTCATGCAGAACTTCATAGGCATTTGCTCCCTAGCTACAGAAAGGACAGGAACAAAGACCATTTGCCTACTCCATTCAAGAGTGTGAAAGGGGGTAGGCATGACCATAGAACAAAGTCCCAATGGAGAAACTGAGGTTGGAGATATGAACAAACAAAAAAAGCCAAACACATTGCAAGAAACCCCACAAACCTATGAATTAAGAGAACTTCATAGTATTCTGAGTTAGCAGAAGAAGAGAGTAACTCCACGATAAGCAGAGCTTCAAAGAAAAAAATGGCTTGGCCGCAAGGATCCCAAGAGTGAATGGAAGAAATGAATCTTTGTCAAAGCAGAGGACTTTCAAGCATTCCTGATGAAAAGATCAGGGAAGAATAGAAACTTTGAAATGTGAACACAGAATTTTGAAAATTCACTGCGATATATGCAATCCTCTTCTCTGTTTTGCTTTGTATATGTGTGGCAATATTTTTTACTATATTTTAATGATTTGGTTAAAAAGATAGAAAATATTAAGTATATAACAAAAAATGAATATAAGTAGTATAGTGTTCAATAAACCCAATGTCTCCAACCCCTGGGGTAAAAACTCACTATTTAACCAAAAAAAATCTGCTAGGGAAATAGAAAAAGAAATGGACAGAGATTAGGTTTAGACCAACATCTCACATCATATACCACAATAAGCTCCAAATGGAAGTATGACCTAGGTACAAATAGTCATTTCATAATCAAACTGGAGGAGCAAGGAAAGAGATGCATTTCATAAGTATGCATAGGAGAAGAGTTTTTGACCAAAAGGTAAATAATATCATAAAACATATTTAAATTTTTAATTATATATGATTGAAAAAGTTTTGAATAAACAAAATCAGTAAAGTCAAAATTAGAGGGAAGCAACTAGGAAAAAAAATCTTTGCAGTGAGTTTCTCTGGTAAATGTCTAATGTCCAAGACATGGGGGGATTTATTCAAATATATCAAGAATAAGAGCCATTCCTCAGTAGATAAATGGTCAGTGGGTATAAGTAAGCAGTTCTTAAGAAAAGAAATATAACAATTATATGAAAAATTGCTGAAGATCACTAATAATAAGAGAAGCACAAATTAAATACCTCTGAAATTTTATTTCATGCCCTTCAGATTGGATAAGATGATAAGAGGAAAACAGTCATTATTGAAGGAAATTAGGAGGACAAGCACACTAAAACACTGTTGAGGGAGTTGTGAATTGCTTATTCTTGAAAATCATTTGAGAATCAACCCCAAAAGTCATACCTCTTGACCCACTGGTACTGCTACTAGATACCGACTCCAAAGATTTTTTTAAATTGAGATCTATGTGCACAAAAATATAGCAGCCCTTTTTATTGTAGAAAACTGGAAACTAAGGGAGTGACCATCAATTGATGGATTCTAAATGAATTACAATGCACAAATTTAATAAAGTGTTATTGTACCATAAAAAATAATAAAATGATACAGAGAAACCTAGGAAGACTTATATGAACTGATACAGGATGAAACATAGAATGATACAAAACCAGAACAATGTATACAGTGACTATGATGGTTATAAGGAAAAAATGATTTTGAAAGGCTTAAGCTCTCAGATCAATGCAGTAACCTCAACTCCAGAGCACTAGGGATGACTCATGCTTCCTACCTCTTGACAGAGAAGTGATGGACTAGTGCTACTAATGAGACATACTTCTCATACGTGACCAAAATGCGGATTTAATTTTGACTGACTAGGTGGAAAGGTTTGGAACAATAGAGAGAATATGATGCATCCCAAAAAGAAGAGGAGGGGAGAACATTTTTTGAAGTCTTCTCAAAGACACAGAAGAGAAAAAAAATTCAGAAAGAGAGAGGATTAGAACAGCTTTAAAAACCAATGTGATAAATTTGTGTTCTTTTAAAAAAGCCACATATAATACATGTTTTATATTTATGATATTTATTTTTATATATAAATATATATATATAATTATATAAGTACCATCCTCTTTTTCACTTTGCATTATATAAAAAAAGTTTGTTAGTTTCTATTTCTCAAGTTCAGAATGACAAAAAAATAAATTTTAAAAAATTTTATAAATACAAGGACAAATATTACTCTCAGAAATACAAAGAAATTTTCATTTTCCTCAACATACCCCCAGCAATACCCTGGAGGAGTAGGGATTGGAAGCAAAGTGTCCTCCTAACTCCTACACTGATCGATTTTCTATGCCAGAGTAAGAGTAGTTTTGAATAACTTGACAGGAAGCTAAATCCCCTCAACATCCAAGATAGGTTTGACTCTTCTTGGTGTTATTATTTAAGTATCTCTCATGAGGACAGGTGGCACAGTGGACAGAGCTCTGGGGTTGGAAACAAGAAGGCTCATCTTTGGGAGTTCAAATCTGGCCTCAGATGCTGACTAGTTCTGTGACCCCAGGTAACCCTTTTTGCCTCAGTTTCTCATCTACAAAATGAGCTGGAGAAGGAAATGGCAAACAGCTCCAGCATCATTGCCAAGAAAATCCCAAAATGAAGTCATTAAAAAGTCACACATGACTGAAGCGACTCAACGACATTATTCATGAAGTGGAATCTTGCACACAGTATATCAGGATGCAAAACAGATATAATCCTGATGGAGCTATTTGGTCCTTCTATAGTTTAACTCATCAATAATTTGCTTTTAACTGATAATTAAGCTAAATAAGTGACTTCAGCAGCCTAGAAGTAAATTGTTAGCTTATTCTCGCTTTCCCTAGTTTCTCATGCTTAACTCAATTATCCAGGGCAAGGATCAATCCCTCTGCTTTTTTTTTGTATTCCCAGCGGGTTTGTCCAGTGTTGAGCACAGAGTAGACACCAGACAAATGGAAATTGAATTGAAGCAATGGAATTTAATTCAATTGATTCAAATCAAATTGTTCCAACAGTTAAATTGGCATCAAATTCCTGGTTGTGACATACAGGAAGGACACTGGAAGATTCCCACAAACAGGGATTTGGAAAGGAACCTAAATTTGGAGTCTTCCTGATTCCTGAACATCTTTAAGAGAAATATGAGGAAATGGGAAAAAGACAAGCAAGTCCACTTCTGAAAAGATAAGAATAGAGGCTGATAAAGACAAAAAGTATTTGGGGTCAGTGGAGTTAAAACACATTCAGGCTGTTTGAAGTTGACAAGAAACAGAGAATGGCCCATGAGTCCATTGTTCAGCCCAAAGCAAGCTAATCAACGTTTCATCAATGGGACGGGTTCTTCATGTTACACTAGCACATGTGAGGCTGGATTCGCAATAAGTCTGATTTGGGATTCTTGGTCAGAATATCCCTTTATCTTTTACCAGGTGAGTATGTAGCAGAGAACACATCTAGGGAAGGAAAGCTATGGATTTGGAGCTCAGTGTGAAACATGTATGAAATTCATTCTAAACTATCTGCCTATGTATATACACATTTATGAACACATAAGTATTAAATATTTAATTGTAAAATCTATGTGCATATATACACACATAGTTTACAATTAGAGATTTGTAAGCTATAAATTATGATTGCAAATGACATATCGTAAGCTGTGTGTATGTATATACAGATACATAGTTTATAATTAGAGATTCACAAGCTATAAAAATGTCTCAGTGCTTTATGCCTGATGCAAAGGCTCAGTCTTCAAGAATGATAAGGGGATTCTTCCCTTTCTTCTAATTTACAAAAACATAAGTAACCTAATGTTAATTAAGTGATTTTTCCTAGAAAAAAAAGTTATTTGTTTATTTAGATATGTAGACAGTCAGATAGATTAGTAAACGAAAAAGCATTTATTAATTTTTCACTGTGTAAATCACTGTACCAAGTTCTGGGAATACAATTAGAAAAGCCCTATTCTCAAGGAGTTTACTTTCTAAGGGTAGAGACAATACACGTCGCAGTTTTCAACTGCAGGTTAATGGAAATTCCCATGATTAGTAGGGTGCAGAAGGAAAACAGATAGTAATGCCTCTTCCTTACTGTCATTCCCATTGACAAAATATATCCATTTCTGATGTTAAGCCATCTGACAACGTCAAAGATGTGGGTGCTGAGAACTTTCTTCTCTGGGCCTTTGATGATTCTGGCAGCCACACCTACAGAGAGAGGAGTCAGTCTGTGTCTTCCCAGGAGATACTTCCTCACATGATGTCTGTGGGGTGCAGGTTGAAAGTAGGGCCGATGAAAAAGGGTCAAGATCCTTCAGTTTAGGGTCCTAAGCTATCTTGGGTTGTGTGGGGACCTGGCAGTTGAAGTGATGGTGGTGGTTTGACTTTCCTGGCATAGGCCACCTCCTGTCTCTCCTTCAGGTTGGCTTCATGCTTTAGTTAGCCTGGCTTGAAATGAGGGTGAGATAGAGAGAGATTATGTAGCTATATACATGTAACTTTGTGGACATAGATATAATATATTTAATATATACATGTATAATATTGTGATATATGTGAGATGCTACATGCATGTGTGTGATCTATCTATATCAAGTTCTTTTCCTCTGTCAGTAGATTGTAAGCCCTCATTTACGAGCACAAAAAGACCCATCCTTAGTGTATGTTATAAACACTTTCATCCGAACCCTCTGCAGTCCTAAGGACATTCTGAATTGACTTTAGTCTATTCCCAGAAGTGAGGTGCTAGAGTCACAGTGGAGGGAGTCTCAGACCGGGCTCTAACCATAGCTCTCCCACTAAATTATTTTGTAACTTTGGGCAAATCATTTCCCCTCTATGGGCCGCAGTTTCCTCATTTGTAAATTTAGAATTCTTCACTTCTCACTCAGAAAGCTGGCCCAGTTGGCTATGATCCCCTCTGCTTCTGCTACCACGCCTATAACTTATGGTTTCCATCTCACATTGCAGTTGGCCTGAACTCACAGTTTGTGAATGTTAGCAGCTGCAGAGAGCTCAAACCTGGGCAAAACTTTTGGCCCCTGGGAGAGCAAAGGGGAAATGTTTCTGTTGTACCAAAGGGCCTGCTTTATTCATCATCTTCTATAACAGTGGGTGAATTTCACTGGTTTAGAAGAAAAACAACATGGAGAAAGCCAAGAATTTAGGGGCACCCTTTTACTCTCCCTTTTCAGTTCATTTCCACATAAGGGGATTAAACTTTTCTATTCCTCTGGGTCTGGCTCTATTGAGATGACTTATTCAGAGGTATCGGTTTCGCAGTAAATGCTGGCTGACTGAACACTGGATATCTTCCTCCAAAAGTTCTCAACAGAATTTTTCCAACAGCATCCCCAAACCAAATTATCCTTTTCCTCTTCAACTTCCTTCTTCCTGGAACGCTCCTTCTGGCTTTTGATGCTCCATAATCTCCAGATGTGCAGCTGTTCAACTGTACAGTGAAAACTTCTGCAAATTAAAGGGAGGTTTTTTTAGCAAACATGTTCCAGAACATGGAGGAACCTGAAAGCAGTTCAGTGTGTGATTCAAGTTCAAATTCTGGATCTAAAAAGAAAAAAACATATAGTAGTCATATATTATGCTCATAGATGCTTTGTAAATGCCAGAATTCTTGGTGATTACTAAAAAGTAATGGTTTTAATCCAGTTTAGCCTCATTTGTATTCCAAGGCTGAAGAGAATGAGTTCCTTTCCCCTTCCCCATGTCCCCTAAAATTAGAACAAAAATGTAAATCTAGTCGATTAATTTTTAGCTGGAATTTATTTTTTTCATATGTCATTTACACTCTGTTGCCCTGATGGAAACCTATAGGAAGAATGTGGGTAATGAGACTACATTTCCTATTAACCTCACTGTTTATAAACAAAGCTCTTCCTTCTAGAAGAAATGACACTTCAATTGCAGAAAATGATCACATCTCAGCTCATCTAAATCTACACTGCTAATTCAGGAAATGGCAACCATGAAGAGTTTCCATTTTTAAAAAATTGTCCCCAGATGTGAGATTGTTTAAAATGTTTACCTGAATATTTTCCAGTGAGTGCTGATCCAGTGTTTGGTCAGTAGATGATTGTTAAAGGGAGATCTATGTGCCAGACCAAGATTCATTACTTGTGAACTCATATGGATTTGCAGGGAATCTGCTGAAATCTTCAAATCTACTCAAATCCAAAATTCTGCAACTTCAAGCTGACCATTTAGCTGCCCACCTGCCTACCTGTCCTAAATTTCCAAATTCTTGCTGTCAAATTGACTTTAAACTAATCAATATTTGCACCCTCTACCCCCTAATTTCTTTAACTGATAGCATTATGATAGCATTATTCTCTCTCTCTCTCTCTCCCTTTCTCTTTTTCTCTCCCTTTCTCTCTCCTTCTCTCCCTTTCTTTCTCCATCTCTTCCCCCTCTCTCCCCCACTTCATCTCTTTCCCTCTTCTCTCTCCCCCTCTCTATTTCTCTCTCATTGTCTATTCACATCCTTTGACCATTTATCTGTCGAGGAATAACTGTCATTATTATATATTTTTCATATTTGGGATATAAGATCATTATCAGAGAAACTTGCTAAAAAGGTTTTTCCCTTCTAAGTTGTTTCCCTTCTTATTTTATCTGTATTGATTTTGTTTATGCAAAAACTTCAAATTTCATGTAATCAAAATTTTTTAATTTTAACATCTATAATCCTATCTGTTCCTTGTCTGATTTTGAACTTTTCTCTTGTCCATGGTTGTAAAAGGCATTTTCTTCTTTGCTCTTTTAAGAATTTTATATGACTTTTTATATCTAGGTCTTCCCTCTCCCTCTCTATCTCTCTTGAGATAGAAGCAATACTTCTATCCTAGCCACTAAAACTTGCATTCTCCTCTCTCTATCACCTCTATATCCAATAAGTTGTCAAGTCCCGTCAATTCTCTTTCCACAGCATGTGAACTCATCATCTTCTCTCTATTCGTATGTCATCTATTCAGGTCTTCATTACGTATAGAGGTTCCCAAAGTGGGCAATACTGCCCCTTTGGGGGCACTGGAATGATGGGGGGTGGTAGTAGTCTTGGGTACAATTGGAGGGTGTTGAATAAAAATAAGGAGGCAGTGGAAGCATAGGGAAAGGAGAGAAGAAAATTTAGAAAAACTGTTTGCACATGTTTCATCTGTTGTGTAACAGAGTTAAAGACATAGTGATTACATTATTTTCCAAATAAACATGCAAAATGCAAGTTATAAGCAATCAGTGTCAAGTCTACCAACAGGTCTTAACAAACAAGTGTTAGCAGGTGAGTCTATCACGCATTGTTGGGAAGTCTAGCATGCATCAATAGGAATATGTGTATGTAATGACTTGTTTACAATGCACTACTATACAGTTATATGACACAATACTGCATCATCAAAATTTCAAAGCAGGGAAAAAAACACAAATTTGCAATAAATTATTAAATTTAAGATGTCATTTAAAAAAAAAAACTTACATTTTTTTTGAAGTGGTACAAATTTTTAAAAATACATGTTAAAGGTTAAAGAAAGTAAATTTCCAGGGGGTTGCTGAATAATTTTTTTTTAAAAAGGGGGTGGTACAACAAATAAATTTGGGAACCTCTGACCTAAAAAATTCTAACAACTTTCCTAAGTGGGCCCTCTGACAACACCTTTCTCCTTTCAAATCTAGCCTTCCGACAACTTCCCAAATAATTTTTCTAATATACAAATTTGGCCAAATTACTTGAAAACCTTCTGTGGCTACCTATTCCCTAAAACACACACACACACATATGTATATACATATGTGTGTGTGAATGTGTGTGTGTGTACATGTAAATTTCTTAGCTTGATCTTTAAGGTCGCACCTGCATTTCTACATTATTCCCTTCACACATTCTCCACGTCAGCCAGCCTGAATTAGTTCCTTGAAGAATTTTTGTTGTTCAATTATGTCTGACTTGTCATGACCCCATTTTGCTTTTCTTGGCAAAGATACTAAAGTGGTTTGCCATTTCCTTCTCCAATTCATTTGGCAGATGAGGAAACTGAGGCAAACAGGGACAAGTGATTTGTCCAGGATTACACAGCTAGGAAATAACTGAGGCCAAATTTGAACTCAGGTCTTTCTGACTCCAAGTCTAGTGCTCTATCCACTGTGCCATCTAGTTGCCCTCCTTGAAGAATACCTTCCCTTTATTGTCTCCACAAATGGGTGATTCTCCCAGGCTATGGCTGGGAATTGGCTACTTTTTCTTCTTTTCACTTGTTAAAATTCTTCTCTTTCTTCAGTGTCCAGCTTAGGTACCACCTCCTCCACAAAACCTTTCATCTCCATCATCCCCAATTGCGGGTATTTTCCCCTTTTCAACTTTTCCTAGACAATTCTGTCTATAGTTTTCCTTTGCCCTAACACATTTATAATAATGCCATGCTCCATCCAGCTCCCAGGAAGCTATTTTAAATTTATATCTATCCCCCTGTGAGGGAGGTCATCTATTCAGCGTTAGAGTGAATCCTAGGGTAGAGTTGACCTGGATAAGGGTAAGCACCTCAAACATGTCTCCTTTTTTTATAACCAGCCTGGCCCTAGGACTTCATAGCCTCCTGGCGCTACCGTTAGGCAAGACCAGGAATCGGACTGCTGTCCTGCAATTGCGCGTGTATAATGCCGCCACTCTGCAGTGTTTTACCGATCCTTCCTCCAGACGTGGCCATTAAATCAATGTTACCTTTTTCACTCTCAGGGATGTGACGATCTGTGACTACCCAGAATCCCTATGATGTCAAGACGCGGGCTGCCGAGCCCCGCTCAGACCCACACAAACGAGCTCCATCTCGCCCGCATCACTATCCTATTCTTTCCTACTTTTCATTTTGGGTTTCTGAACCCCTGTTCCCTGTTACCAAACTGTCTTTCTCATATCCACATTCTTCTCTTGGAAATTACTTAGTATGATATCTTTTGTGATGATTTGCATGTGTCGCTTTCTACTCCCTTCCCAAAAGAACACAAGATTCTTGAGAGCAGGGACTGTTTTATTTTGACTTTGAATCTCCAGCACTAACAAAATGCTTGGTGTGGAGTAGGCACCTTTAAAAAGTGTTTGTTGAATGATATTGAATATCTATTTGTAAGGGTTGGGATTCTTTCTCAAGGAAATTCTTTCTCATGAATCTCTCACCTGACTAGCACTCAATTCACTGTGGCTGGAATTTTAATTTGCTTTCTATGTTATAGGAGGCCAAGAGTTGTGTCTGATTCAGCCAATCACAAGATATTTCCTGTGTAGCATTATCTGCTTTCATCCAATGGACAAAAGCCCCTTTCAAATTAATTAAAGATTTATTCACACTTAGCTTACTTTGATTGATTCAAAACTGTTGGTAATAAGTCCCTGCAAGTGGGGAAGGAGCAAATTTTTCTCCTCCCTCTGTCCCCCCAGGTGAATTCATCAGAGTTATCAGAACTAGGAACAGGGGTCAGTAGCAGTGTTTAAGGACCTGTAGTGGGAGATGCAGTCAGTAGTAGTGTACAACGACAAACAAGATACACTGCAAAAAGGCAACTTCAGGACATACAAGTGCATTGACCCTCAGAGCCTAGCAGAGAGCTATACCTAAAGGGAACTTCAGGACTGCACAAAGCAAGGGAAAAAACAGTTAATCATTTTTAAATGGTGGGAGTACACTGGTGGGGGCTCATGAGTGAGTGTACTAGAAATCTCAGACACTTAAAAATTACCTCTAAGAATCCCGAATAGAATAGTAGTCAGCCTCCTTCTACAGACCTAGACCACCCATCTGAATGGAAGCTGGGGGAGTGACCTTAGAGAGGTTGCTTTAGGTCCCATTTTCTCCCAACTCTTTTTCCATGGCCAGTTACTATAATAATGAGATATCACATTATAGACAGAAAAAAGAACAACTTGTTTAAAACAGAAGCAAGTTAAAATACTCTAAACTCTTGTCTCACAAAGTAATTCATACTTTAACCCTGCAGTTCAACACAAAGTCTAGTTCTAGACTAGTCCAAATTCTATGCTATTGCTATTAACCCAAGACCCACTCTGGGGAAAAAGGATTCAGTGGCCTAACTTGCCCCTTTGATGACGAAAGAAGCTGCTGTATTTTGATGTGTGCATAACCCTTGGTGTTCACCACAGGAATACCGAATCTTCAAAAAGAAATATGTTCCTGGCAAATGAAATCTGCCTACAACTCTGCTTTTAGTCCAAAGTCTGGCAGCACAAAAGAGGAAGGGGAAAAAGCCTTTTTTACAAGCCACAAAAATGTGAGTTAGAAAAGCCTTTCCCCTATTGCTTTTTCTTTCCCAATGTTCCCCAAGGTCCTTTTAAAATGTTCTCCTCAGGGGCTTCCCTATGCTGTGACAGTATGGCTGCCCTCCTGGAAAAGTCTCTCTGATCTCAAAGTTTTGTGATAAGGATCCCACATCTGAATCAGGTATCTATGCACTCTCTACTCTGAATTACATTCATCTGTCTGGTCCCCTGCCAGCATACAAGCTCTTTGAGAGCAAGGATTACGCCAGATTTTTTATTTTGGGATTCTCAATGCCTAGGACAATTTCTAACATGCAGTAGAACTATAGATTGAACTAAATTGATGTACAGTCATTTGAATTTGAGGGCATGAGAGTAACTCAATGAATTTGGTGATTTAAGAAGATGAATCCAGGACTGATATATGTAGGTTGAACAAGAGGGAGTAGAGACTGGAGCCTAAGAGACTAGTTACTTGCTGACCAATTATGAGAGACTTTCCACTACTAGTCACAGGTATTTCTTCAAATTCTAGGAGGACTTCTAGCAGGATCCTAGAATCAGTATAACCTGTTCTCCTGAAAACCGATCTCCCCTGCTGCTCCACAAAGTGACTGAGAAATAGAATTAAACAGCAAACTTAATCATTGCTAAAGCAATTTTGTCCAGTCTGGGTGGCTAGAAGACACAGGTAAAAGCAATGTTTTAAAAAGATCATTCTTCCGGCAGCCAAGTGGTGCAGTGAATAGAGCATCAGCCCTGGAGTCAGAAGGACCTGAGTTCAAATCCAACCTCAGGCACTTGACATTTACTAGCTGGGTGACCTGGGGAAAGTCAATTAACTCCAATTGCTCTTCCTTACCCCCTTCCAACAACAAAAAAAGACATTCTTCATGGTGAGGATGGGAAAGGGGGAGAGTCTTTGGAGGAAGAGGGAGGGCTCACAGTTCAAACCTGTGATTTCACTTGAGTAAAGAATGACCAATCAAGAAACTCCTTTCACTGATGCAGATCAGCAATTTGTCTACAACTTATCATCATCATATCCCAGTGTAATGCTGGATATTATCCAGGTGCTGATCTCTGCCAAGGAGCGATAACCCCAAATACCACCCAGACACTGATCTCTACTGAGAATTAACCCTGAATACCATTGGAGTATCAATCTCTGCCAAGGAGAAAACACTCTGGATACCACCCAGATACCAAACCTGCCAAGGAGGAAGAAGCCTACCGGTGAGGCCAGACTTTTTTCAGTTCTCTCCCTGAACAAAAAGGGAGCTGTGTCTTAAAGGGGTAAGGTTGCTTTTCTCCCAGCCCTCAGAGAGGTTCTCCTGTACTGCAGGGCTGGAAACAGAACCATTGAGCTGAGGACTCTGGGATAGAACAGACATAACAAAAAGAGAGGTGTCAGCATGGCAATTGGAGACAGAGAAAAAAAAGAGACAAGACTCTGAGTTGCAAGTTGAGCTCTGGTGGCTGACGCTCCACGGATGTCATTTCCCCACTGGGAAGGTGAGGATGGCTAGAACTGACAGTGCTCACAGTGGCTTGAATATTAAGGCAAAAATCATAAAGGCTTAGCCCCCACCCTTTGGTTTCTACCTTTGCCTGCAGAGGAAAAGCATTGAATAATAACAGCTAATATTTCTATAATGCTTTAAGGTTTACAACATATTTCATGAATATTATCTCATTTTATCCTAATTTTACAGATTGGGAAACTGAGGTAGACAGCAGTCACCATAGAACCACAGCTAATATGTATCTGAGGCTGGGTTTGATCTCAGGTCTTACCGACTCAGGGTCCAGCACTTTATCCACCAAGCTATCTTTCTCTACACACTCCTTACTGTACTGTGCAACACAGTACAGCTGCAGCTTAGATTTATTCCAAAGTTTCTCTGTTCTCCAGATCTATTTATAACTCATAATTTAATTTGTGTCTTTGAAAAGCCTTACCCTTAACCTAAAATTATGACAGATCATAACTTCTTTCTGATTTGCCAGTGAATATTTGGGAATATAAAAATAAGCCAGCGGACCATGTTACTCCCCCACCACATACACACACACACACACACACACACACACACACACACACACACACTCAATAAACTCTGGAGGCTCCCTATCTTCTCTTGAATCAAATATGAAAACTCTTTGTAGTGTTCAAAGCCCTTCACGACCCGTCCCCCCCAACTTTTCCGGTCTTCTTAAGCCTCATATCCGCCCTCCCTCCCCCGCGATCTTTGTGATCTAGTGTCGGTGGCCTCCTGGCTGTTTCTCAGCCCAGACATTCCATCTCCCAACTGCAGCCTTTTCACTGGCTTTCCTCAACACCAGGGATGCCTTCCTCCCCAAACTCCACCTCCTGGCTTTCCTGACTTCCTTCAAGTTCCAGCAAAAATCCCATCTTCCTCAAGAAACTTGTCCCAATCCCCTCTAGTTCTCGTTCTTTGCCTACATTGATTGTTTCCAATTGGTCACATATATAACTTACACCTAGTTGCTTACACATTTTCTCCCCCTTTAGACTGTGAGTTCCTTGGAACCAGCTACTGTCTTGCTTTTCTTTTTTTCTTTTTTAACTTTTTTTTTTTTTGCTTTCTGGAGAGGGAAGGTAGGGCAATTGGGGTTAAGTGACCTATCCAAGGTCACACAGCTAGTTTTGTGTTCAGTGTCCGAGTCTAGATTTGCACTCAGGTCCTCCTGACTCCAGAGCTGGTGCTCTATTCACTGCGTCACCTAACTGCCCCTTTGCTTTTCTTTACATAACCAGTGTTAAACACAGCACTCAGCCCAAAGAACGTGCTTGATAAATGTTTGTTGATGGACTGAGAACGCTAGGATTTCTAGCTGGGACTGAGTCTATTGTGAGAAAATTGGTGGGGAGGGGCCATTTTTATTAATGACTTTTAACAAGGTCCTAACTAGCAAAGAGAAGACTGCTGAACGAGCTACTCCAGTTCAAAATTGTTTTGCCAGAGCCAGATGGCTTAGAATATGATTGCTTCTTACCCCAAGGGAATGGAATAGGTCACCAAGGGAGGGTCCAGCCTCCCCTGCTTCTTAGTGGGAAAAGAAAGATATGGTCTGAAAAGAATCTGTCCCACTGCACTCAACAGTAAGGGAGTGAGAGCCAGGGTCTGTTACTTTCATTTCTTTGTGAAGCAGCTTTTGCCTCACAGTGACACTTGCTAATTACACTAGGGTCATAGTTTTCAAGCTGGACGATCATTTTGCTTACCCCTCTAATTTTACAGTTGTTCAGACCAAGACTGGAAACATTTAAGTGAGTTGCCTAAGGTCACACAGGTTGGACAGATACAACATTTGGACCCAGTTTCCTGTGATCCCAAATTCAATACCCTTTCCTCCATGCCATGCAACTTCCATAGTCTCATAGAGTGTCCAGGAATACTAAGATATTATCTGACTTTCACCTGATCATGATTCTAATAAGTGTCAGAGGCAGGATCTTCCTGACTCCAAATCCCTCTATCCACTATACTCCTCTGCCCTTTATACTCACATTAGTATAATATTTTAATCCAATAGCTTTAAAAGAAAAACTTATGCTTTCAAAACTGTAAAGTGCTAAATCAGGTGTTCTTTCTCTCTTCTGCATCATGGACACTTTTGTCAGTTTGCTGAAGCCTATGGACCTCTTCTCAGAATAATATTTTAAAATGCATAAAATGTGCAGGATTATGAAGGAAGCCAATTATATTGAAATATATTTATCAAAATATTTTTCGAAAACAAGTTCACAAACTCCAGGTTAAGAACTCCGATGCTAGAAAAATGTGAGAAATAATTATTACTAACAACAACCATAATGAGAATAAAGAAAAAATAGGGTGTTTTTCCTACTTGCTTTTGTTTTATTTGCCAGCACCTCTTTTCACTTGTGCACAACAGCTGCAGTGAGCCAGTCATTTCGCTAACTTGCCCCGGCTTTTTGTAGATGATTACCTTTAAGTGGCTTTCAAATCCTGAAGGTTATCATAAATAATGTATTGCATTTATGTCAGTTTTAAATTTTTCCATTGATTTTCTACTTCACTCCATCAAAAGGTTTGTAGGACAAAACACTTTACTGCACACTCCGAAGGCTGCTTTTTTCCTTCTACATTGCATTTTCTGTATGAAACATTTCATTTTGGGTTAATTTCTTTTAATTAACTATTGTTGTGGAGAAATCAGCAATACACAAAAAACAACCATACCACTGCAATGTAGGTTTACTATATTTTCAACCAGAAACTAAAATTTGTGCTGATTTTGTACTTTTTGAGCTGGAAGAAAACTTCAAATCTAATCGTAAGATGCCCAAACCCCTTGACCTAGAGATTCTGCTGCTAGGCATATGCTCCAAGGAGATCGACGTCAAAAAAAAAAAGGCTCCACAAACACCAGCACAGGCACAGCAGTTCATCTTGTGGCGTCAAAGAAGCAGAAGCAACATAGATACCCATCCTGTGAAGAATGGCTGGATAAATTTGATACACAAATGTAATAGAATATTATGCTATATTAGTATTATGCTGTAAGAAACAATAAAAATGATGAATAGAGAGAAGCAGGGGAAAACGTGTGTGTCCTGATGCAAAGTGAAGTGAGCAGAACAAGGGAAACAAGGACCCCAACAATGCAAAGGGGAAGAACACTCACAGCAAAGTGGATGCTGCAAAATCATAACGACCGAGGTTGACCCCAAAGAAAACATGAAACAATATCTCCCCCTGCTCCTTTATAGAGGTGGGGGCTCCTTTACACACTTATGTTTATCTAGATGTAATATTTTATATATATATAATATTTTATATATATAATATATATTGTATGTGTATATATGCATTGCTTTTTGGAGGGGGGAAGGCAGGGCAATTGGGGTTAACATCACGAGGCTAGCAAGTGTTAAGTGTCTGAGGCTGGATTTGAACTCGGGTCCTCCTGGCTCCCGGGCCGGTGCTCTACTCACTGTGCCACCTGCTGCCCCTTTGTGTTTATATTTTTTAGCTTTATTTAAGTGCTTATTGATTTGGCGGACTTTATTTTCTTTTCTTTTTTTATTCTTTATTGTAAGAGATGGCTCCCTGGAAGGAGGTACCAGGAAGCATACAAGGGGAAATGCAGGTGACGTGAAATTTAGCAAGTGAATCAATCATCTGGACTAATCTCATTTTATAAAGGAAGAAACTGAGGCCCCCAGTCAGAGCTTCAGGGGAGAGCCTAGAGTGGAGCAAGTACAAACTCGAGACACGTCCTCAAGGGCATCCCTTTGACTGAATCAAACTTCACAGGACAAATTTCCTTAATAAAAGGATTTATTCTGTAAAACTGGGACTCAGGCAAAAGGCCACACCCAAAATCAAGGCCACAAGTTCCCCATCCCTGGCCTATAGATTTGTGGTATCATCCAATACAGGTCAAAAAGGTTAATTTCATTTATTTTTTTTTAAGAAAGTTAATAGATTGTTATTTAGATGAATGACATAGTTATAACATATCTGGATTTCAGCATTTTAAAAAATTCTTTCACAATATCCTTGTAAGTAAGATGTCCAGAGAAAGCCTGGATAATAATATAATTACCTGGATTTTGAATAGATTGGAAAGAATAGACCTAAAGAGTAGTGATTAATAGATCAAAACCAACTCGTAATTGTGGAAGAAGTTCTAGTGGAGGCTATTTTGAGTCTGTCTTCACCTTGTTTGATTAAATATTCAAACTACAGTGGGGTCATCTCCAGTGGGGTCATCTCCAGTGGTCCTGATCCAGATCTTGCCACTGGACCCAGATGACTCCAGGGGAGAGAGTGAAGCTGATGGCTTTACACAGCCCTGCTTCACTTAAATCCAATTCACTTGTAAGCCATGGCATCACCTTCCTGATGTCGTGGTCCTCTTCGAGAAGGAAGGACAAACAAGCTAGAAGACGCCACACAGCTGGGAGGGAAAGCTAATGCACTGGATGACTGAATCAGGATCCCAAAATATATTCAGACTAGAGTGTGGAACTGAATTTGATAAAAGTAATTTTAAGTCCTTAGACTTTCAAAAGTTAAAAAAATCAGCTAGACAAGGACAGGACAAAAGAGGGGTGGCGGGGCAACGAAAGACGGAGCCAAAAAGTTCATACAGTATCTGGGGTGGGTTTGGGGGGAGGGAGGAGGAGGGATTCCTCTGTACCTGTGGTTTTGTTGGTACAGGAAACTCCCCCAACATTTGCTGATTGATAAATCATCAGGAAGTTATTCCCTGAGATTTAGAGAATATCTGGGGAAGTGAGAGATTAAGTGAGTTGTCTACAATATGTCAATGGCATGACTAGAACCCAAGTTTTCCTGACTCCAACGTCAGTCCTCTAGCCATCACACGATACTGCATCTCAGTCTGACGTGAGGTTACATTAGTAGTAACAGTGCCCTGCTCAGACAATATCTCAAAGCCTGTCTTTGATTCCAGACGCCGCATCTTGAGAAGGATAATGACAAACTCTAGCACGTACAAGAGTAGGTTTGGGGGCAATAGAAAGGAAGGCAAGCAGTATGATGATTTAATTTCCATCTCAGAATCACAAACTTTTTTAACATAAGATTGTATTACCCCAAATATATGTAAAAGAATTTTTAAACAATTTTTAGGTTTTGAGTTCCAAATTCTGTCCCTCCCTCTCTTCCTTCCCCTCCTCCTCCCAGAGCCTATAAGCAATCTGATATAGTTTATACAAGTGCAATCGTGTAAAACATTTCCACATTAGTCATTCTGTTACCAGGAGACTGGAATAAAAAAAATAAAGGAAAGAAAGTGAAAAATCGCATACTTGAGTCTGTCTTCCAACGATATCAGTTCTTTCTCTGGAGACAGACAGTTAGAAGAGTTCTTTGCAACCTTCAGCCTTTTCATTTGACAAATGGAGAAAGTGAGACTTAGAGCAGTGACTCACTCAAGGTGAGAGTGAAGGAACTAGATAAATGTGGCTCATGATCCCCCTCATTTTTGGTGAGTCCCACCCCAATCCACACACAAAATGGTTGTTGATATTCCGTCATTTCAGTCATGTTTGACTCTTCACGACCACATCTGGGATTTTCCTGGCAAAGTTACTGGAGTGATTTGCCATTTCCTTCTCCAGTTCATTTTACAGATGAGGAAACTGAGGCAGAGTTAAATGACTTTCTGATTCTGGTCCTGGCACTCTATCCACTGAGCCATCTAGCTGCCCTCCCACAGAAATTACCTTGTTTTTATTTTGAATTTGTTTACTTGTAAATGTATTATTTCCCCACAGCAGAATTATGTTCCTTGAGGGCAGATACTATTCCATTCCCAGTGCTTAGCATGTAGTAAGTGCTTTATAAATCATTATTGAACTGAATTGAATTGGATTAAGGAAGGTTAGAAGACTGATGAGTACTGAGCCAAATGTAAAATGAGGAATAAATCAATAATAAATCACTTTCCCCACAGCAACATCAGGCACAAAATATTGGGGAGGGGAGGAGGAATCTCCTGTCTTTCCTTCGCTCCCCAGCAAAATGTATCTGCCCAAATTCGACAACAGCTTCCTCTGTAGTAAACACCCTCTGGTTGTTGACATTTCGGTGGCTTTCCTCCAGAATATTTTACCACTAAGAGTACGATGTTAAAAAAATATTTTCTCTTTGCATTCAGGCTTCTTCCCATTTTGAAAAGTCCCAAAAGGACCTTTCAGGTTTCCTCAGTGCTGCCGCACAATCACAGACAGCAATTAAGATGTACATGTGTTGGGCCTTTTGTTAGAAGTAATCTACCACTGTGCAAAGACTGTAAACAATAACTAAAATGTACGTCTTAATGAGGTCTGAGACCTGGCCTTCCCAGAAAGCTTCTTTCTTTGCAGGCTGGGTGGACAAACCCAAGTTTGTCTTGGCCATAATTAGCAGGATAAATAAAACATCATGACATTCATTGTCGTGCATGTTTTTAAGGGTAGCATTCTGTCTCCATCCTCATTGGCCTGAAATACTGGATCTCACTAGGTGGCATTTTTTGAAGAAATTAATTTTTAAATTATAATATCTCTCATTTTAATTCAAAGACAAGGGTAGAATAAGGCTTCTTTTTCAGGAAACTAGAGTTTTCATGAGAGGCACCATGGCATGATGGATGGAGAGCTGGCCTCAGAGTCAGAAAGCCTGGGGTCTGAGGCCCACCTCTGACACATCCAGGCGGTGTAATCACAAGTCACTAAATTTCTCAGTTTCCCCAGGCAACCTCTACATACCTACAAATTACAGCAGCAGAGATGCAAGGGAGTTCTTCACTGGAAGCCACATGTCCCAATGAAACCGTAGATCTGGTTTAAAATAGAAAGTTGCCATGAAACTGATTTCATCAACACGCATATAAACAATAAGAACAGGTAAGTCAACTGACCTTAATCCAACCCGTTTAGATTACACATATCCTGGCAACTTCCTCTCCCATTCCCAAAACAAGAGGATTCTAAACTCTCTTCTTTTCTCTTTATCTCATGGGTGCATAGCCCATCTAGAGTTCAACCAATCCATGAACTTGGATGGGAAAACAATCACATTTTTATTTCCATTAACCTCCAAGTGAAATTTAGCATTTCTTTCCATTATGAAGATAGGCAAAAAAACAAAAACAAGTATTAAACTCTACCAGATTGCATAATGAGTCCATGGACACAAAAAAAAGTTTTATATGGTCATCTATATCAGTGGTTCCATATGGTCATCTATATCAGTGGGTCGCAACCCCTTTGGGGGTCAAATGGGGTCGCCTAAGACCATTGGAAAACACATATTTCTGATGGTCTTAGGAAGCAAGACACCGCTCCTCTATCTGTCTCCAGGCGAATCTGCCCACATGCAGATACACCCATATATGAGTATTAAAGGGTCGCGGCATTAGTTAGGAAGGTTGAGAACCACTGATCTCTATAATCATGCACTTCAAGCTCATTGACTCTTCTGGCTTTGAGTATCGCTTTAATTATGATGATTTCCAAATCTACCAATCTCTGATTGGCGTCTTTCCCACACTCTAGTGAGTGCCATGCTATGAGATACATACATGTTCAATAAGTCAGAAATGGAAATCTTTGTATTTCTTTCCAAAACCAGCTGCTTTTCTCAACTTCTTCATCTCTGTCTATTACTCACAGGACTAATATTCCACTTGATCATTCATTCGGCAAACTTGACTATTTGCAAGGCACAGCACTAGGTACTAGGGAACTCAAAGATGAATAAAACACAATTCCTGCCTTTTAAGAAGCTTGCACATGAACAAAAAATTGTGATGCAAAGTAAAATATGGGAAATGCCATAAGAAATGTAAAATAGTATGAGTTTGTAGCAGAGATAGATCAGTTCTAGCGGGGAGTGAAATGGATGCCAGAGAAGGTTTCATGGAGAAGCTCAAATTTGTGCTGGACCTTGAAGGCAGAACTTCAGCATATGAGAGATGGTGTGATAAGGCATTAAAGACATGGGGAATTGGTGTCAGCAAAGGAAAGGAGGAAGGAAAATAAAGGAAATCTTCAGGGAATGATGAGTAGCACAGTTTGACTGGAGCATAGAGTGTGTGAAAGAGAATAAAAGAAGACAAAGCCAGAAATATGGATTAAGACTGCTTGTGGGGGGGCGGAGCCAAGATGGCGGCGTAGCAGCAGCAACATATCGCAGCTCTCACATAGCCACCCCAAAATACCCATAAAATAGGATTCTAAACCAATCCTAGAACCCCAAAACGCACACAAGGATACTTCCCACTAAAGTCAGCTCGGCTACGAGGAACCATATCAGCACTGCGAACTGAAACCAGCCTGGCCTGAAGCCGTGGCTGTGCCCCGGGGGCGGCTGGACGGGAGGTGCAGAGAAAGCTCTCAGGTGAGCGGATTAGCGACAGCTGCGTGTGGGGATTGCGAAAGGGGGACATAAGCATCCGGCCGAAAGGTCTCCAGAGCAGAAAAGTGAAAGGCAGAGGTTTTGCACCCGCCTCCGCTTAGTAGCTTCCTGCCCCATGGCCTGCAGACAGCAGGAGGACTGAGCGATTGTTTTCAGGCCAGGGCTCTCGCGTTGAGCGGCCTGGATCCGGATCGTCGTCTTGGGCCTCGGTCTTGGAGTCTTCATTATACAGTTAGCCGGGAGTCTACAGCAGCCGGGAGGACCCCAGCGATTTGGGACAGAGCTTTCCCTTCTGGAAGCAGAGCCCCATAGAGATTTAAAAAAAAAAAAATCACGGACTGACCAACCATGAGTAAGAATAAGCATAAGAAG
>CM053589.1:3643152-3694273 GCA_028646515.1 Pseudochirops corinnae | reverse complement strand
GAGCTGAGGAGGCTGAAGAGGAACACACCCCCCCCCCTCCCCCCAGCTGAAGAGAATGGTTTTGATTTTGAAAACCTGGATGGAGTGATTTTGATTCTGCCAGCCAACTGAGACTTCTTCTGGGTCCAAGGGCAAGCCACAGCTGCCAAGGGACTGAGGAAGCATGACTGTGATGCTGAGACTTTGTGGCTTTGTTGGGCCTTGACTTCCCAGGAGTAGAGACTGTGAAGGATTTGAGATGGACTGGACACTGTGAATTTCAATATGGAATGGGAACTGCCCAGAGAACTGGACAAGGACCTGGAAGCTGTCTGCCTTTGAACCCAGGTGACAGTTTGGTGAATCCAGGTAGGATCTGGGACCATAGAAGGGGATCCAGGGAATGTGAGGGACCACTCCAAGTCTAGCTGAAAGAAGACTTTACTTGGATACTGTGTATCGACTGAGAAATTGTAAATTTACTAATGACCTAGGGGTAGAGGGTCTGTGTATTTTCTGATGATTAAATAATGAAGAGTGATTGATTGACTAAGTGATTGTATTTAGTGATTGATGACTGAATAAGTAATTGATTTGTAACCTAGTATGTCCCAGGAGTGGAAAACTTTGATTATTGTACTTTGTGATTGAATTAAGGATTTTATGAATGCTTGAGTTACTAAATGATTGTTATTTGTTCAAAATCTTATGACCACTGTAGTGGAAATTATGTGGCCATTTTCTGTGACAAGGTATTGTGACTGCTATATTTTGATTTTCTGTGATAATTTGTAATATTGTGAATGCTGTACTTTGATTTACTGTGAATGTTTTGCTTTGATTTCTTATGGAATAAATAGAGTATTCACCATACTGTGTAATCAGAACCTTAAAAGCCATTCACAGTAGCATTCTTCCAGAAAGCTGCTTATGGTTGGCATTACAGTCAGCGATGTCCAGTTCAAATAGAAATGGGACAACTAAGTGGTAAATAAGGATCCCTGCAAGCACACGCTGGCTTAGAAAATCATATATTAACTTTATCTACACTCTACTGTATTTTTACTTATTTTGTTAAGTATTTCCAAATTACACTATAATCTGCTTCAGCCAGTACGCAGAATGTCGAAGTGGCCTCTTGGTGCTGTGTTTGACCCTGCAGTCTAAATCATCTATAGGAACTAAGGTTTTAAAATTTAACCACCAGTCATTTCCTATAGCACTGTGGTCTTGTCACTTAACCTCATTCAACTATCAATGCCACAGTCTGGAAGCTTTTGAAATGACAGGTCAATGTTCCATCTTTTTTCTTTCCGATGAGCCAGAATGTGATATGAGTACAAGGAGAAAACACACAACTGCTGAAATGTTTGCAGGGAGGCAGGTTCTCTGGAAGGATGGTCACTAGTGCCTGTCAGAAGAGGTGTGGGTCTAGGTCCTATCTTTGGCATTGGTGCCAAGAATTACTGGAAACCCTGGTGATGGGGGCAGTGCTTGAGCATGAGAATAACCTCTAGACCACCAAGATTTGAGCAGATGAGACTGAGCCCTTCAAAGTACAAGAGCCCTCACTATGATTCTTTTGTTATTGTTCAGTCATTTCAGTCCTATCCGACTCTTCATGATGCCATCTGGGGTTTTCTTGGCAAAGATCCTAGAGTGGTTTGTCATTTCCTTTTCCAGCTCATTTTACAGATGAGCAAACTGAGGCAAAGTGAAATGACTTTCCCAGCATCATACAGCCAGTAAGTGCCTGAGGCCAGAATGGAACTTAGGGAGATGAGTCTTTCTGACTTCAGGCCCAGCACTGGACAGGGCAATTTATAAGAAAGAGCCCTACTTTGTAAACACTCAAAATCATTGAATTGTCTAAGGAATTCCAGTATCACCTTATTTATTAGTCGTATAGGAACGTGACATTTTGAGTGAGCCACATCACTAAATGCTCAGGAACTCAACAATACATTCAGCTAAATAGAAACTCACCATGTCCAGCTATCTACCTCCAAAGTTTCCACAATCCACAAGCTTCAATTTAGTAAACAAATCTGCATCCAATTATAAGTGAAATTCTGCAACTCTCCTTTTTCCTATTCTATGTGGTATAAATTTGAACAATTTACAAATAGGAAATAGTCTGGGTCAGCTAATTATTTTGTACCTGATTTTGGAAGACTGAAAAGTGGCTTTTACAAACATCCCTTTGCCTATTTCCTTCTTGCCCTCCCCCCTAAAACCTAAATGCAGGGATTTCCCCTTGGGATTTCCATAGAAACTGGACCATCTGGAATATCCCACTGACAGAAAGCCAGTAATTGATGCCAGCTGTGAACATTATATTTTCTTAAATTGCCTTGATTCTAGAAAAGCCAAGCCATTCTTGCAATTAATACTCTGATTTATAAAATCAAAGTGTTAAAAATTTGGAAGGGATCTTAAATGACATCCAATCTAAGCCTTTTCCAAAGCATGAATTTCAACTATAGTATTGCAATAAGTAATTATCCAGACACACACTTGAATATTTCCAGTGACAGGAAACTCATTACACCCAAGATGGCTGTTGGACTTGTGATAGTGTGGACACAGCCAAGGAAGGTACAAGACAAGGTTGGGAGAGAAGCATTTGACAAACTCAGCAAAAGCCTATATTCCTGTCAAAAAGGAATCTGAGCCAAGGAATCAAAAAACCTAATCATCAATCTAATCAAAAAGCTAGATCTAGATTCCAATACTCCTAGTAATTTGTAATTAGCCTAGCATTCTATGGTCTTCAGAGAGGTTTTACAAACTACTGGTCCTGATGCCAATTCCTTTTTTCACTTGGTACCTGTGTATCCCACAGAACAATTCCTCTCATTCTGGGATAGCTCTAATTGTTAGGTGGTTCCAATAAGGGAAGTATCTACCAGTGTCACTTAGCAGAAGGGGATGGGGATGGGGGGGGGGAGCGGGGTAAATAATCTCAGTCCAGCCAACCTGAAGAAGTCATTAGATTCAGGTCAGATAATAAATGGGATCAACCAGAGCACCTAGGTATACTTATTATCACTGAAATGACTTGCTCCAGACTGCTTTGTAAATGCTTATAAAAATGCAAAAAGTTCCTGGAAACTCTAGCCCGTTGGTATGTACACATGGGTCAGCTAGGTGGTGTGGTGGATAGAGTGTCAAATCTGGAGTCAGGAAGACATCTTCCTGAGTTCAAATCTAGTCTCAGACATTTACTGGCTGTGTGACCCTGGGAAAGTCACTTCACCCTGTTTGCCTCAGTTTCCTCATCTGTAAAGTGATCTGGAGAAGGAAATGGCAAACCACTCCAGAATCTTTGCCATAGATCCCAAATGGGGTAACAAAGAGTCAGACACAATTGAAACAACTGAACAACAATAAGAGAACCCTAAATGGGGTCACAAAGAGTCAGGCATACCTGAAAAAAAGATTATGCAACAACAACACATGTACATGAACAGGCTGCAAGTCTGACTTGCTTTAACTCTCTGAGACTTGAGGGCTTCAGCCTTCTCATGGGGTCAGCTCCATATTGATCACTTTGATGGATCTGTGGTCTCATCCATGAGGGAGAGGGCCACAGTACAGATGGCAACTCCTTTTCTATATCTTCCTCCCAATTGTCTTCAGGGCAACCATTCAAATAACTGGAAGCTTTTCTCTAGATACCTCCAAATAATATGGGTCCCAAAGGACCATACGTGCTCTCTGTTACCCTTCACTCTCACTGGCTTGTCTCCTTCTCTGATCATCCACCTCTTTGATGTGTTATACCATCTTCGACACATGTATCTCTTTAACACTGTTTCTGGTGGGCAATTCTTTATACTATGACGAAGCTTTTCTACTCCCATCTGTCCATCACCTTTCAAGAGATCCACAACTTTCATTCTTTGAAGATGATATACCATCCAATACAATTCAGCCTCCTGTCTTGCTCTCATATTCAAATTTGAGCACTAATAATTGTTCATCTTCTACAGGAACCCTTTTCATTCCTCCTCAACATACTGCTAGTGTCCCCACACTCAAATACATTGCTAGTACCTTCCTTATGAGATTATCTTCCACTTACAATGCTTACATCTGAGTAGTTGAATACTCCCTTTGAGTGTGACCCCAGCCCCGGGGATGTATGAATGCCAAAGCTTAACTTACCAAAAAGCTAGACATCACCCCTCTCTCCAGTGATTTACTTGCTAAAGCACAGTGTTTAGTTTCCTAGATCCCTTGCTGCACCTCCACTCCTTATTCAGCAATTCAAAGAATACCTTGATTTGAATGGTCCAGTAGTGTCAAACTCAGACCACTGCAGGCAATATAAAGATTTAGAAGACCACAAGTTAACATCATCTGTGTTGTACTGTATTTTTATTTATTTTAGTAAACATTTCCCAATTACATTTTAGTCTCTTTCTGGCTACACTAGAAAGATTTTTTTTATTTAATATTTTATTTCTATCCAATTACATGTGAAAACAGTTTTTAACATTCATTTTTAAAATTTTTAATTTCCAAATTCTCTGCTGCCCTTTCACTCCACCCCCAATAGAGAAGGCAAGTAATTTGACATAGTTATACATGCGCAGTCATGCAAAACGTATTTCTGTGTTAGTCATGCTATGAAAAAAAATGCAGATAAAGAAAAGTAAAGAAAGTAAAGCAAAGGTCTGCTTCAATCTGCATTCGGACTCCATTGGTTCTTTCTCTGGGGATGGACAGCATTTTTCATAATGAGTCCTTCCAAATTGTCTTTCATCATTGTATTGCTGAGAGTAGCTAATTCATTCACAGTTGATCATCATACAGTATTGTTGTTACTTTATACAATGCTCTTGGTTCTGCTCATTTCACTTTGCTTCAGTTCATGTAAGTCTCTTCAGGTTTTTCTAAGAGCATCCTGCTCATCATTTCTTATAGCACAGTAGTATTCCATCACAATCATATACAACAACTTGTTCAGCCATTCCCCAATTGATGGGCATTCCCTCAATTTCCAATTCCTTGTCCCCACATATAGAGTTGTTTATAAATACTGCCTTGTCTCACTGGGCAAGTCTCTTACTGGTGCTGTCAGTCCTTTGTCTAAAATTCTAAATAAAACCTGAGCCATAAGTGGCTTGGAGGGGGGAGGGAGGGGCATGGAGGTAGATCAGACTAGCCTATCTTCAGAGTTAGAGACAATGAAGGCTACGCTCCTATCCTGGTCTCTATTAAAATCTGTCCTCCTTCCATAATATCTATTCTTGAATAGCAGTGTTACTTTGTACAAAACAGAATTCCCTCCTCTTTTGCTCTGCAATACATCTTGTTTTTATAATTTTTTAAACGTGAGTTGCTTGAGGGCAGAGCCTCTATTTTTGCCTTTCTTTGTATGTTGGTTCTTAGTGCAGTACCTCGTACATAGTAAGTGTATAATAAATGCTGTTGACTGCTGTTGGCTGCTAACCAACTGACAAGCATCTTCATAACTATGAAAATGAAAAGAATACACTGACCCATAAAATAAGAGAATGGCAGAATAGACTCAAATCCAAATCTAACAATGTATTGTTTATAAGAAATATAAAGATTCTTGAAATATAAAGATTCAGACAGAGTTAAAAGAAGGGGCTAAAACAAAATATTTTGTGCTTGAGCCAAACTCAAAGAATTGAGGGTTGGAATCATGATCTCAGACAAGGTTACAGCAAAAAACAGACTTGATGAAAAGAGATAAATAGGAAAACTATATTATATCTCTAGACATCACAGGGAATAACTTAACAACAATTTTTAACATGTATGAACCAAATGGTATTATATCTAAATACTTAAAGAAAAAGTATAACAAAATATATAGAGAAAAAGACAATAAAGTCATTGTAGTGTGAGGTCTCAATGAACTCTATTCAGAGCGAGGCAAATATAACCATACTAAGAACAAGAACATAGTAAAAAATCTGAATAGAATTTTAGAAAAGTTAAATATAATCTCTGATGATTATTACTGAATGGAAATTGAAAGGCTTTTATATACCTATATGTATATATTTATATATAGATATAGATATTCCCTGTGAATGACACCTTTTCAAAAGTCAGCTATGTATTAAGGCATAAATACCTCAAAAACTGACACAGAAAAGCAGAAATATTATGTAAATTCTTTGCTGATCACAATGCAAATAAAAATTATAATCAATTAATGGCCATTGAAGAAAGGATAAAAGCTAATTAGAGAGTGAATTACTCAATCCTAAAGAATCAATGTGTCAAAGAACAAATTATAGAAGCTATAGATATATTTCATCAAAGAAAATTACAACAATGAGCCAAAATACTAAAATTGGAAAGGGGAGGTACATCCTAAACAGAACTCAGGGAAATTTTTGTATATCTAAATACTTTCACCAACAAAAGAGAAAAAATAGATCAATGAATCACGCATGCAACCAAATGAACTAGAAAAGCAACACATCCCATCCCTCTCCCGATCAATTGTCAACATAGAAATTCTGAAAATCAAAAAAGAGATGAACAAAATTATAATAAAAACCCATTTAATTAAGTAGTCAGGTTAAAGAAACAAAGAATTAAAGGAAATTATTTAAAAGCTGTTTTTGCCCAATTATATGCTAATAAATTTGACAACAAATTAAATTGATATGGAATTCATTTAAATACATGATTATAAGATAATAAGTAGTTAAATAATTATAAATAGATAAATGGTAAGAGGATATGGAATGGTAGTTCTCAAAGGAAACACTCTAAGCTACTAACACTCATCTGGAGAAAAAATGGTCCAAATCAACAATATGGGAGATGCAAATAAAAGTAACTCTGAGGTTCTATCTCGCACCCAACAGGTTGACAGAAAAGGAAGACGACAATCGGTGAGAAGCCGCGGAAAAACAGCCACGTTAGTGCGGGGCTGCCGGAGCTTGCACTGCGTCTGGCCGTTCTGGAGGGCGCTCGGACCTCTGCCCAAAACGCTTCTGAACTACCTTTTGGCCCTCCAGCTCTAGGTCATGTCCAACGAGCACAAAGAAAGTAGGAAAAGAGAATCATTTTTAAAAATCCATTTCTAGCAGCTTAGTTTGTAGTGGCACAGAACTAGGGAACTAAAGAGGTTCTTTTATATATCAACAAACAACACGAATGACCTTGAGTATCACCTCACCACAAAAAGGTGCGATTTCCGGCAAACTTGGGAAGCCTGGTATAAAGTGATACCCCATTAAGTGAGCAGACCTGGAGGAAGACGTTTTTTAAAAATAACTTTGAATGACTTAATCAAGCAACAAGTATTTTGAAGTGCCCAGAAGTGTGAGGAGCCTTGCTTAGCCTAGGAATACAGCTACAATGAGTGAAATAGTCCCTTCTCCTGAGGAGCTTATATGTGGATGAGGGAGGCAAACACCTATATAAGCACGTATACTGTGTGCACAGGGAATGAGTGCAAAGTAGTCAAATACAAAGTAGTTTAAGGGGGAGGACTCCAGCAGTTGGGGAAGGAGTCAGGACAGGCTTCATGGTGCTTGACTGGGTCTTAAAGGAAGAGGGGGCTCTGGGAAGCGAAGGAAAGGAGTGCATTCCAGGGATCTGTGAAAAAGTTGATGCAAAAAAGCTCAGGGACACGAGATGACATTTCCTGCGTTAGGAACAGAAAGGCAATTTGGCTGGTTTTCAGAATAAGGAAGGGAGAGTCATGTACACCAAGGCTGGCAAAATCCACTGGAGTCAGGATGTGAAGGGGTTAAAGAGCTAAACAAAGGGGTGTATAGTTTATTCTAGAGGAGTTGATTGAGTAGGGTAGAGAGTTGGTCAGATCTGGGAATAAAGAAAATCCCTTTGACAGTAATACATAAGGTGAACTGGTGTACTTGAAGTGGGAGTCTGATCAGGAGGTTGTTGCAATAATCCAAGTGAAAGGTGATAAGGGCTTACTCTAATTTGGTAATTATGTGAGCAAGAGAAGGGGTCAGATGTGGGAGATGTGGAAGTTTAGACGGTAAGATATGGCTACTAATTGGATATGTGGGGGGAGGGAGAGTGAGGAATTGAAAATTATAAACTAATAAGATAAATTTATAATTATGTATATAATTTTTATTACATATTTACACATTATATTGTATATATATTATGAATTAAATAATATAGTTATGTGTATAAAATTTGTAAATAATTATAGAGTCAAGGCTGGAAAGGTGATATTGCCTTTGACTAGAATGGGGAAGTTTAGAAGAGTAGAAGATTTGAGAGATAACAGATTTCCATTTGGACATGTTGAGTTGGATGTGTCTCCAGGATATCCTATTTTAAAAGTCCAGTGGGCAACTGGTGATGAGGGAGGAGACTGAGGGGAAAGACTAGGACTGAATATATAGATCTGTGAGTTATCTGCATGGAGATGAGAATTAAGCCCAGAGGAACTGATAAGAGAGTGAATAAAGGGAAAAGAGACAACTTAACGCTGCTGATCAATACAAGGATCAATCGTGGCTTCATTGGAACAATGATAAAGCATGCTCTCTACCTCTTGACAGACGCGTGATGAAAGTTGCAGAATTAAACATACACTTTTTTGACTTGGCCAATGTGGGGATTTAATTTGCTTGACTACGCATATCTGATAACAAAGCTTTTTTTCTTTCATTTGGGGGAGGAAGAAATGCAGGAAAGAGGAGTATTAGCAATGGAGCTGCCAAAAGGATTTTTTAAAAATGCAAATAAAAGAGAGTAATGAAGCATTCTAAAAATGCATAGAAGAGAACAAAGGTCATTAGGAAACACAGACAAGCAGGACAGCTTTGGAGATAACATGCTGAATTTATTATATGCATAAAGAGAAAAGCAAGCTGTTCACAATACAGATTCCTGAGTTTTTTATAGTCTTCTTTTTCTGTTCTGTTTTGTACATAGGATTTATTTGATGCTAAGTTCAAAAATTTTGTTTTAATTATTTAAGGTAGTTAGGTGATATGGTGGATAGAACACTGGGCTTGAAGTCAAGAAAATCTGGGTTGAAATCCTGCCTCAGACAAGTATTAGCTGTTACCCTAATAAATAATAATAAATAATAAATAAATAATAAATAAACACTTATTAAGCAAGCTAGAATTGCTCATCTTCAGTTTTCTCATCTTTTAAATGGGGATAACTTAATGCACAGGGTTGCTATGAGGATCAGATGAAATAATAAATATAAAGTGCTTTGTAGACCTTAAAGTACTGCTTTAGTAGGATTAGCTATTATTTTAAAAAAATCAAGATTTTCTGAAATATAGAACAGAAATAACCTTGCTCAGTAACCTTTTGATATAGGCTTCAGGGGAGGCATAAGACAGCAAGCTGTTCTCTCACAAAAGTGCTTGCCACTGCAATGCAGGAGATCCAGCATGAAATCCAAGCTGAAGAAGGATTTCTTAGGGATGGTGAGGTTCTCCAGATGTTCCTATCGGTAGATGACATTGTGGTGATTGCATCAAGCTCCAGGACATTGCAAAGCCTCTGAAAGAGGTGTGGAATCACTCAGAGAAGTTTGGTCTGATCATCCATACAGGAAAATCCAAATGGATGAAGGCTGTCCATTGCCCAGATTTCAATAGGCATTTGGATGGATAACCTATAGAATTTGTCCATTTAATATGTGTATGTTGGACAGACAGTAGAAACGGGTGTTAAACAGAGTTTAGCAGAATTAACTTGTTTAACTCCCAGAGTTAAACAAGATGAAGAGAGCAGGCTAGATCGCCTTTGGAAAATTGTAAAGCTTCTTTAATGACCCCAAGTTGCTCATGAAAACAATGGGCCATATTTTAATATTCTAATCTTTAAACACTTATTAAGCACTACCTTGTTCCAAGCAGTGACACAAGATGTTTCCTGCTTCATCTGTGCTGGCTCTGAGAATACAGAAAAAAAGAAAGAAAGCAAAAGACAGTCCCTGTTCTCAAGGAGATCAGTCTAAAGGGGAAGACAATCCATAAACAACCACATATACAAGCAAGAAATACGCAGGATAAATCAGAGATGATCCCTGGGGTGCGGAAGGGGCTATATTGGCCCTAAGCAGGGGTGGGAAGCATTTTTAGTAGAAGGTAGGATTTTTAGCTGGGAATCGAAGGAAGCCAGAAGAAAGGGATGTTCCATTCTTTGTTCTGTACTTGCTAGAACCTAAAAAAGAGAATTATCCCCCTCACTCAGGGTCTTAGCTTACAGGGGACTGTGATTTTATTTAATGTTAAATTCATGCTTTCCTAATAAACTGATTGTGCTTGGAACTTTGTGCCTCAGTTTGCCACATTTTAACTATGACAAGAGGTGACCTGGTCAGTCTTATGCTTTAAAAAAGTCTTGGCGGGTAAGTAGAGGCTGAATTGGAGTGGTGAGCAGTTGGAAGGCTATTATGTTCTGGCCTATATGGCTGCCTGAGCAGAGGCAGACAGATCAGCTGTCTCCATGCCTACTCCAGCAAAACTTTAAAATCACAGCAAGGGAAATAATGTTCCAGAAAACAATGGGCTTGTTCCTCCCCAGAACTCCCCAAAAAATAGGGAATGAGGTCACCAACAGAGTCACAACACACTCAGGCAGATGCAACACATTCAGAGACAGGCCAAAAATATATGTAGCTTACAGTTCTCTATATGCAGAGACGCAAAGAATGGAGTGCTCCCCTGGAACCTTAAAGTAATCCAAAATCCCCTCGGGGACCTCAGGAGTCATCAGGAGCAGCACTGATCAGTGCAGTAAGCAGTCCTCAGACCAGCACACCCTAGGGCCCTGAAGTCCTTAGTATTCTGTCTTGAAACATCATAGAGGATCCTGAAGATCCAACTCTGAGCCTCAAAGATCCAGGAGGGTCTGGCCTCAGGAAATGGAGGTCAGTGCAGGAATCAAGGTGGCCAAGATCAAAAGCAAGCATGGACCCTTGCCCCACCCCAAAGTAGAACAGGGGGAGGAATGTGGCCCTGGTACAAAGCCCCAGTTCAGGAACTGAGGTTAGAGAAGTGAGTTAACAGGGTTAAGGATCATAAGGCATAGAAAAAGATGAAATGATAAAATATTATAAGATAAAGTGATTTCAGAGTTTGGGACAAGGAAGTGGGATGCTTGTGGGTGATGGCAAAAAGGGTATAATCTTCTCTGTGTGTAGCAGAGATGGCTTAGAGGAGTAGGTCATGGCAACTGATTAGGTTTAAAAATTGGGAAGTTAGGGTATTTGAGGACATATGACTATGTATATCAAAATCCTCTAATAGGAGAGCAAGAGATGGGGGAGGAGAGAAAGACTGTGAGACAAGTTCTTAACTCACTGAGGAAAGAAAGAGAGAATATAGAGGGGATTGATAGAGAACAGTATTCAGGATCCAGGCCAGGTGATAACTGTGAATGTCATGAAGCTCAGAGGAAGAGAGGCTGCTTAGTGAAGGTGGAAGGAGAGCCTACCCCAAGCCGTGAATCAGGGAGTATTAGACAAAATGCAACCAGCATGAAAAGGGGTGGTGACGGTTGGGTGTCATTGGGAGGTATTTTTCTCCCCCATCCCTCTAATGTCAGCAACTATGACAGCTATGAGAACATGCACTTGCCTAGGATAACTGAACTCCAGAACCTGGTTACCTCTTCTCCTTTGTGTTTACCTAATCACAGGTAATTGGGCTCTTCCAGCCATAGAGGCTTCGTGACTTCAAGAGGCCAGGACTTCATGAGTTGATGCTGGCTGCCCAGCAGAAGGTGCTTCCTGATTATTGGCCCTGGAGTCAGGAGGACTTGAGTTCAAATCCAGTCTCAGACACTTCACACTTACTAGCCATGTGACCTTGACAAGTCACTTAACCCCAATTGCCCTGCCTTCCCCCCTCCAAAAAGAAAGAAAAAAAAAAAGAAGGTGCTTCCTGCTTCTCCTCTTGGAAGAGCAGAAAAACCCCTTCCAGGAGAAGACTGCATCTGAAAGAACTAAGAAAGCTCAAGCCATGCCCTGGCTGGCCAAAAGATCTGGACCTTGTGAATGGTTAGGATAGTACAGGTCTAAGGCAGATGAAACATCTGTTCAGCAATCCCACAAAGTGACTTCACCTTTTAGGGATATTATAATGATTGTGATGAGTTATGGTTCTTTGTCTTAAGTATTTGTTTTGTGTTTTAAAGCATTTCCTTTGCTGGGGAGAAAACAAATAGCTGACTTATACCTGATGACTACTTTGTACATTGAACACCTTCTCTAGAAGTGACTGATAAAATGAGTTTTAGAGGAGACTCTAGACATGGAACTTATCTAAGTTTTGTTGTAGAGATCTTTCCCAGAACTTTGAGATGGGTGCATAATGAGTCAGAGAGAGAGATGAGAAAAGCTTGATTCCACTCCTTTAGTGATCAGATCCCTCTCCCTAAGACTAAACCCAACCCACCCAACTTTAAAGCAGTAGCCCCTTTTATGAGAAGCTTATTGATCCCACTCCATGATTTGCTACCACATGCCCCCAGGCCCTGTGTAACAATAAACCTACTTAACAAAGCAGATTTTCCATTTCTCTAACAATAATGGAGCTGAGAAAGTGCTGTTGATAAAGCAGTAGCATTTCACAAAACAGAACTCAATTCAGCATTCAAGGAACATTTGAAGAAGATGAAAACCTCTTTTCCCTCTTATCTATGGAATTGGTTTTTTAAATCTAAAACAGATGAATTTATTTGGCAAATTTCACCTTATTGCCAGTATTCCTCCCTCCTCAAAGACGTAAAGAAAATAAAATCAAATTCCAGATCTAAACATTATATGAATGAACGTACTCTGTTACTGTATCTCTAAAAATATTTTACCTTATTTTCTGAGTCTCAATACCATAACTCTTAGAGATTTAATTTTTGGCAGTCATCAAGATAGTTATTTCTATCAGCTTTGCTGATACTCTTTCTACACACTGCCTGAACTGGTTTATCTTTGTTAAGAATTTATTTTGCCAGGTTATACATTCTTAAAGAACAGATGTACTGACCCTAGATAGCATCATTCAACAGTGAAACATTCCCATTCTGAACTGATTACCCTGTCATGCTTGAAAGAAATCTAGTTCAGAAATAGGTTGCTAAATGCATTTTTTAGAACTTAACACATCATTAAAAATTATCAGTGATCTCATAAAGCATTTTGATCAGTGTTTAAAAGAGGAGTTTATTAAAATAACAGTGAGCCTCAGTTCAACTTGTGTGTTGTACTGTATATAAAAAAAAAAACCTTCATTTTTTTTCTTCAGAACTCCAATGAGCAGGACTTTTCACTAGGGAGTCAATAGTACAATATGGGAACCAAAAATACTAATGTGACCAGGAAGTCATAATAGCAGCTCTACCTTCTGCCTCCTCTGTTGAAAGTCCAGGGATGTTTGGAGGAAGAGGAGAAGAAGGAGCAGAAGGAAGAAGAGGAGAAAGAAGAGAAAGAAGAAGAGAAAGAAGAGAAGGAGAAGGAAGAGGAGCTGTACAGGAAGGAGAAGGAGGAGGAGGGGAAGGAGAAGGAGAAGGAGAGGGAGGAGGATGACAAAAAGGAGAAGTAGGAAGGGACAGAGAAGAAAGAGGAGGAAGAGAAATGAAAGGAGGAGGAGATTGAAGAAGAGAAGCAGGAAGAGAAGGAGAAGAAGAAAGAGGAGGAGAAAGAGGAGGAGGAGGAGGAGGAAGAAGAAGAAGGAAAAGGAAGAAGATGAAAGAAGAAGGAAGAGGAAGAAGGAGAAGAAAGAGGAAGAAGAAGGAAGGGGAAGAAGAAGAAGAAGTAGTAGTAGTAGTAGAAGAAGAAGAAGAAGAAGAAAAGAAGAAGAAGAAGAAGAAGAAGAAGAAGAAGAAGAAGAAGAAGAAGAAGAAGAAGAAACAGAAGAAGAAGAAGAAGAAGAAGTATCTTGTACTTGGGTTAAAAAAATAGTTTTATAATGGAAATGTTGCAAACCAGAAATAAATCTGAAAAATATCTGGAGGCTTTTAGAGGATCACAAAGTTACATATGATTATGGTATGGATAGAACAATAGATTGTAGTTAGAAAGACCTACCTTCAAATTCTGCCTCAGACACATAGCAGAAGTCATTTAACTTCATCTGCTTCAGTTTCCTTTTCTGTAAAATGAAGAGAAGAATAGCACTTATTTTACATGGTTGGTATGAGGATGAAATGAAATAATATGTGCAAGGTGCTTTGTAATCCTTAAAACACTAAATAAGTATTAGCTATTATTTTCTTGGGATACATTAAGAGGAGCAAAGAAATAGGGAGGTGGTGATTCCAATGTACTATGCCCTGATCAGACTACATCTGGGCTCCATGTTTTAGGAAAGACAAGGCAAAGCTGGAGAGCACACAGAGGAAGTCAGCCAAGATGATAGATGTCTTCAACTTTGTGCAATATGAGTATAGGTTGAAAACACTGAGTATGTTTAGCATGGAAAAAATAAAACTCCAGAGAATCTAATAACTGTCCTCAAGTATTTGAAGGATGGTCATGTTTGTTTTCCAATCCAGTCCTTGTTGCTATCATCCAGGAGAGCCACTACTATGGAGAATGATAGCAACTGTGGACCAACTGCACCCAATGGGAAGATAAACCCAAAAGCCCAGGAAAAATAGCACTTCTTCCCAAAAAACTACTGGGACTACTTCCAGATGACTCCTTGAGTATCACCCAGAGAAGCAACCTTTCTGAAGACCAGATCTGATAACTTCCTCTGCAGGTACCTGTAGTGCCAATGCAATATTTACAGCACCAACCATGACTATAAATATTCCTGCATAGAACTCAATCACAAAATATAGCAGACTTTCCACATAGAAGACAGAAGCAAAATATTTATTCAGACACCAGAAAACCAAATCCCAAAACCAGTAAGCCGGTTCCATCATAGTAGCAAAGAAGTTAATAAGTCATAAAAACACAGAAAGCCACAGCATTCTTTAGCCCTCCCACACACCAATATATACTCACAAACCTGTCTGACTCTCTGGGACACATGCTCTCCTCCCAACCATCCAGTCTAGCTTTGACTCCCAGTTTCCTGTGAGCTCTGACCAGCTTCCCTTCAGCAAACTCCTCCCACCATAGGCTCCATGTGACTACATTCACCCTATTTGGGGGCAGAGTTTATTTTCAAAGCAGAGAAGGTCTTCAAATTCCCCTAGGCTTATTAAGAGCCAGAGAAGATCTTTGAATTACCATTACCATTACAGTACTCTAGATCAAGCCTCCTCAGCAGCCATAGTTACTAAAGACCCAGAAAACAAAATTCTCACCACTAAGGAAATCAGAACTATGAGTTATCTGGGAGAGGAAACTCAATGTAGGTATGCAAGTTTGAAACTTATCATTTTAGTTGCCCACATCATTAATAGTTTAAATGACTTGTTCAAGGTCACAAAGCCAACTGGTGTCAGAGGTGAGACCTGAACCCAAGTCTATCTGCTTTTAGTTTGGCCTTCTATCCACCACAACATGCTGCCTCTCAAACTCCTTTGCACTGTCAAATGGGTCAACAGACATGATTTTAGCATTGGAAATGACACAAAAGAAGTTTATTATCATCTGCTTGGTTGCTAAACCATAAGGACTATGAGGCCTTTCAATCTGACTTGCAGTTGACACATCGGTCAGTCACTCTATACATATTATTAAACACTTGCTACGTTCCAGGCATCATGGTAAGTACTGGGGAGGCAAAATGTGTTTTATCTCCAACAGAATGTGAGTTCCTTGAGAGCAGACATTATCTTTCCTATTTGTACCTCCAAAGTTTAGTGCAGTATTTTGCATAAAGGGTAACTTAATACTTGATCATTCATTCATTCATTGTCTCCAGAAGTCAGCATTTAGGGAAGGAATAGAAGTTGCAAAAAGGCAAATTTAATATGGAGGCCAGGAAGAACTTCCTAATAATTAGAGCTTTCTAAAATAGAATGAGCTGCCTGGGGGAAGGAGTGAGTTCCCTTCCCTGGAGTTCTTCAAGAAAGACTCAGACACCTGCTTGATGAGTATGTTACAAGATGGGGTTGTTTTCTTCTGCAGGCTGGATTAAAGGTTGCTGAGGTCCTTTACAACTCTGAAATTCTCATATTCTGTGATTTCACCTCCATTATAGGCATATTAACATTTAGAAAATTCTCTCATGAATAAGTTGCATGTTTTTACACCATTTAGTATATCATATTTTAAAATCACATTTTCATAGCAGTTACAGAATTAATTGAATTGATTCTTTGGTCAAGCCTTTAAGTGGAGGGGGAAATTATTATGAAAAAAACAATTTCCCAAGTATTACTCAACTTTTTCACAATCAGATCAATAGCTGTAATATTTCATTTTTGCACGTGCCTCGCCTCACAATTGTCTAATTAAATTGCCCATCTGGAATCCTTATACTGCGATAAAATTAAGATATGGGAGGGTATTTAGAGATCATTTATTCTAACACTTATTTCATCTTAGTGACAGGGAAATGGAGACCCAAAAAGGTTAAGGAATTTGTCTGAAGTTATATAACTGGTAAAAATCAGGATTCAAATCTGGATCTCCTGACTCCAAATTCAGTCCTCTTTCCACCTCACACAGGAATGAACATCTGAACAAAGAGCACATCAGATCAGACCAAAATTGCTTTCTTAGGTAAGGATTTACCTAAATTTGTTCTCTTGTCTTTATCTAGATAGAAACCAAATAATGCTCCTTTTCCCCCTTTCTTTTCTTTTCTTTTACTTTTTTCTTTTCCTTTCCTTTCACAAAAATTTGGTGGTAGAAAGTTCACAGAAAGTTGACTGGAACGAAGCTATAATTGACTCTTGGGAGTTAGAGATGATCAAATTCTGAGGAAACTGCTGTCACTTTGGAGATAGTTGATTCTGCCAAGACGTGATAATTCTTTTAAACCATTACACAGGATTGGATAACAAGGTTTCTTAAAATAATACCAAAATAATTCAAGAAGAAGGATAAATAAACAATTAAAAACCAATAAAAGTGAAACTACCTGAGAAAATAGAAAAGTTGATTGATCAAAATAGGTTTGAATGTTGAATTAACACTAAAATATCATTCATGTAGGTCACAATGTGCTGAGATTGGAAGCTTTGGCTTTTTCATGATTTTCAACATAAATGCCATATACATATGCTTTAATATTGGCAAGATTTTTCCTGCTTCCACATATGTATAGATCTCTTTTCCATATCTAATTGCTATTGACTTTAGAGATACAAAAGCTTTGGGAGGTGGGGGGAATATGACGTGAAGACAGAAACTAGAAATGCTAAAGATCAAAGACACATCTGATTATCAGTTTAGTTATTTATGTTTAAGTCCTAGGTCTATCCCTTCTCTCTTATATATAAAAACTGAACTTGACAATAGTGAATTTTTCATTCAATTTTATTTTATTTTCATTTTCAACTTCTCTCTTTCCTTCCTCCCCCTCCCCATTCGTTGAAAAAGGGGGGAAAAAAATTACAAATCTGTATAGATATGCAAAATAAATTTCTATATTAAATATGTTCCAAGAAAAAAAGAAAGGAAAATAAAGAAATAAAATAAAATAGGCTTCATTCTGCACTGAGTTTATCAGTTCTCTTTTCATAGGTGGAGATCATGTTTCATCATGAGTCCTTTGGAATTAAGATCAGTCATTGTGTTGACTAGAGTTGATTATCTTTAGAATATTGCTGTTACTGTTTATATTGTTCCCCTGGTTATGCAAGTGATTTAAAAAATTACAGCTTTTTTACCAGAATTTTATTTTTTAGATTTTAATCAATATTCATTAATGATATTGATTTTTAGTTCTCTTTTCTTTGTTATCCTTCCCTAGTCCAGGTATAAGGATTATATTTGTCTCATTAAGGGAATGTGATATATTATTTTCTTTCTCAATTTTAGTAAAAATTCATATAGCACATAGGTATTAATTCTGCCTTAAAAGGCTAATAGAATTCTCCTACGAATCCATCTAGACCAAAGATTTTTGTTTTTGTTTTTGTTTTTGCCTTTAAAGCTAGCTCAATTTCTTTTCTGAAACTAAACTCTCTCTCTTTTTGGTGTTTTGTTAAATTTAGATATTTTATATTTTTGTATATAATCCTACTTTTAAAATTCTCAGCCTCTCTAGAATATAACTGTGTACAATAGGTTATAATGATCCTTTTTCTTTTTTGTTTCACACTGTTTTTAATTTTGCTCAATTAATTTTTCTTCCTCCTCTTCTTAATTAAGTTAGCTAAAGGTTTATCAAGTTTGTCTTTTCAAAGAACCTTTTACTTTTATCTATTTTATAACCTTTTATTTTCAAATTTATTTATTTCTCCTCTAATTTTCAAGGTTTCCTCTTTTGTGATTATTTTGGGCTTATTAGTTTTCTATTTATTTAAAACTTCATACTCAATTCATTAACCCTCCCTTTTTCTATTTTCTTAATGTATCTACTTAGAGATATAATTTTTCCTCTAGGACTGCTTTACTGATTGCAAGAAATTTTGGTGGACTGTATATATCATTATTATTAATGCTTTTTTACTTATTTTATGTGATTTCAAGGAAGCCATCAATAAAGAAGAAAGTCTCCATATGCACTAAATTATTTTTAGCAACACTTTTCTGGTAGCAAAAAAAATGGGGGGAGGAGTAGAAGTCCATAAATCAGGGCATGGCTAAAAAAAATGTGGTACATTAATGTAATGGAGTATTAGTGTGCTGAAAGAAATGATATATGTAATAAATACAGAGAAGCGAGGAAAGATAAATATGAACTGATGCAGAGTAAACAGAACCAAGAAAACAATACACATAATAGCCCCAATGACGCAAATGTAAAGAACAACCACATACACAGGAAAATCTAAAGTAAATGTAACAAAATTATAAAGGCCAAGTATGAATTGAATGAAAAGATATGAGAGGACACCCCCAACTTACACCCTCGTGACAGTGAGGGTGGGGGAGTCTACAGGTGTTACACATTGCACATTTTCAGACTTTTTCAATGTATTGATCAGTTGTGCTGAATTTTTTATCCTCTTTAAAAAATACTCTTGGTTATGTGGATCAGCCCTCTGGGTTGGGGCAAGAGATAACTCCGAAGATGTGAAAAACAGGATAATCAATCAAAACTCATTTTTCCTTAAGAAAGAATTTACTGTGTCCCAAATCATGCATCCAATCCTTCACTTGCCCTCCCATTATCCTTTTCTTTCCCAAAGACTATGATATCTCATTACTGAATTCGTATCTCCATCACTATTCTGGGTGCTAGTTGACCCTAAAAGTGCACACGTATGTTCTAATGAATCTAGATGTTGCCCATGAAATCACATCTGTCTCTCTCGGAGATGGTCACTTCCCAGTGAACCAAATTCCCCCAGATTAAATACATCATCCATCTCCCATACTAGGCATATACCTCTTCTTTTATGGGAGTACTTTTCAATGAGACCCCCACACCCTTGCTGGGAGATCCTTACTCTTAGGTCCCAGCTTTAATCTCTTTCTTCTGCTGACTCTCCAATTATTTTACATTCTATTAAATTGCTTCTAAATTCTCATACATTGCCTCTACATTCTCCTTTTGCTAAACGATTATAGGAATCACCATCCCTTTACTGTCTACCTATGCTTGATAGGGGCATATTACCCATTTTCCTGTGTCCCTCAGCTCCTTTTCTCCATTTATACAGTCCCTTCTCTGTTATTCTGGCCCACAAAATACACTGATTCTCTTGTATGGAAGTCATTCTCTTCTTCATTTCTATTTCTTTAAGTTCTGTTTGCATCTTTATTTTCTCGGGTCTTTTTTTTTCTTCTTTTGTGATCTCTTTCTTCTTTCTTTTTGCCCCTTAAAAGTCTTTCTCTACCCCTATCTTCAATAAAAATTAACCTCCAATCATGGAGTAATTTATTTCATTACTTACCCTTTCCTTGGCAGTAATAGCTATTTATTTTTCCTGTCTTTCTTTTGCTTGGGATATTTGCTAGCTTAATACTTTTCTCATGTTTTGTTTTAGGTATGCTGATACACCGCTGCTTTGTTAAATGACTTTTTTTCCCCTCAGTTGATGATTAGGGTCCAGTTTTTAATGCGTGCCATTTGGAATTGTAAACTTATCTCTCTCTCTGTCTCCCTCTTTTTTTTCTCTCTCTCTCTCTCCCTTATTCCATTCCCTTCTGCAATTTAACATGACTATGGAATAATCTTGTGTTATTCTGTTAATAGTTTTTTAATATTAAGTAAGATGAAACACGAATGAAAGGATGAAAAAATTCCATCTACTGTCTCACAAGGGATAACAAGAAAAGAAAGTCATGGTATCAGTGAAGATAAAGGAGAAAGTTTACACAGTAAGAGGCATTATCTCATTTTTTTCTAATCTGTTCATTGAGATTTTTTTACAGTCTTCATGAAGAGCTCTAAGTTCTAACCTATATTCATTCCTAATTTCTTCCTTTATGGATTTCATTTCTTTTGAACCATCTCCAGTTGTCCTATGCTATTTTGGAAGCCAAAAGTATTCTGTATTTCATCAGGAATTGGTTTGTTTTCTTGTATCTTATAATATTTGTTGAGAGAGTCTTATGCTATCTTCACATCATTCACCCTTCTGGCTTTCAGATCCTATCTGTTGATTTATTAGCTTGCCTTCTATGTTTTTGTTAAGGATTTTGTTGAGGTTGCAAGTTTGCTTCTGCCTTCTCATGCACTAGGGGATATAGAACTTACCAGCTTGGGTCTCTTCTCTGAGTACCTTCTTGGAGGGCAAGATGGACTTTTTCTGTATTTTAGTCCTTTTTTTTCTTTAGGCCTGGATAGCCACAAGTGCTAATTCCCTAACCAATTTTTCCCTTAGCTGTTTCCCAGTGCTCTATTCACAGCACCACCTAGGTGTCCCTCTCTTCCTTTCATTCTTATGGCTACATGGAATCAGTGTCAGTTGAAAACAGGGAGGCATTTCAGAGAGGATTTCTACAGCTTTTGGAGTCCTAACCTAGGACCAGACTCCAGCTAGAGCAGTGTTTCTCAACCTTCCTAATGCCACAACCCTTTAATACAGTTCTTTATGTTGTGGCGACCCTCAACCATAAAATTTTCATTACTACTTCATAACTGTAATTTTGCTACTGTTATGAATCTATCTGATATGCAGGATGTATTTTCATTGTTACAAATTGAACATAACCCACAGGTTGAGAACCGCTGAGCTAGAAGGGCTCATTTTGAGACCCATACCCCCTTATTCCTCCTGTGGTTGGGCAGAGTCAGTATCTGACATTTGTTCTAGGGTGGGGGTAGTGTTGGGAGTTTCCCAGAAGAATCTATGTAGTAGGTGAAGGTAGAAAGGAAAGGAACCTCTTGACAGGACACAAGCATAAGCCTATAGCTTGTATTGTGGCCTCAAGAGCATGGAAGCTGTCAGGGAAAGGGGAGCTGAATGAAATTTACAATTTTTCAGTGTATTAATTTATAAGGATTTTACTTTATGATTTCTGGGCCACATGACCAGCAAAGATGGCAGATTAGTCACTGGCTCCAGACCCCTTTAACCCACTAATCCTCAAAAAACAAAAGAGAGGGGGCAATTATGCCCCACATGTAGGCTAACTACAGTTGGATCCACGGGACAAAGGAAAGAGTACTCCAACAAGTATGAATTCTATAAAACAAAACCACACCAGTTCTTGTCCACAGCAGATTCCTGCACAGTGCTTGACCCCGAGACCTCCTAGGAGAGAGGAATTTTATTCCTAAAGTTTTGTTGAACGATCTTTTTAGTTTTCCTTGAGCTTCCTCAAGTAAAAAGTATATACCTTTTGGCTAAAACCGATGCTTCTTAATTAAAATTCCTGTCCAGATTCTCAAGCCAATCTTGATCATAGAGTGATAGAAGCCAGACTGTTAACCATTACTGTTCACCTTTTATGTAAAGAAAGACAACAAAGCCAGGTCAGATTTAACTGAGATCTTTGTGTAGGAACATTTCTTTAGGTCTTCCCAGAAAGATATCAGCATCTAATATTGTTTGTACTTGAAACTGAATGTGGCAAAATTGTTCCCTTTCCCTTTGTTTCAAGCATGTTTTCCTGAATAGGTTGAAGTTAACTTCTTGTGAATCTCTTAACAATAAAACATCGCACTTGAAAAAAAAATCTTGAGTTCTTGGCACAGAGCGTTGCCAGGCCTTCATGGTTAGAATTTTCCTGAGTCGGCTCTTCTTTTCCTTTTGGAAGGAATGCTTTCTGGTTTTATGGCCAAACCAGATGAGAAAAGCAAAACAAAAAAGAGGTATTCACCAAGTCATGTTACATCAAATTTCTCTAATATACAGTTCCATTGTAGTGCTTTTTTTCTCAAAAGTTCCAGGATACCATTGTATATACATTAGAACTTTACTCCTTTCAAGTTGGCTTGCTTACAAGAAACAGCCGATTAAAGAGCCTGTGTTTCTATAAAAAGAGAAATAACATGTCAATCTTGTTTATTTGTTGGGATATATGATTTATGCTTTCTCACATGGAGATGAAACAGAAAAAAAGGGACATGGGACCTTGTTTAGATAATCCCCAAAGAAAGTCAGAATCCCTCTTTTAGGAAAAGGTTTGCCTTATGTTTAAAATATAAAATGATACTGACTCCTTATAAAGAAATATTTCTTGTGTTCTAATAAATGAAATCAAGATGCACCTAAATTTAGTCTCTAGAGAAGGAAGGGGCCAAGCTGTATAGAGGAAAAGGCAAAGAGAGAGAGAGAGAGAGAGGGATTTTAAGGAAGAATTCCCTAAAAACAAGAAAATTTTTAAATCCTTCTCTAAAATCTTATATTCACATGGAAGTGAAAAATATATATATATGTGTATATATACATACATATGTAATATCACTTTACAATTTATATATTTTATATATCTTTAAAATTACCAGCTGTTCAATACATATGCATGTCCCGATGGTAGCCCAGCTCTAGAGATGTCTATCATGAATGCAATCACCTCCTGCGCTTTTTAATAAATCCTCTATTTTAAATGGAACATTGAATAAAATCAACCAAAATTGTTGGAAGGAAAGTCTTAGAAAATATAGCAAAATTTAATAGTAAAGGAAGTTTCCAGGTTCGTGCAGTTATTTATTCTCTTGATTGTTACAGTCTAGCATTTCTTCTCTTGGAAAATTTAAAATATATTTCTATTGAACAAAGCCCCAATAGGACACCTTTTGTGAAATCAATGGTTTCCCAAAGCTCCAAAGGAGGGTATATATTTGCCATTTATAACTATCAAAGGGTATTAGTGTATCACAACCTTGTGCTGGGCACAATTTTATTGCCGTTGTCCAGTTGTTTCATCTGACTCTTCATGATCTCATTTGGGAATTTCTTTGCAAAGATACTGGACTGGTTTGCCATTTCCTTCTTCAGCTCATTTTACAAATGAGTAACTGAGCCAAAGAATGTTGAGTGACTTGCACAGGGTCACACAACTAGTGTCTGGGGCTGGATTTGAACTCAGGTCCTCTTACCTTCAGAGCCAGTCCTCTATCCACTACATCTCCTAACCGACCCTGCTGGGTGCAATATTGATTTAATTTTTTTTTTAAGGTAAAATCCCTACTCCCAGAAACCAGAAATCTAGAAAGAAAACTCAGGTGTGAACATATTAAAGGTAATTAACACCAGCTTGAAACCAAACAATATGTTTACTGATTGCATTTTTGGTTAGTTTCTTTATTTGAGTGTATGTTTATTCTTTTTTCTGTGGGAGGTGGTGGTGCGATTTCATTTACTGAAGGTGAAAATAACTTCATTGTGCATTTCCTTCTTGAAGTGCATCAGGGGAGAAAAAAAAAATCTCTCTGTTGCTCCTGAAAAGGGAAGAACAAATTCTGCCACCTTTTTTCATACAAAGACACAAAAAGCTTCATAGGGAATCTTAGGTCTCCAATCTAAGAACGGAAACAGAGTAGAATTTTAATGGATCAATTGATGTCTGTGCTTTTTGTCTTACGAAGAAGCTTATTGTTACTGAAAAATACTATATTAATTATCTTGCATGCAATAATTTTATGGACAATGTTTAACAGCAAATAAAGGTTTGATCCAGGATTTTATTATTTATTCTCCATTTTTATTCTTGTTGACAGTTATGAATCTTATCACAAAGTGTTTTAGGAAATAAATCCAGTAACAAAAGAAGCTAAAAGCCAGCCCTAAGGAATGGACTATTCTTTCCCTTTAAAGAATTGGACATTGATCCGTAAAGGGGAATTTCCTCTTAAATGGAAATGGATCCTTGAAGAGAGAATTTCAAAGCAGCCTTACCGAATGCACTTCTCAGGCATCATTTCTCTAACGTCAGGACAAGTTTGTATTCAGCTGCTTTAAAAAAAAAATCTAAGTAAATAACTTCCAAAGGAAAGCAGAGTTAGCTTCTTGAGCTAAGATTAGCTTGAAGTGACAGAGGAAGGACAATAAAAGACTTTTTCCCGAAAGCATAAACGCTGGCACAATGACAAGAGTTTTTAAGATTGTTAAGAGATTAAGAAACCTAACAGGACACTGTGCATTGAGCACGTTCTTAATTGCTTCAGACTTCTTGGCTATTTCTGAACTACTTTGAATGAAACAGAATACCAAAGATCAGTGTCAAGTCATACTCCGGCTGATCTCTTCCAAGGCACTCAGACAGGTTCTCCACATCCCACAACATCTGAGAAGTAGCCTGGGAGGAGTATTGTATTTTCACCTGGAAAGATGATCATTGTGTCGTCCATTTGTCCATTCGACAGATAATTTGTTGAGCAGGGATTATGTGCACAGCATTGTGTTAAGTGCCATAGGGGAAACAGAGCAAGCGAACACTTGATCCTTGCCCTCAGTAAGTTTAAAGTCTTACTGGGGAGTGAATGCACACACATTCATACTACCACTCCCACTAAAACTTAAGATAAGGTAGAACATAAATGTCAAAAGAATATTATGTAATGGAGGCAATCACATCCCAATCTCTTTGCTCTGGCCAGAGGTACAGTTCATTAGTGCATGCATGCAGCTACACTGGGCTCCCTTGGGTCACTTCTGGGGCACCACGTGGGCCTTGGCTGAAGGGCTCAGAGCTTTGGGGTGATACGGCAATTCTTTAGTCCATAGGATGGTGGCAGGTAGAGGAAGCTGCTTCCAAGGAGATTGGCATTGCATCAAAAACTGTTGCCCACTCAGTAGACTTTAAAAAGGAGAGAGAGCTTCCATTGTTATTCTTTTCTTCATCTGTCCTAAACATATGGCTTGGAACTTCAACACATTCCCTTTCCCTCCCTGAAGCTCTAGCAGATGCTCACAATGCAACAGCAGGCACTTGTGCTGCCCAAGCTGACCACAGCCTGGTCCTCTGGGCCCTGCTTTGATTCTTTAACTGAGCATATCGATCCAGAGATGTATGTTTTCCAAACCTGGAAGATACCTTAGGCAAATCTCAAATGGCTATTTGGCAGTCAGCCCACAATTATTCACTAAAAATCAGAGCAGTTAGGTGGCACAGTGGATACAGCCCTGACCCTAGAGTTAGGAGGCCCTGAGTTCAAATCTGACCTCAGACACTTCCGAACTGTGTGACCCTGGGCAAGTCACTTAACCCTGTTTGCCTCAGTTTCCTCATCTGCAAAATGAGCCAGAAAAGGAAATGGCAAAACTCTTCAGTATCTTTGCCAAGAAAATCCCAAATGGGGTCACAGAGAGTTGGACATGACTAAAATGACGTAACGACCACAATAAGAGTAAGTATTCATTAAAATCTTACCAGGTGCTAGACCCTGAGCATACTGAGAGGAAGAAAAACAAAAACAAAACAGGCCTTGCCTTCAAGGGCATTACGTTTTCACGAGAGAAGCCATACGTAAATATCCAGGTACATACAAGACACACGGAGGAGCCGAAGGGAATCTGAAGGGGAAGCAGTTAGAAGTCTAAGAAGGGCCTCCTGCAGAAGGCAGCGTTTGAACTAAGTCTAGAAGAAATCCAGGAAAACTAAGAGCTAGAGATGAGAGAGCCAAGCACTCCGGACACAGGGCTCAGCCAGTGCAAAGGCACAAAGATGGGAGAGTGTAATGTTAATGGGATTTAAGATCTTCCCGGGCCATCAATAGGCCTCATCTGGAGCCCATTATGGGAAGCTTACTTAGGGGAGGCTTGCTGGTAGGAAGACTTTTCCACCTTTTGCTAATTTCTAATTAGGCACTGAGAGTTGTGATGCCCTCTGGCTCTGAGAAGGGTATATATACTCTGAGTTGGTATTTTGCTTTGGGGGCTTGCTTATGAGAAGGATCTTATGATTCCCCGGTGGAGATTCTAAGTGGCTGTATATTCAGAGCTCCCTGACTGCTCAGATGTGAAGGCTCTCTCAATCCAGGTCTGTATGTAAAATGTATAGTTGATTCAGGCAGTCAGAGCCCTGTCTGTTGGTCTTTATTTCTCTGCTTGTATTTTCTCTGAAGTTCAGGATGCTGCTGACTTTCCCCCTGAACTAGGGAATGTAATTTTAAAAGATTGTTGACCCCTTAAACAGTTATGTTTCCTAGTAAAGCAGATCTAAGAACCTATGCTAGCAGCCATCCTGGGGATGCCAGTGTGGTTGCCCCTACAGAGAAGGAGTATTGTACTCAAGGAATTTTCAGTAGGCAAGTACAGCTAAATCATAGAGTATGTGGAGGAGAGTAAAGTGTACAAAGTCTGTAAAGACAGTAGGGGGCCAGGTTATGAAGAACTCTAAATGACAGAAGAATTCATCCTTGATCCTAACGGAATAAAGAAATACTGGAGCTTATTGAGCAAAGAGTGACATGATTGGACATACTTTAGGAAAATTGCCTTGTCAGCTGAATGGAAGATGGATTCCTTCACCCCATATGGGAAGAGATTTGAAACAAGGAGACCAGTTAGAAGGATAATGCTGTAGTCCAGGTGAGAAATCATGAAGAGCCGAACTAGGGGTGTGGTGCTGTGAGTGGAGAGAATGGGACAATCTCGTATGAAAGATGTTGGGAAGATTTGGCAATGCATTGAATATAGTAAAAATGAGGTGTCAAGGATCACACCAAAGTTTCAAGCCTGAGCTACTGGAAGGATGATGGTGCCTTTGAAGTAATAAAGACATTCAGAAGGAGGAAAAGTTTGAGGGATAAGATGATGAGTTCTGTTTTAGACACATGCCTATAGGGCATCTAGTTAGACATGCCCAAGAGGTAGCTGAAGATTTATGACTGTAACCCAGCAGAGAGACTAGGATTAGATATTTAGATCTAGAAAAAATCGGCATAAAGAAAATAATTGAACCCATGGAAGCTAATGAGGTCATCAAGTGAAATAGTATAGAGGATAAAGGAAAGAGACCCAAGGACAGAGCCTTGGAGAACACTCATAGTTAGTCCCAGAAAATATTTCATATTCCAATATTGTAAATATCAACTTCCTGGGAGAACGTAATAGGAGTTATAGGCTACGATATAGCGTTGGAAGTCTTTTTCAATACATGCTTATTATTCTTTTTTTATAGAAAGCATTTCTTAAAAAGGAAGTAGCTATCCAATATTTATCTACATAGGACATTGAGTCCCTCTCTGCTCCCTTTTGAGAATCATAAGCGTGAACCAAAGCCAAGCTTTCAGGGATTTTCTGCAGGGTATCAGGCTTGGGGAGTAAAGAGCCAGAGACAATGAGAAAGAGCCTGACCCCCCTCTTTAGAATCCAGACTCCCTCGGGATTGTGAGTGATCCCAGAGCTGGGACCCTGAGTAGGAGAAGGTCCCCTTGGCCAGTAACAATGTCTATAGGAGCTAAAAAAATTGGAGAAATGATCAAAGAAAGGTCACTGTGGGTTGGAGTTGAGAAAGACTTGGTCTGGAGGAGCATCCTTGAGCAGGGTCCTGAAGGATGAGTAAGGTTTGGACAAGTAAACAGGAGGATAGTTGGCATTCTAGTAAAGCAGCAGTACAAATGAATGTGTCCAGATGGCAGTAAGCCAAGTCCATACAGGTGATAGTGTATCAGAGTAAATAAACCAGAGTAATTATCGTGGAGGATTTATTCCAAGCAACAATGGAAGACAAGATTAGAAAGGTAGCCTGGGGACCACCCCGCATTTCTTGGTAAGAAATTTGGATTTTATTTTATAGACAATAGGAAACAATTAAAAATTTTCAGTATGTATCACATATATGTGTTAGGGTGGGGGCCAGGGGAGCGCCATGACTAAAGCAATGTTTTGTTTTTTTTTTCATTTTTTACTTTCTGCAGGGGAGAAGGCAGGGCAATTGGGGTTAAGTGACTTGCCCAAGGTCACATGGCTAATAAGTGTGTCAAGTGTCAGAGGCCAGATTTGAACTCAGGTCCTCCTGACTCCAGGGCTGTGCTCTATTCACTGCACCACCTAAGTGCCCTAAAGCAATGTTTTATTGGATTATTTTTACTATCAATGTGACTTTTGTATAGCTTGGAGCAAAGAAAAATGAAAACAAACCAAATAGTAGATTATTGTCCTTCACATATTTAGGGCAACAAAAACCAAGATAGGGTGGCAGCGATGGGAATGGTGAGAGAGAAATGGGTACAGGAAACCCTGAGGCCATTTATTAAGTACCTGTTAGTTCTAGATCCTAGGCTGAGCACGGGGCTTTCAAGGACTTGGAATTTAGTGATTTTTTTTGGATATGGGCCTAAAGGGAGTCAATGGAAGAAGCAAAGATGGTTACACTTCAGACTTGGGTAAATGGAAGAAGGATGATTCCACCAACAGAAACAAGAAGAGAGTCTGAGAATCATAACGAATCTTAGGAAGCTGGAAATAGTTGAAACTATGGGACTGAAACTTGAGAGAAAGGGCAGGGCTGAAAATACAGATTGGGGGAATCATAAGAGTGGAGGGGATATGTGTAGCTGCCAGAGCAAACAAAGCTTCTTACATGTTGAAAGAGAAGAACCAAATCCCAGAATTTCAAAGCTGGTTGTTTGGTCTAACCCACACCTGAACAAGTACACCCTTTATAACACACCTTACAAGTGGTGATCTAGTGTTCGCTTGAAGACCTAAAACGATGGGGAACTCACTACCTCCCAAGACAACCCTTTCCACTTTAGGGTTAGGAAGTATTTCCTAAATACTTATAAAGAGACTAAATTTGGCCCATACAACTGTTATCTATTAATCCTTGTTCTTCTCTTTGGAGCCAAGCAAAACAAGTCATGGCAACGCTTAAAACACTTGGAGATAGTTATCATGTTTGCTCTAAGTCTTTACTTTCCAGGCTGAAATATACTCCATTCCTTCAAGCTATCTTCACATGGCATGAGTTTAGGCCATTCACCATCCTGGTTGCTTTCCTCTGCATTCTCTCCATCTTAAAGATTTCTTTCCTAAACTGTGCAACCCAGAACTGAAAAAAACAAAGTTCATTCTACATGTGGTCTGAGGAGGGCAGATTATAGAACTATCATCTCCTTATTAAATTACCTGGAATATGCCAATGGGGCCATCTCCAGTTGTCCTGATCTATATCTTACCACTGGACCCAGATGGCTCTGGAGGAGAAAGTGGGCTGGTGACCTTTCACAGACCTGAAATTCAATTCACTTGCCTCATCTTCCCAATGTCATGGCCTTCTTCAAGAATGAAGGACAGGGGCAGCTAGGTGGCTCAGTGAATAGAGTACCAGCCCTGGAGTCAGAAGGACCTGAGTTCAAATCCAGCCTCAGACATGTGACACACTTACTAGCCATGTGACCTTGGGCAAATCACTTAACCCCAATTCCTTGCCTTTCCCCCCTGCAAAAAGCAAAAGGAAGGAAGGAAGGAAGGAAGAAGGAAGGAAGGAAAGAAGGAAGGAAGACAAACAACAACAAAAATGGGCCAAACACCATTATTGGCACTAGGAATACAAAAACAAAATTAAAAAGACCCTTCCCCCAAACAGTTTATGTTCTACTGACGAATTACTAGAAACTAATGCAAAACGAGATCACAGAATACCGATGAATCCTACTGAACTTGCAGTCCATCTATATTCTAAATTCTGTTTCATATTGTTTGTCCAGTCATGCCACTTCCATTTTATACTCATGAAGTTGACTTTCTGAACCTTTGTAAGACTTCATATTTGTCTCTATTCAATTTCATCATATTTTTGGACCAATTTTAGAGTCTGTCGAGATATTTTTATTCCTATCTTCACCATCCAGGGTAGCGTATGTTAGCCATCAGGCAATGAAGTCAGTTAACAAATATTTATTAATCTAGTCTACTACATGCCAGGCATTGTGTTAAGTGCTTAGGGTACAGAGAAAGGCAAAAAAACAGTCCCTGCCCTCAAGAAGCTCACAGTCTAACAGAATAAACAACAGGCAAACAACCACGTACAAGCAAGATACATACAGGATAAATTGGAGATAATCTTGGGGGAGAAGGCACGAAGATTAAGGAGAATGAGAAAAGTTCCTTGTAGAAGGAGCTGAGACTTAAAGGAAACCAGGGAAGCCAGGAGGCAGTGATGGGGAGGGAAGGAGAGCATGCCAATCAAGTGTGAAGATGTCATGAAATTAGGAATAAAAATGGATAAAGGACAAAATGGAGCCAAATCTCAACAGCCTGAAACAATGGTTAAAGCTAGTATGATGAAATTTAACAAGACTAAATGTTAAAGCCTTGCCCTTGAAAAGAAACAAACTCAACTGTGTAAGCATAGGAACAGGAAGACATGACTAGAAAGCAGTTCATATACACATACACATACACACACACACACGTGCACACGCACACACACACACACACACACACACATCCTTAAGGGTTTTAATAGACTTCAAAACAACTTACCTTGTTTAAAATAAGAAAGTTGGCAGTCAAAAAAGTGAATATGATCTGAGGTATTTTTAATAGAAGCACAATGTCTCTAATGAAAGAAGTGGCATTCTTCTCTGTACTCTGCTCTACTTAGACCATACCTGGAGAATTAATGTTCAGTTCCAGGCGTCATATTTAAGAAGGGACATTACCAAGCTGGATTATAATCTGAGGAAATGAGCGGCCAAAAAAAAATGTCATATGAAAATCAGTTGAAGGAGTTTGGGATGTTTAACCTGGATTTCATAAAACTAAAATGAGAGGGGATACGATTACTGTTTCCAAGGATTTTCAGGGTTTTCATGTTGAAAAAGGATCTCCTTATCCCTCAAAGGCAGAACTAGAACCAAGAGGTAGAAATTAGAGTGAGGTATGTTCTCAGAAATAACTTCCTAAGTATTGTTGTTCAGTCACGTCCAACTCTGCATGCTCCCATGGCTCATACTGTCCATGGGATTTTTCTTGGCAAACAAACTAGTGGCTTGCCATTTCCTTCTGCAGCAGATTAAGGCGAACAGAAGTCTCATGACTTGCCCACGGTCACACAGCTCTTCAGTGTGTGAAGCACTTGTCTTAATCATCTCAAGTGTCTGGGTCTTCCTGACTCAGGCCCAGTGCTCCATGCACTGAGTCACCGAGCTGATCAAAGATGAAAAATTCTAGTGCAGAGGGGCTATGAGATCTCTGGGATATCACCATGCCAAGGTTTGATGACCGTGGTAGCCATACCTTGCTAAGGGTTTGAACTATATGTCCTGAGGACTCGTCCAATTCTAAGATTCTACCATTCTATCCAAGACAATTCCAAAGGACTTAAAAAGAAGAAAGGCTCCCTCTCTCCAGAGAGGAAACTGATGGGCTCTGAGTATAGACTGAAGCATAATTTTTTCACTTACTTCATTTTAATTGCTTTTTTTGGCAACATGGCTAATTTGGAAACATGTTTTCAATGATCTCACATGTGTAATTGACATCACATAGCTTGTCTTCTCAATGGGTGGGGTAAGGGCTCGAGGGAGGGAGAGAACTGGTAATTCAATATTTTAAAAATGAATGTTAAAATAAAATATAATTCTTTTTTTAAAAAGAAAATCGCACCAAGAAAAGGGATTTTATCATTCTACATAAGTTCCATAAATTGATAGAAGACATTCCTTTTGAAGAATGTTTGGAATTTCACCTCCCTCTGCCTCTGCACTGTGCTCGCTGAAGTGCCTTCAGTCTTTACAAGATTCACTGCAGAAGGTATTAGCTTGGTTTGAATGGTCCAGGCCATGCTCTTAACAGAATACATATCTTTTCTCATCAGACACACACATACTGGTGCTTGTGGTTCTTTCCCTTTTTCTCCTATTTTAAACAAGGTAAAAATTTCTCCTATAGTAGAGACAACTTTGTCAGTTCCTGAGGGTGCTGAAACCAATGCATACATCAAAAAGGGGGGCCGTGTCAGCAAAAGATAAGGAAAACTAATATACTTTTCCTAGGGCTTGAATTGAGCCTTGAAGGACTAAATTTGGTTGATGATCTTTTGTTTTTATATCACCTTCATTTCCAAATAGACCCCCACCCTTATCCACCCCAACCCTCCTGAACTCCAGTGCCTTCCTTCTCTTAATCGTTTCCTTTCTATCTTGTGTATAACTTGCCTCGCATATATTTATTTATAAGCTGTCTCCCCTATTAAATTGTAAGCTCCTTGAGAGCAGAGACTGTCTTTTGCCTTTTTCTATCCCTAGCATTTAGCACAATAACTGGTACGCAGTAGGTACTTAATAAATGTCTATTGATTGATCAGTAGATGATCCTACTCAATGAACTGCCCTTGCAACAAGAAACAAAGGTTAGAGGTGGGGCTATGTGGTGCAGTGAGTAGAGCACCTGGCCCTGGAGTCAGGAGGACCTGAATTCAAGTCTGACCTCAGACATTTAACACAAAGCTAGCTGTGTGACCTTGGGCAAGTCACTTAACCCCAATTGCCCTGCATTCTTCCCTCCAAAAAGCAAAAAAATAAAATAAAAAGAAACAAAGGCTAGGAAGGAAAAAAAAAAGTAGTTCAACAAAATTAACCAACACATCAACTAGATCTGATGATGTATGCAGTTTTCCACAACTATAGGTTTCCAGTTAAGAAGGGAAGAAGGCAAACTTTATTATTTCTTCTTAGGAGGACTTGACCCTTATAATTACACAGTGGTCTGTCTTGGTCTCTTCGTTCCTCCCATTTACATGGTTCAGTATTGTGTATGTTGTTTTCCTGGTTCTACTTCTTTCACTTCTCATCAGTTCATATATCTGCCCATGCTTCTCTGCATTCTTCATGTCCATCATTTGTTATGGTGCAGTAAGATTCCATTAGAATAATGTACTACAATTATTTTAGTTATTCCCTGATTGATGGACCCTATTTTGTTTCCAGTTTTTTTGCTATTGAAAAAATACTGATGGGGCAGCTAGGTGGTGCAGTGAATAGAGCACAGACCCTGAAATCAGGAGGACTGAGTTCAAATCCTTTCTCAGACACTTAACACTCACTAGCTGTATGACCTTGTGCAAGTCACTCAACCCCAATTCCTTGCCTTTCCCCCTCCAAAATTTTTTTGAATACTGCTATGAATATTTCCTTGTATATGAGAAACTTTCTTCCTCTCACCTATATTGGGGGTATGTACCAAGCAATGGGATTTCTAAATATAGACATTGAATCGCTTTTTTAAAAAGTCTAATTCCAAGTTGCTTTCCAGAGTAGCTAAACAAATTTATAGCTCAATAAATACTTTATTATTATTATGTTCATTTGTCCACAACCTCTCCAGGTTTTATTTTTCAGCTTTTGTCATCTTTGTCAACAATGGTATAAGTTGAAACTTCAGAGTTGTTTTGATTTGCAATTCTCTTATTATTAATGATCTGGAACAATTTCTCATACAATTGGTAAGAGTTGTCAATGTTTCCTTTGCAAACTGCTCATCTCCTTTCGCCAGATCTAGATTTATTTTTCTTTTCTTTACTTTTTTCTCTTCTTTAAAAAGAAACACAGAATGTTTCTTTTCGACACTGATCTCATTTCCCAATACTACCACTCCTAGAGAAACCTCCTTTGCAACAACCAAGTAGTCATGTGTGACTTTCACTACCCTGGCCCCCACTAGCCAGAGATACTACATTTCACCCTTCTCCATCACAGGGCTCTCTGGTACCCTCCAGAGAGGACTGGAGGTTTCTAGGTTCTCTGCCAATTTCCCCAGTCCCCATCAATGATGTTCCTTTGATTTTAGGGGCGAGTCCCCTGTCCCCCTGTTCCATTAAGCCACTCACAGTAAAATTAGTTTTTAAAAGGAATAGATGCTTCAAAAGATCTAAGCACAAATAGACAAACTTACTCCCCAACACACAGAGCTTAATCCTTTTCCTGCTTTGTACCACCTCAGTCTCTGGGAAGGTGAAGGTGATTCGGTTCGGTTCCTTTTAGCTTAGTTCCTGCTCCAAAACCAAAGCCACCCTCTGGCTCATGTTCAGGTACTCTGATTTATCAAGGTTTCCCTATGGGGCTGGTTGCACCATTCCACCTGCAATCTTTGCTCCAAGGCCACCATTGCTCAAATTCCCAGTCCAGGGTGTTGGTGCCCACCTGGCACCTGAAACTGAGACAATCAAAACAAAACAGAAACAAACACCCTCAGGTCAGTGTCTTGGAGTTAAATTAAAAGATGGAAGAGCGGGAAGAGAGTCACCCAACTGGGAGTGAACTATGATATTCACCCTCTGGACACAGCAGGAAGGAGGAAAGAGCAAGAGACCAAAAGACAGTGACTGTCTCAGTCTGACCAGTTTTAAAGATGCAAGCTCTCTGGCTACATAGCCATTCAAAGGAAGCTACCACCACACACACACACACACACACACACACACACACACACACGAAGATGCAGAGCAGCTTGATGTTAGACAATCTGGGCATGCCCAGATAAGCCCCCAAGGGGCTTGTTAGCCAATTTGAGTATACTCCAAAAGCCCCTTATACAAACAAACCAAATGGACACACTGACCAAGTCTGTCAGTGTTCCTGTGTCCCATACTTACAGTCTATCTTCTCCCTAGAGATAAGAGAAGTCTGTGTTTCATCCTCAGTCTTTGGTGGTTGCACTGACTTATGCTCTGATGAAGTTTAGTTTTTTCTTTTACACAGGGCATCCTAAAAGTCTTCTTGCATTTTTAAAATGCACTAATACTTGTGGGATACCCTATACTATTGGCACATCTTTTCTTCTACTGATTCTCTCTGCTTTGGATAGTAAAGTCTTTCCAAGTTCCTCTGCGTTCTTCACATTTGTAGTTTGTTAAGCACAGGAATACCTGTCACTGTTATTCACTGTGTGTAACATGTCACATGAGTTATCACTTTACCTTATGTCACAGAGTCATGATAATTTGAAGACAGAGAAGGTCCTGGCAGAAGCACTAATAATGACTGTTATGGAGGAAGGAAATGGGACTCATTCTTTGGGAGGAACTTTGAGGAGCATTCCACTCCACATAGGGAGCAGAGGAAGAAGCTGACAGATTTTGTCATTTTACCCAGGAAACAGAAGCTTTGCAATAATCGCTGCTTTCTGCAGCTGCCCACTATACCAGGAGTTCTGTTGGGAGAGCTGGACACTGGACAGGGAGCCAGCCTGGGAGACCAATGTGGGGGAAGTCCAGAGAAGGCGACGAGTGTTCCAAAACCTTCTGTGGCTGGTAAGGAGAGTGGAATACTAGTGCAATCTTCCTGGCACTCCCCCTCCTGTTTCTCCCTTGCTTTCCCCTTCAGAATGGGCATGAGCACCCATTTCCTTAGCCCCTTTCTTCAGTCTGCTGGTGTGCTGTATAAATTCTTGGGCTGGAATCCATGAGCCACACAGCATTGGTCTGAATCTTGCCCAGCTATCTAAAGCCACATGGCAGAAGCAGGGGAGCAGTAAGCACTCTATTGATCATAGACTTTTTCTATCTGACTGGCAGCTGAAACCTTCATATGGGGCATCTCCTCCAACTATGATTTGAGCTCCTTCAGAGCAGGGATCATCTTGTTTTCCTATTTGCATCCACACTATTTAGCACAATGCTTTGCACATACTAGGGGCTCAATAAAGGCTTTATTTATCCATTTACTCATTCATATCCCGAGAGGGGATATTTGGTCCCCGTGTCAAGACACTTAGAACCAATACGCCGGTAACTTGAGCGCAGCACCACCTGGTGGGAAAATTATGTCTTACACTCCATCGCTGGTTCGTTATCTCAAGGATCATCAACCGCGTCATCCTGCGGGTTTTTAAACAAAGGGGGCACATGAGAAAGGGGGATCCAACTGTTATTTCAAGGACCCCCTGCAATACCCGCCAAGGACACAATCAGCTGGCACCACCCTTACATTCCTTTACATATATACGCCACAATGTGTTCAGTTATTCCCCTATTGATGGGGACCTGCCTTGTCTCTAAAAAGTGTTCAATGGGACCTTCTCCCCGGCACTGATCTCCTTTAGATGTGTGCTGGATGATGGGGACCACTGGGTCAGAAGTTTACTTTTCTTCTGCATATCGGATTGTTTTTCAGGAGGGTTACACTAAGTCACAGCTCCGCCACCGACCTAGGGATGTGCTGTGTACAACACCTGTCTTCTCATATTCCTTTTCTCTTCCCCAAATCTTGGAGGACTGGTTGTCCAAGAGGGATGTGAAATATTGTATGAGGATCTGAAAGACAGAATGCTTACAAACGGGGAAAAATGGAGAATAATTTAAGTCAGTAAAACCAGAAGGGTAAGCAGAGGAAAGTAACTTAAATAGTTATATGAGGCTGCCAGAATAAGAGCACGTAAGCATGAGATGATTATACACATGAAGAAATACAATAGAAAACACTGAATAAGACATTTCTTTCAACACCCAAGAAAGCAACAAGGTCCTTTAAAAACTTACATAAATATTGGAAATTACTCCTCTTCCAACTGAACTAAAAAAGACCAAAGGTGAAAAAAGAACAAAATGGCTACACATATAAAAGGATACCTAAAAGAAGACCACAGTGGACTATGAAAAAGAAATGTTTAATAGGGGTGGCTAAGAGGTGCAGTGAATAGAGCACCAGCCCTAGAGTCAGGAGGACCTGAGTTCAAATCTGGCTTCAAACTCTTAACACGTACTAGCCATGTGACCTTGGGCAAGTCACTTAACCCCAACTGCCCTGCCTTCCCCCCTCCAAAAAAAAGAGAAAAATGTTTAATAGTCCATGAAGAAATAACATGATTACATCATTACAAAAATCATACAAACATTAAATTTATTATTTTCTCAAGTGAGCTGTAAAGTTTAATATCAAGGAGTCAAATAAGTCCTAAATAATTTTCTTGTCCCAAGCTCACTGTAGTTTTTTGTTTGCTTCAGTGTTGATTTCAGCTAAAAACAGTTGGGAAATGGTCATGATTAAAAAGGGAAGAAAAACCCGAGGAAAGGGAACATAAAGCGGGACATTAGTTTTAACATCACACGTCTGATTAAAATGGAAAAAAATAATAAATCTCTAAATCTCTTTTTTAAGGTCGTTCCTGGTGTGTTAACAGTGTCTGACACATGGTTAGCATGTAATCAATGTTTATTGATTGGTCACTGGTTGAAGGAGCTTAGAGTTTGATAGAGGGGATATGCCACGTCTACAAAAAGCTCCAAGTTATAATTTATTCAAGATGCGAGAGAGCAGTATAAAAGATTCTGAAAAGGAAAATTACAGTTCAGGGAAACTGAGAAGGTATCATGGAAAACAATGTCAACTAAGGTGTTCACCATGTAAACCAAGGAAAGAAACCCTCGGTAGCCAGAGGAGACGATCATGTCCAAAGTGGCTCCAAGATCTGGGAGGATAAAAACTGAGAAAAGACCATCCAATTCAGCAGTTAAGAGATCACTGGTGATTTCATAAAGGGTGATGGCTAGGGACCGAGTGGAGCAACATCCAAGGAGCTGAAAAGTGTGTTGTGCAGAACTGCCTGCAGCAGAGAAGATAACCTCCCAGGAGTTTGGCAGTGGAAAGGGGAAGAGATAAAGGATGATGGATAGACTGATGGAGGGAGAGAGTTAAGGGAAGGATTTTTGTTTTGTTCTGTTTTGAATGACACAGAGACTTGAGCTTTGCAGATAGCAGAGGAACCAAAACAAAGGGGGAAATGGAAGATTAGAGGAAAGAGACAATGAGACAAGTTCCCAGAAGAGAAAGAAGAAAACAGGATCAAAGGAACAAGTAAAGGGCTTAGTCTCAACGAGAAGAGTCATTTCATTCTCTGAGACTGGGGAAAATTTAAAGAGGTTTTAAGGTATTGCAAGAAGCTATTTGTGAATCTGACCGCGTGGAGTAGGAGAGTCAAAGAAGATCTTAACAAATGGCTCTGATTTTCTCAGTAAAGTGAGGAAATGAAGTCATCTGCTGAAAGATGGGAGAGGGACTATGGGCCTAATACGAGTTAGAGACAGTTTGGAGCAGTTATGGACTGAAATTTCATGGTCAAAGATTACTAAAAGGATTGCCAGGTAACGGCGACAGACCTTGAGACTAAATCACTATCTCCAGCATCATTCAAGCAGTTTGGGAGTAGGAAAAGAGAAAGCAGGTAGTAGGAGAGGTCAGAAATTGAAGACTAAGAAAGAGTTTAAGGGAAAAGAGAATAAGAGATTTAAGGGACAGGGGCCAATATCTGGTTTTATTAAACAAAAGGGTCAATACTTTGATGAGAAGAAAATGAAGCCAAGAATAGGGCTGACAGGATAGAAGAATGGGAAAGGATGGAAGAACTGGAAATCATTATCAGAAAATAGAATTATATTTATTTTTAAAATTATATTTTACTTTTTCAAATTGTTTTCAACAAAAACCCACCTTCTCTCATTCCCATCCCAACCTCCCCCCCATCCCAAATAGAGCAAAAGAAAAAAAACCCTGTTACAAACTTGTATAGTTAAGCAAATCAAATTTCCACATTTTAGAAATATATAAAATATAAATAAATTTATAAATATGTCATATATAAATATGTAAAAAATAATTCCTCACCCAGAATCTTCCATGTCTATTAGGACATGGGTATCATGTTTCCTCATTCATCCTCTGGAGTCATGGTTGGTCATTCTGCTGATCAGAGACTAATTCTTTCAAAGCCATTTGTCTTTAATATATTGTTGTCACTGTATAAATTTTTCTCCTAATTCTGTTCACTTCACCAATCTCTATAAGTCTTCCAAGGTTTCTCGGAAACCAGCCCCTTTGTCATTTCTGTACATTAACATCCACCACATTTACATATCATAAGTTGTTCAGCCATTCCCCATTTTATGGGCACTCCCTTCAGATTCTTATACCTTTGCCAGTTCAAAAAGAGCCATAAGTATTTTTGTACGTCCTTAGAGTTTGTTTTGCTTCAGACTAATCCTTCTCTTCTCTTTCCTTCCAACTTCCCTGCAGAGTGAACGGTATTTCTGATGGCTGCTCTCCCCTCCACCGCCCCTGCCTCCCAGCTCTGAGTTCTACAAGTTCACTACCTGACTTTGGGTTTGCTGGATTCCGCCTCTATCAGCCCACTGGGAAGCTATGTCACTTCAGTGACAGAACCACAGGGTCCCCTCAGGCCTAAGATTCCTGTCCTGGTTATTGCTCTATAAGCTTCAGATTGGGGAAAAGCTGACACTGAGATCTTACTCTGCTCCTGGGGTCCAAACCACATTGATGCTGCTTGCTTCTGAAATTGCTTCTCTCTTGGTATACAGCTTGGGGCCTAAGACCATTTCCTTCCCCAGAAGGCCACCTTAGAGCACAGAACTCCTCAAACTGCCTGCATCTGTGATCCGGAACTGGGTAATGGGCAACAAGGCTGCCAGTTAGCACCTGTTTCCCTTGTGGAAGCCCATCATGAGTCTGGCGCTTCCTCTCACCCTGGTGTCTAGCCTCTTCCAGGTACCAAAATGCTTTGCATATGGCCCACTCCTACCCAATGTCCACAAAGCTCTTTGTCTCCCTATGCTGACATGGGCTGGAAAAATAGTTGTGGGGGCAGCTAGGCAGAGTGGCAGATAAGAGTATTGGTCCTGAAGTCAGGAGGACCTGAATTCAAATCTAGCCTCAAACACTTGAAACTTACTACCTGTCTAACCTTGGGCAAGTCTCTCAACCCCAACTGCTTTGCCCCCACACACACCTCCCAAAAAGAAAAATAATTATGACTTTTTCTTGAATTTCTCTACCAGGATTTTCATGTGGTGCATTTTCTAAATGTTTGGAGGTTTTGAGGGGAGCCGGGGGAGTCAGTTCATGGTACAGCTTCCCCATCTTGGCTTCACCTCAGAGAAGAGAACTTGAGAGCTCAAGAATATGAAGATGGACATTTTTGGATGGTATCATCATTTAAGGTGTGGTAGCTGAGGCAGGATCAAAAAAGAAGTCATGGGAATGGATGAAATAAGAAGTCATAATGTTGAAAGGAATGCCAAGAGGGATATTAAAGCCCCTGATGATGAAAGTTGAGGATGGGGTAGAAAGAAAAGCTGAGACAGATACTAAGTTCCTTGAGAAAATAAGAGAGGCCAAGAACTCAAAAGTAGGGAGCTAGGAGGGAAAGGGAGATGATTTCCATCTCAGACACATTCAATTTAAAATGTTGGTGGTACATACAGGTAGTTCAAGGGAAGATGGACATACAGAGTTCAGAATCATTTGCATAGAAGTAACAGTAGAAATTATATGGATGAATGAAATTGCCAGAGGAAGAACTGGTAAAAAAAAAAAAAAAAAAAAGAGCCAAAGACAAAGTCTTGTGGAATACACACTTGGGAGACTGGACGATAAACCAGAACAGGAAACAGAAAAGGATTAATCAGACAGGTAGCAGAAGAACACAGGAAGAATAGTATCATGGAAGCTAAGAGGAAGAGAATATTCAGAGGAGAAGGCAGTCTAAAGTATCAGATGCTAAAAAGATATCAAGAAGTTTGAGGACTGAGAAAAGCCTGAAATGACTTTCTGGCTGACACTGTTAGAAGAGAAATCACTTCTTCTGCTGCTATTGCCAGGCCAGGACACCGGACAGATGTCTTCAGCAAGAACACAAAGTTTTACATCCTCAGAAACCTCAAGGTTATCAGAGACAAAGGAGACTGCACACTAAAATATCTTTTAAGCTCCTCAGCAGATAGTCAAATGTGCATAATATGCTTTAGCCCATCTAGAAAGTATAATGCCATGCACAAGCAGCTTTCCAGAAGAATGCTACTGTGAACAGCTTTTAAGGTTCTGGTTACATAGTATAGTGAACACTCCATTTATTCCCTAACAAATCAGAGCAAAACATTTACAGAAAATCAAGGTAGAGCATTCACAATGTTACAACTTATCACAGATAATCAAAGTATAGCATTCACAACAAGTTATCACAGAAAATGGCCACATAGTTTCTACCACAGTGGTCACAAAGTTTTCAACAAAGAACAATCATTTAGTAACTCAAGCATTCACAAAATCCTTAATTCAATTACAAAGTACAATAGTCAAAGTTCTCCATTCATGGGGTACTCTAAGTTACCTCAATTGTTCACTTATTCAGTCATCATCAATCACTAAGTACAATCATTCAGTTAATCAATCATTCAGTCAACTCAATCATTCGATCATCCTTCACCATTCACTATTCAATCATCAGAAAATATACAGACCCTCCACCCCTAGGTCACTAGTAAATTTACAATTTCTCAGTCAGTACATGGCATCCAAGTAAAGTCTTCTTTCAGCTTGACTCGGGGTGGTTTCTCACATTCCCTGGATCCCCTTCCATGGTCCCAGATCTTACCTGGATTCACCAAACTGTCACCTGGGTTCAAAGGCAGACAGCTCCCAGGTCCTTGTGCAGCTCTCTATGCAGTTCCTGCTCCACACTGGAGCTCAGTGTCCAGTCCATCTCAAATCCTTCACAGTATCTGTTCCTGGGAAAACACGGCTTAACAAAGCCACAAACAGGCTCATAAAAAGTACCAGCATCGCAGTCATGCTTCCTCAGTCTTTCGTCAGCTCCAGCTGACACTCAGACTCAGCAGAAGTTTCAGCTGGTTCCCAGAATCAAAATCACTCCATCCAGGTTTTCAAAATCAAAATCATTCTCTTCAGCCTGGGGGAGGCTTTCCTCTTCAGCCTCCCAGGTGGCAGCAGCTTCTGCCTCTACAGAGTTCACTCCCAGAAGATCTGACTCTCCCTCTCTAGGGCTTTTCCTTATATACACACAGCATTAGCTTTCTGTTTCAGCCAACCCCTTCCTGTTCCATCAGCAACAGGGATTCATACTTTCTTGATTAATTACTAAGTGCTAAGTACCTGTTAACTTTGCCAATACAAAGGGATTTTCAAATTCAAATTACATTACCATGACAGCAAGTTGATAGACTTTTGGATTCTCTTGGGAAACAGATTTGTGATATTTTTCCCATTTACATCAAAGAAAAATCAATAAATCAATAAACAGAAATAAAAAATCAATAAACAGAAATAGCTCAAAGGTCAGGAAATAAAAGCCAAACTCTATGGTACTTCATCCATCATCCTTCTGAAGAAGGAACACATTTTTCCTGCCCGACGTCTGCCTGAATGAGAGACATTCTTCCTTTCACCTGGATTTGTTCTAGCAAAAACCCTCTCTCATCACTTTCTTCAGAAAGGTATTTTTAAAAATCCAAAGAGAAACAAGAGGAAGTGGCTTCTTCCACCCCAGAAGGGCATAAAAAGCAATCTGGCAGCTCATGAGGAACAGGAAGAAGGGCTCTCCCCCGGCAAAGCGCCAGCGTGAACAAAGATAGAATCTGTGCAGCCTGCAGAAGTCTATGTCTGGAGGTAGCAAAAGCACCGGGGCGGGGCGGCTAGGCAGGACGTTGAGTAGAGTGCTAACTCTGGATTCAGGAAGACTGGAGTTCAAATCCAATCCCAGATGCTTACTGTGTGACCCTGGGCAAGTCTTTTAAGCTCTGCCTGCCTCAGTTTCCTCAACTATAAACTGGGAATAATGAAAGCACCTGCCCCCCAGGATCACTGTCAGGTTCCACCCGCGAGTGCCAGGGGGACACCAAAGGTAACCAAAGGTAAATGAGTAGCCCTGAAAGGGGCTCAGCAAGCCCTCATACCACAAGTGCTGGTCCTCCCAGAACACCCCATACACCACTTTGGCATACGTTAGGTATTTCATAGCTACTTGTTTCCCTCATCCCTATTTTCCCAAATAGTGGGTATAAAAGACAAAAGTGAGAATGATCCCTGTCCTCAAGGAGTTTATATTCATTCCAATAGGAAAGACAAGTATCCACAATTAAACAGATGAAGAGCACATGCAGAACGAAGACAAGGCAGTCTGGTAAGAAGAGCGCTAATGGCGGAAGGATCAGAAAACAGCTTCCTAGAGAAGCAGTATTGGTCAAGAACACTGAGTCACACGGCATGTTAAACTTTACCTTTACCAGACCTATGTAAAATTATGAAGTTGGTCACATGTTGTGTCAATGACTTTCATCCTCCAAAGTCCCAGCCTTGGAGACACCCACTACTATCATGTTCTCCAACAACTTAATCCACACAAATAAAAGTTTACGTATAAATTATTTTATTTAGAAATTACACATGTTCACAAGGATTTCTCCTTAAAAACATATTAGGAATAATGCTTAAGAAAATACACATAGAGAAAAGTAGTTTGGGAAATGGTTTTACATAAAACAAAGATTTCAAAAGTAGTACAAATATTTTTATTTAACATGCTTCATAAAACAGCAACTTTTAGAAGGTGTCAGCTCCTGATGAGTCTGCCTCTCCCAGCATTGCACTGAGACTCTGAGACTGCGAGTGGTCATCCGTGTTCACTGAAGGCAAGGTCACAGACATCTTGGCAAGTGTGGCCTGTGATGTCAGATGTGGTACTGCTTCCCCTCCTGCAAGAAACAGAAACTCCATTCAGCTCAACCAGTTCTCACTAGCATGTTTACGTCTTCAGACTTTGTTCTATTTGGTGGCAGAAAAGACGTACGGTATACAGCCTGCTCCTGACCTCCAGCTTCTTTCTTACCAGCCTGTCTAAAGGAAAAAGACACATCAAACAAAAACAAAAAAGCATTGACCATAGAACCAATGGCCAAAATGTGTAACAAAGGAAATAAATTCAACAGGGAAAATGATTTAAGTCCAACATGAGCGACCCGAATAGAGTTAGTACCGTGTTCTGTAGTAAAAGACACACAGAAAAAGACAAGCATTCCGAGACAAGTCAACTTATGCAGGACATTCAGTCAAGGAGCATGAGGCATAAGTAACCCAAAGATCTGTGTCCTACACTGACTCTGTCATTGAATATCAACAAAAAATAGCAGCAGACTTTACCTTGTGGGTGTGGGTATGGGTGTGGGTGTGGGTGTGTGTTTTCTGCTTAAGGCAATATTAAAACTAGTTTCATTAAACTCCAAATAATTTGATCAGAGGTATGGGAGAATAGGAAGCATGCTTGGGTCAGACTTGGGTTCAGTTCCCAACTCTGACACTGGCTGGATGAGTGTGGACAAACATCGTAAGCTCCTAGAACTTCAATGTCCCCGTCCCTGTCCCCGTCTGCAATAGCAGAATAATAAAGTCTGTGGCCCCCATCTCAACAGGCAGCGCAGATCAAATGAGAAGGTGTGTTACGAGTCCTCAGACCTCCGAGGGCCATAATCAAGTCCGCCATTGCCACTGCTCTGCTCGTCTTGCTCTTCTCATCCTTCCCAATGGAATTCAGAGAGACAAGCTGCTATCCTGCTATCATTCTCCTATCCTGTATTTAATGTTCTGAGGATTACTGTGCAGGTGATTAATTACTGCGTGTAGCTGAAAATAACAAAGCCAACGCAAAAGGCGTCAGGAAGGAGCAGACAGGATGACGGGAATAGTGTGGAAATATTTGAAGTGTTTTTTAGAGAAACAAGCTATGAAGGCTTTCTATAAAATATATGAACACACGACTGGCCTCTGTTTGGAGGGTCTGCTGGCGTGCTCGACTTCTACGGCTGCTCTTAGAAGGCTGGGCTCAGGCCTGCCTCGGTGCTCTGCCAGCAGTCTGTGCCCTTGGGAGAGCCACGCGAGACCCTCCAGGCCCACGAGGCACCTGCAGTTTCAGTTGTCTCCCCTGACTAAGTGCTCTGTCATTCATTCTACTAATGTCAGGCAAGCCTCTGTTTTTTATTTAGTTCAATGTGTATCTTTCTTGGGCGGGACTTCTTGTGACCATATAAACAACCGTTGATCTTCTACATTCTCCTCTTCGTTCAAAGTGCCTCCCCCCACACACACACACACACACTTTTTAAGTCTCTGAAACAGAAGCTTTGTTTTGGTCTTTATATTACTTTGATTCTTGGTACTGCCTTAACCTTTTAACTTTTACTTTCAATTGCTAATTAAGAGACTCAAGAATTTCTGATATACTTCTGTATTTTGTTCTGTATATTTCTTTTTCTATGCTTTTAACTGGGTGATTTAGCATCTGAGTGTACCATTCATATTGATGGGATCTTCAAAGGCACTCTCGGAGAGCTTGTGCCCTACTGGTGCCTGGAAAGGCCCATCTTTCTTCCAGGCCTTTTTACTGTGTCAACAGCCATGTCATGTCCTGCTTTCTGCAAGTCCTGAAATATTTTACACTTTCTGTCACATTTTGTAGAAGAATAAGTCTATTTGTGAATTATAGCAAATGACAATTTTTAAAAATTACTCCCTTTTGGTATAACTGGTATGGCAGCTGGACTCAAAGCATCAAACTTGGAAAAAGTTTCTCAAAATTCCAATCTGAAACTTGTTTATAAAACCAATATTAAAAATTAATCATCATAATAGCTTATAGCACTTCAAGGTTTCAAAAGCATCTTACGAATATTCCCTTGTTTTATCTGAACAACAACCCTGGGAAATAGTTGCTATTATTATTTCCATTCTTCAGATGAGAAAACTGAGGTGCCAGAGGTTAAGAGACTTGCCTAGGCTCACTAATGTTCAAGTCTAATGTCTGATGGCTGAGCCTAAGCTTGAACCTGGGTCTTCCGGACTCCGAATCCAATGCTCTACCCACTTGGTCACTAACTTCCTCGGTCTATAAAGATCATTGCCAGGGCTATGTACCCACCCCTAGTCTTTCTGCCGACCGACCCACCGTCACAAACCACCAAACGCCCCAAAGCAGAGGCCCCATGAGCGTCTCAAACTCAGAATGGTCCAAAGAGAACTCATCATCTCTCCCAAAAACCTCCCGCACTCTGAACTTCCCTATTATTACGGAGAACGCCCCTATTCTCCCCATCTCCCAGGTTCCCTCCTCACTCTCACGTGTCTCACACCCACAATGCCCTGCCTAACCTTGCTGTTTCTACCTGCACAACACCTCCCACAGAGGTCCCTTTCTCTCTCCTCACACAATCACTCCTCCAGTGCAGACCTTCATCATCTCTCTCCTAGGCTACTACCAGTAATCTCCTGACTAGTCTAACTCTACGTCCCTCCCCGCCCAATAGAGCCTCCACTCAGCCACCAGGGCGATTTTTCTAAAATGTCCAACTGACCATATCACCCCTGATCAATGAGTTGTCATGGTTCTCTATTACCTCCCAGGTAAAACAGAAAGTCCTCTGTTCGTTAGAGCTCTTCATATGTTCTATTTCTCATTTCCATGCTTATGCACTGGATGTCTCCTACATATCTCTACCTTTTGGCTTCCCCACCTTCTTTCAAGACAGCTCAAATATCAACTTCTGGAGAAGACCTTTTCTCATCCCCCAGCTGCCAACTCATCCCCTCTCAGTTTACCTAATAACTACTCTGGAGATATCCTGTATATACCGAGTCATTACATACTAGAGCAGTGGTTCTCAACCTTCCTAATGCTGTGACCCTTTAATACAGCTCCTCCTGTTATGGTGATCCCCCAACCATAACATTATTCTCGTTGCTACTTCATAACTGTAATTTTGCTACTGTTATGAATCGCAATGTAAATATCTGATATGCAGGATGTATTTTCATTGTTAAAAACTGAACATAACCCACAGGTTGAGAACTGCTGTACTAGAACCTCTGAACACAAGTTCCTTTAAGACACGGACTGTTCCTGCCTTGCTTTGTCACTTAGAACAGTGCCTGGAGTACAGTAAGTGCCTGACAAGTGTTTGTAGACTCACTGATCCAACCGGTTCCTTTCCTCTCTTACATTTAAGTGCCCTAGTTTTACACGACAAAATACAAATACTTTAAAATAAAAATTAGGAAAGACATTGAATTTCAATTACATTTCTAGTTATTTGCTAATATTTCTGAAGCAACAAAAAACATGTCCAATCACTAAACAAATGCTTGTTTTAAATGTATAATTTAAGATAAAAATAAAATAGCTTCTATAAAAATGAGTAAATGTCCACGCACCTGCAAAAACAATCCCAACTCTTCTCCCTTTTGAAAGCAACAGTTAATGAGAATGATTTGTTTCTTCTTCTGCCAGATTCCAGCTGCTTCACTATGTTTAAAACTGACTTCAAAGTTTAAACACTGTCCTATCCCAACAATAACCTCCCCGAGATGGAATTCTATCAAGCACTATCCTCAGTGTTCTCAATACCACACCTGCAGCCTTTTAATTCAACATTTTATATACTTCCAAAAGGAAAATGATCTATTTTTTTCTCTTCCCTGCTCTGTGTATTTTTCAAGCTTGCAGTAAAGCACACAAAGGGAAGCTTACACCTGGGCTGTATTTACAGACTTTACTACAGAAGAAAAAAGTGCTGGCGTTTGAATCTCTTATTATGCTGCTGATCAAGAGAAAACATCATAAAGGAAATGAAATTATCTGAAGAAGCTACGTTCAAGTAATCTTTTTAAGATCTCTCTTACCTGCAAATAAAGAAGTAAGGTAACTATTAGGCTCAATATGTGTTCAATCCATGTCTCCTTGTGAATCTATTTAAAATAATAATGGTTGTGATCGTGAGTATAATGTATTTAGTTTAGACAAATCATTAGATATAGAAATAAGCATAATTTACGTTGATTTCTAAAACTCTCTGATAATTATGACTCTTCTAAAACAAGGCCAATAAATGACTGCTACTGTGGATGCCTTAATTTTAAGTCAAACATCACCATTTTAATGATAAGCAACAGAGAATCGTTCTGACTCATTTTTCTTCATGCACCAAAAAAGAGACAAAAGGAAGCAAAGACCATGACAGAAGCTGCATTTTGCCTTAAAAACAGTACCATTTAGGCAACAGTTTTCCCAAGACCCCTCCCTCAAATGCTTATCATTTCATCCAAGGACCTAATAGTGAAGGAGGGAAGTGTTGCTGTGTCCTTCTCCCCACGCTAGCTGACAGGGCATTTCCCAAGATCATTTACCTATAACCACCAAAATAACCTGTCAAGAACAACAGAAAAAAGCAAACAAAATTTAACTAATCTATCACTGGAGAAGCACGATAGCACAGAGAACAGAGAGATGGCCTTGGACCCGGGGTTAAGTCCTGCCTTGGACACACAGTGACTGCAAAGCCCTGAGCAACTCACTTCACTTCTCACCAGCTCTGGCGGAGGAAAGGGATGATCTTCATTAAAAGAAGTTCCTGGGGGCGGCTAGGTGGCGCAGTGAATAGAGCACCAGCCCTGGAGTCAGGAGGACCCGAGTTCAAATTCAGCCTCAGACACTTGACACACTTACTAGCCGTGTGACTTTGGGCAAGTCAATTAACCTCCAATTGCCCTCCAAAGAGCCAAATAAAAAAAAAGGTCCCCCTTGGGCGTTCCTTACACTGACAAAATTACAGGTCTAGTGAAAAAAATTCCAAATCTGTATTTTATGAACTTTCACGTTTATGTGAGATATACAGACACAAAGTTCCCCCTTACGGGCTTTGGAAGGAGGTACAAATATAAAACAGGAAGTTTAAAGATTCTCTAATAAGGAATACACTTTGAACCTTCAATTCTATGCAATTCAAAACACTCCAAAATACAAGCAGAATATACGTTCTTTGAGGACAGGGATTGTTTTTATTTTTCTAACTCCAGAACATCGTCCAACGCCTTCATAGAAAAGCTTCACAATTTTGAAAAAATAAAGAATCAGTAAATGTAAGAGGAGATGGAAGCACATTTTATGCTGGCGCATCAACAATATTTTTCTATGTCTATTACAACCTAAATTCAAGTATTTGTTCATTTCACAAAGAAATCAAGCAAGTTTTAGGTAGACATCATGTCATTAAATTAATGAAATATTAATTAAAATTATAATATTAATACAGCCTTACCTGATTTATAAAAGAGAGCAAGATGGTCTTATTACAAAGCAATTAAACTCAATTATTAAATGTTAGAAAAATCATTTTTAAACTAAAAGTAGTATGTTAAAGAAATTAAATATACTACAGACCTATGAAGAAAACTAATCTTTAAAAGTAAGGATGTTTTAAGTCCTAACTCTGCAGGGAACTGCATCTCCCTGCTCCCTTGGGTGAAGGTAAGAGACCATGGGAACGTAATACCGCGTGTACTGTCAAACACGGTATTACTGAACTGCTAATTTTCCTTTTTGTTTTGTTGTTACTAAGAAAGGCTCACTGTGTAGGGGAGAAAAAAGTGAAATATTCAGAATAATGTAAAAATTAAAAAATTTCAAAACAAATGAAATTTTTAAAAAGAACTGGACAAAATCAAGTGTACCTTTAACATCTATAAAAACAGATGGTATATGCAGTTCATGGATAATTTGCAAACAACAGATTACAGTGAAACAAGCAAATCTGAAATGATTAGTGAAATCCTTATATCATTATGTATATGGCAAATTCAACACTAAAAACTATTTCTAACACCCAAACATCCTGTCTAGAGATAACACAAGTAGCAGAAAAACTACTACACCTTGAAGTCTCCCTCTTAATAACAGTTTTCTTCTTTCTTTCACCTCACACATAATAAAAAGAAAAGAACAGAAGATAGTGGCGTAGAAGCAGGAGAACTCCGTGGCTCCCCCCATAATCACCTCAAATACCTATAAAATATGACTCTAAACAAACTTTAGAGCTCCAGAGCCCACAAAGTGACAGAGGAACAAATCTCCTGCTGAAGGCAGCCCAGCAGGCAGACTGGAAGAGTCCGTCCCAGTGCGCTGGGAGCAGAGCCCAGCCCCCTGCGAGCCTATGGCTTTAGGCCCAGGGCAGCCTGGATCAGCCTCGGCTGGAGCATTCGGGAGAGTGGATCACCAGGAGCTGTGGTAGTTTCCAGAATTATCAACCCATAAATGCCAATGACAAAGTAGAAAGTCGGTGGAACTCTCCTGAATCCGGGAGGGACAGAGTATGGTCCAGCCTCTGCTCCTGGAGCAAGAATCGCAGAAGCAGTGGCCCTGCAGCCACTTCCACATGACTGCTTCAGAGCTCCCGGCCTGCAGATCGTAGGGGGGCCAAGTGATCATTCAGAGGCTAAGCGCTCTTGCCTTAACCTGCATGGATCGGGATTGTGGTCTTGGGTGGTGGTCCTGAGGTGTCTGACCAGTGAGCCAAAGCTAGTGGGGGCTGTAGAGACAGCACCCTCCTAATAGTTCCGGCAGCTGCAAAACCTCAGCGATTTGGGACAGAGCTCTGCCCTCTGGAAGGAGAGCTCTACGCAGCCCAAAAGTCAAGTAAATGACTGGCAACATGAGCAAGCAAAGGAAGCAAAGCAAGCACAGCCATCCAACTTTAGATTCCTTTTTTGGGGACAAAAAGGATCAAAGCATGGAATGAGAGGAAGACAACACAGTCAGAACTTCTGTACCAAAAGCTTCCAAGAAAAATATAAACTGATTACAGGCCATAGAGGCGCTTAAGGAGGATTTTGAAAACCAAATAAGAGAAGTGGAGGAAAAACTGGGAGGAGAAATGAGAATGATGCAAGAAAATCATGAAAAGAGAGTCAACAAACTGACTGAAGAAAATAACACCTTAAAAAACAGAGTAACTCAAATGGCAAAAGAGGCCCAAAAAGCCAATAAGGAGAACGCCTTAAAAAGCCAAACTGGCTAGATGGGAAAAGAATTTCAAAAACTCACTGAAGAGAATAATTCCTTCAGAATTAGAGTTTAGCAAATGGAAGCAAATGACTTTATGAGAAATCAAGATACTATTAAACAGATCCAAACAAATGAAAAA
>CM053589.1:3603002-3642652 GCA_028646515.1 Pseudochirops corinnae | reverse complement strand
AATGGAGGGAAATATAGTTAGTCTTTCACAATATATCCACTATGGAGATATTTTATATAACTACACATACTGTACAACCTATATTGAATTGCTTATCTTCACAGTAAGAGTGGGAGACGAGGGAGGAAGGGAAAGAATCTGGAATTTAAAGTTTTAAAATCAAATGTTGCAAAAAAAAATATCATCATCATCATCATCATCATCATTATTATTATTATTATTATTATTATTATTATTATTATTATTATTATTATTTACATGCAGCTGGGAAATAAGATATACAGGCACTGGGGTATGGAGATCCATCTTTCCCTACCAGAAAGTCAGAGGGGAGAATGGGGGAGGATATAGGAGAGAGCAGATTGGGGGAAGAGGTATTCAGTGGGATTTCTGTTTTGGGGTGGTGGGTAGGGGAAAGACCAGGTGAAAACGTGTAACTCAAAATCTTGTGGAAATAAATGATGTAAACAAAAAAATAAACACAAAAGTTAATTTTTAAAAATAATATAAATAAATAAAAAAAATTTTTTTAAAAAAAAAATTTAAAAAGGAAAGAATACAGATACAAGCAGCCCCAGCCTCCTTGATTCAAGGGTGAGCTGTTTATTTGGCAATACACAGAAGAAACAAACAGCACAGTATGGCAGATAAATGCCTTGTGGTCAGGATCATGTGGATTCAAGGACAGGCTCTGACTCATATTAGCTGGGTAACTAACTCTGTGAAAGTCATTTAACTTCTTGGGACACATTAGGAAACCGTCTAAGGCTATAACCTAGAGAACAGTTGTAGATCTGCATGGGTAGATAGGAGTTCCCGAGAAGGAAGAAATCATAGTTCTAGTAAAAATAGTAATGTGTTGATCCTTTCAGAACTTTTCTTACTATAAGAGACTAGAATTCGAAGAGGAGGGAAAATGCATATGGAACTAGGTGGGGAACAAGGTCCTGTGCTTGGACAGTGGCATAAATAATCAGTCAGTATTCACAGGGCACTTGTATTAGATGCTGTGGGGGATTACAATGCAAGGAAGAAAAACACACAGTGAACCATTCTTTAGATGGTTAACAGAGACAAAATGGACAGTAAAAGATCAACAGTGACTGACAAATGAAGAGAAGTTCTGGTATTCTTTATCCTTGTTGTCGAATGGGGAAATAAGGTTGTTGTTTTTTTAAGTTTCTAGTTTAACAAATATTACTAAATATGAAAATTTCTTTCCATAAAGAAAAAGAGGGGCTAAGCTAGGTGGCACAGTGAATACAGCACTGGCCCTAAAGTCAGGAGGACCTGAGTTCAAATCTGACCTCAGACACTTAACACTTACTAGCCGTAACCTTGGGCAAGTCACTTAACCCCAACTGCCCTGCCTCGCCCCCTCCAAAAAGAAATCAAAAAAAGAAAAAGAAAAAAGAAAACTGCCTGTTTAACCATTTACTTTTGGGAACTAGCTCTTGCTCATATATCTGAATCGATTCCCTACACATCTTGATCAGGCCCTTTTCAGAGCTGTTTGCTACAAGCATTTTATTCAATTAACTACACCTCTTCTAATTCTAACTGTATTGATTTGTTTGGGGAGGGGGGGTTGGATCCTCCAAATTTTTTGTAATGTCTATTCCGTCTCCTACAACCCTTTCCATCCCTCATGTGTTCATGAACTTTTCCATACTCAGAGCTGTGAAATGAATCTCCTTCCCTTCTCCTCTAACCTGTTTATAACATGGCCCTTTTTTATATCCAAGTCATGTATCCATCTGGAATTTATCCTAGTAAGTGTGAAACATTAGTCTAAACCTAATTTCTGCCAGAATGCTTTCAGTTTTCCCCAGGAATTTTGATAGAACAGTGAGTTCTATAAACCCCACCTGCGAGGGTCCTCAGGCTTCTGGAATAAATACTATCAGTCAATCAATAAACAAACACTTTTAGGCATCTGCTGTGTGTCCGGCCCTCGGAATACAAATGAGAGAGACGGACTAACCTCTGCTTGCAAGGACTTTACCTTCCAAAGCGGGAAGCGAGATACAGGTGTTTGGGAGGAAAGACAAGCCTCAGCCTTAATTTAACAAAAAGATAAACACACAGACCTCTTAGGCTATGAACATGAGTTTATTCTCTTCTCCAGGAGAAGAGGGTGGTCTTCCCCACAACTCATCATGGAGAAGAGGCATGTTACAAGGCAGTGCAAGAATTTATACCCTAATGCAGGCAAGCCCCCTTCGCAACTGTCTCCTCTCTCCTTGGTTGAGAGGCAGACTTCACCAAATTCTTCCCCAAGTGGGGGAGGGCCCCAGAGTGAGCTTGGGCTGTCCCTGACTCCCCCTGGCCAGGAGGAGGGGCCCACCTAAGCGGAGAGGAAAAAGCAGACAAAGAAATGAAAGTAACTGACAGCAGCAACGGAGGAGGAAAAGGGAAGTTAACAATCCCAAAGTGCCTGAGAAGTTTTCACTCATCCCATACATAAGTAAGCACATACAAAATAAATATAAAGTCTTTGAGACACAAGGTAGAGGAAAGTTCTTAGTAGTTGAGGGAATCAAGAAGGGCCCCCCATTTAAGGTGGCAGTTGATTCTAGTCAAAGAGACAGTTGTAGCAAAGGCAGATGATAGAAGATAGCGCGTCGTGTGAGGAAAAGAAGGAAAGCCAGTTCGGCTCAATTCAATCCACTGACATTAGGCCCCTACAAGGTACAAAGCAACATGCTCAGTGCTGGGGATATGAAAAGAGTTTGGAAAAGCCAGTTCCTGCCCTCGAGGAGTTTACAATTTAACGCAGGAGACAGCACACAAACATATGCAGAGCAAGCTAAATACAACACAAATAGGAAAGCAAAGGAGGGGAAATGCTGAAATGAAGGATTGGGAAGGCTTCCTATAGAAGGTGGGATCTTAGTTGGTACTTAAAGGAAACCAAGGAGGTCAATCATCAGAGAGAAAGAGGGAGACCATTCTAGACATGGGGAACAGCCAGAGAAAATGCCCAGAGCTGGATCAAAGAGCACGTGTCTGGGAGCAAGGTGTAAAGAAGACTGGAAGACTAGGTTATAAAGAGCTTCGAATGTTAAAGTATTTTGCATCTGCTCCTGGAGCTTGGGCTGAGACAGGGGATGTGGGGGAGGAGGGAATGGGACATGATCAGACCTGCATCGTAGGAAAAGTCACTTCAGTGACTAAATAAAGAATGGACTGGAGTGGGGAGACTTGAGGCAGGCACACCCAAAAGCAGGAAATAGCTCACAAGTGACATACAACAACAGAAAGATACTCCAGGGGCAAGAACGTAAAAGAGACTAATGCATAGTGAAGCTGGAAAAACTGGGGGGGGGGGGGGCGGGGGGAGGGGGGTCAGGTGTTGTGGGGCTTTAAAAGCTAAACACAGCTTACATTTCAACCCAGAGACAACAGGAAGCTCTGAGGCTCACGAAGCAGGGGAGAGATGTGGTCAGATTCGTGCTTGGGTAGTGGTGTGAAGGATGGAGCGACACGGAGAGATCTGAAGTACTGAGACAAGGCTGCAGGCCACTGTACTCATCGAGTGAGGAGTGGGAAGGGTCTGAGCTGAGAGAGAAATGGTCAAATACAGGCAACTAAGTGGGTAAAGTGGAGAGATGAGGACCAGAAGAATGACCACAGAAAAAGGAGTCTGGAAGAGGGAGGGTTTGGGGGAAAATAACATTCCATTTTGGGTATTTCAAGTTTGAGACGTCTTCAAGATACCCAATTTGAAATGTTCAATAGGCAAATGGTGATGCAGGAGAGAGCTCAGGAGAGACTCAAGCTAGATATATAGAGCGTGGAGACTGATAGGCATGGAGTGGTCATTAGATCCATATGCACACGGCTGCTCCAGGCAAAGGATTGTACTCCCAGAGTATGATGGGTGTTAATGGGCTGAGTGTTTTGTGTTCCCTATACTTCTTCCTGTATATGATCTTTTACATCATGCAAAAAAGGTCCAGTGAGATAAACAGCTATCTTATATCTGAGGAAAAAAGGAGACAGCAAAACACCAAAGGGATATCTGTGTTCTCTACCCCTACTGAAATGTATGCAGATGATCAACACTGAAACCCTTCCAGTTGTTCAGATGTGTTTGCCTTTTCTCGCTGTCTCTTGACTCCTACATTTTAGTTTCATTCTTTCTGCCCAGCTCTGGTCTATTCATCAGAAATGCTTGAAAACCCTATACTCGAATGAAAATTCATTTCCCAACCCCCACCCCATCCCCTGGATTACACTCAGTCTTGCAGATTAGGCTGTTATTAGTTGCAATTCTTCACTTCTGGCCTTTTGGAAGATTGCTTCTAAGATTTTCTCTTTATAATACATTTGAGGCAGCTGGGGGGCATCACGGATAGAGCAGTAAACCAAAAGTGAGGAAGATGAGTTCAAACTCAATCTGAGACAATCATACCCTGTGTGGCCTTGAGCAATGTTCCTAATATCTTTAAAATATATAAACACACACCCCTCATCATTTGTTCAGCACCCCCAATACACACCCATCATTACCAGCTCTTTGCTCTAACAAAAGTGCTATTGTAAATAACTGGGGACACACGGGTCCTTTCCCTCTGTATCTGACTTCTTTTTACCATTGGTTTATAAGAGAATTATCAGTGGGTCAACAGGACACAAAGATTCGTTATTTTTCTATGTGCAGTTCCAAACTGCTTCCCAGAATGATCAGGTGATTTTGTAGCTCCACTAAAAGGGTATTGGTGTAATTTAGAGTAAAAATCAGCGCACAATCCTGAAATCTTATTTTTTGCCATCTCTGCCAACTTGATGAGTGTGAGGTGGAACTTCCAAGTTGTTTTAATTTGTGTTTCTCATTATTATGGAGCATTTACTATTACTATTATTATTGTTGTTATGGAGCACTTTTTCATTTGATGGTTGATAGCAATGGATTTCTTTTGAAGGTTTTTTTAACTGCTTATTCATATCTCTTGACCATATTTATTCACTGGGGAAAGGCTTTTGTTCTCTTATAAATCTCATTTATAAGGCCTTCAGAGAAATTTACTACGAGGAATCCAATGATTCTTTTGAAAATAGGTACTTCACGTTTTCTTCTGTTTTTTCAATCTTTTGGCTTTGTTCTGTCTCTTTCTGTTCCCTGGAAATACTGAATTCTGTTTGCTCTGTTCTATTTTTAAGGGCATCCACTACCTAAATACAGTTTTCTACTTTCTGGTCTATGTTCTTTATTCTCCTTCCAGTTCTCACCGTCCTCCCACCCCTCTGCCCAATCTTGAATTTCATCATTTTTCTATTTCTTCCAGGAATTCTTAAAATCTATAAACCAAGGTGATTTTTTTTCTCTGAGATTATGCTTTCTTCTGGGTTTGCTACTTGGTCTTCTCTTAACCTCTCATATTTTTTCACTATATTAGTTTCCTTCTTCTTACTTGTATTTCTAGTCTCAGTTTCTGATTTGGGTCTTTATATAACTGCTGGGCTCTGATCTCCTCCCAAACTTGAATGGGCTGGCCAAAGCCTGTCTCAGATTTCTGAGATCCCTGCTACTGGTTCACGCCTTCCTTGATTAGTCTGTAATGGGTCTGTTATGAGAGTAAGACTCCTCTTGCTCTCTCAGGGTTGTGTGTGTGTATGTGTCTGTCTGTCTGTCTGTCTGTCTGTCTGTCTCTGAGTAAGCAGGCCTGGACTACAGAAAACTATAATATTTCTCTTTCGATCTCTGGATTATTATTCAATCTGGTACCCTTTTCAGGTTTTTGCTGGATTTCATGAAGGAAGGTTTGGCTCCTCTAACCTTTTGTGTTATCATATGAACACTAGAAATCTTCTCTACTCCTATGCATGTGAAATCACACAACTAGTTCTAATTTGGCCAACTAAAAATTCACATTATTATTTTGAATTAATCCTATAGCTGAATGGCAATTTTTTTTATTCTTTTATTGATGAGCATCTTTTCTGCAAAGGCAGTTTAACCACAATGACATCTTTGGGTTTTTTCAGAGCCTTGAGATACAATTTACCAGGACTCAGGAGACTTACATGTCTTCACCCGTGCAGGGCTCCTAACTCTCTCCTCCTTTTATTTTGACACTTACTCTTCCATTTCCATTGTCCTTTCTGCTTTAAATGGCTGTTTTGACAAATACATATAAAAACATATCTTCCCCTCTGTGTATGTGCAAAAACTCTCAAGTTTTTGCAAGTCTCAGGTTACCCTGGGCTTTCTAATTTACTGTTTTCCTTACAGTGTATATACTTTTATATTATATCAAAGTTTTTATATTCATTCTTGGTTACGTTCCCCCCCCCTCCATCTTTTTTACCTGCCCTTTCACATCCATATTTCTATAGTATTACCTTCTATACTACAATATATAGTATAACCTTCTATACTATAGAATATACCCCCTTCTATAACATAACCATTTTGGAAATCTTCAAATTTGTAAGCCCAGTATATATCTTGAAAAAAAGCACTGGTTTTCTAGCTAGAAGATTTAGGTTGTAATCCTTGCTCCTTCAATAAGCCTACCCCACCTTACCCCTTGGTCTCAACGTCTTCATTTCTAAAATAAATGGGTTGAAGCAGAGGATCTGATCCTAAGAATGTCATTTTTGCAGAACTGCTCATTTGTCTTTAGTTTAGCCCTAAACTTGAAATATCTGAAATCTGCCTTTCTTCAAACCTCAGCTGCATTTTGAAGATATCTGACAATTCTCCCCTCTCTTTCCCCCCATCTTTGGTTGCTCCTTTACACCTAGATCAATTTGTTTTCTGAGACTGTATTATTTAAGATCTTTATGTAATGTTCTGTTCATCTAAGTCAGGCCTGCACAATATGCAGCCCAGCAAAGCGTCCCACGGGCTGTATGTTGCGCAGGCCAAATATAAGTATTGAATGTTTATCATCTCAGATATGCAGATCTGATTCTGATAGCGAAAAGTGAAGAATAATTAAGATACCTCTTGATGAGACTGCAAAAGGAGAGTGTAAAAAGCTGGCTTCAAGCTTAGCATTAAAAAAACTGCAATCATAGCAACTCATCCCATCATTTCAAAACAGAGAGAGTAAGAAGTGGAAGCTGCATCAGACTGGACATTTTTGGGCTCAATGATCACTGCAGACAGTGACTACAGACATGAAATTAAGACACTCACCCCTTCGAAAACTGAGGCACTCTGGGTAGCGTGCTAAAAAGCAGAGACGTCGCTCTGCTGACAAAGGCTCAGATAGCGGAAACTATGGTCTCCCAGTAGCAGCGTGTACTATGAGAGCTAGACTGCAAGGAAAGCCGAGTCTCACAAAGTCAGTTCTTTCGGACCGCGAGATACCTTTCCATGGTAAGGAGACCAAATCAGTCAATACACAAGGAAACTGATTCAGAAAGCCGGGTGCCGGAGCTCAAATACTCTGCCCACACGACGAGAAGGCGGGACTTACCGGGATTGAGTCTGATTTTGGGAAAGACTGAAGGCAAAGGGACAGGGAGGAGAGATAAAGGAGGGAGGCAAGAACACACATCTGGACAGACTTCAGGAGGCAGCGGAGGAGAGAAAAGCCTGGGGGCCACGATCAGCAGGGTTGTGCAGAGTCGTGCAGAGTCGGACATGGCTGAATGGCTGAACGAGGCTTCTGTAATTTACCCTCGATTTCTGCTGAATTCGGTTATTGATAAACAAGCACAGGGAGTAGATCCTGATCATTCTCTTTATTTTGTTTACTGTGCGCTAAGCTCCCAGAAGGCAGGGCTGCCTTCATTTTGCTTCTGTTTGTCTCCCCAGCACTTAGCACAGGGCCCGGCACAGAGGAAGCGCTTATTTGCCCACTGACGTCATAACTTCGGCCTTGTGACAAGGGCGACATCCTCACCACCTCTCCCCATCAAGCCACCTTCACACGTCCATCAGCTCCTTGGTGTGCAAAGCAGCGACACCCAACTGAAAAAAACAGGGGCCACAGAGGCCCTGAGGGCAGCGTAACGACTTATTCTGAAATACGATGGCATCTATATTTTATTGTGCTTTACCTGTTAGACATTTCCCAGGTCACACTGCAATCTGGTTCCAGCGACACGGGCTGTCTGAGTGTTTGACGTCTCTGCTATAAAGTAACCATTTTCATGGCCAGCCTACATTTCGGTAACTCTCCCGTAAATACTTACGGAATAACCCCGAAGTGAATCCACTGTGGCTGTCATCCAACTAAAATATAATAGTGTTACCCAGATCTTGTATACAGAATTTATTAAATCACTGGGCTGATTCAAAGACTTTAGCATCATGGACATGTAAACTTTCACATATACACACACACACACACACACACACACACACACACACACACACACACACACACATATATGGCATGATAAAAAAAAGTTGTCCATTTTCAATTTTATCATCAAATGTCAGAATAAACACAAGAAATGCTACCTGTGCTTATTGTGTGTAGATTAAATGAGATGACTCCCACAAATCCAAGCTAAATCTTCTTTATTAAATGAGTTATAAGAGACTTGAATTCAAGTGTTGAAAGAGATCTGCTTAGTTCAAAGAATTAATCGATAAATGAGAAATGTATTCTTAATCACTTTTTAGGTGAAAATTCCAAAGAAGTCTATCTTTCTTAGTTCTTCCTTTCTATTTTCTAGTCTGTGTTAATGAACCGTCTGACTTTAACAACAGAACAGTCTGCACATGCAAACCAATTTGGCAAAAGCCACTAAGGTACAATTATACCAAAGGAAAAAACTTGCAATAATTTTAAAATATACCACGCAGTTGCCAATATATTGTTTAGAAAGCTGACTTTTTAGGAATCCCATTTCCTCTTGTTTTCCTATAACCTATGCTTTTAATACAGTAAGGAAAGTTGTGATATGACTAAGGCATAGAGCAAACTATCATAAAAATCTTGGAAATACAACTTCTAACTTTCTTTTTCAGACCATTATTTAATGTTTCAACCTGGTTTAGAATCAAGGGACTTGACAGGGTTAAGAACTTTTGTGGGACAAAAAATGTCTTTAATCAGTCACTATCAACTTCAGAATGATAAAAAGTATCAAGTAGAACCACAGACCTAAACCAGAAAATCTAATTTTTGCCACTGTATTAAAATATTTTCCCTTGGTAGATACTGTATTTAATATTCTACTAACACAGTAGAAATACTTATATTAATAAAAATATTTCCAGTTTTTAGTTTATAAATAGGGACCTTGCAGATCATCTCTCCCAACTCCATCATTTTCCCAGTGAAGAAGCTTATTTTTTGTTTTCTTATCATACCAGCTGATAGCAGTGAACACCTACTTACAAAGCAGCTTATGATTTTCTTATAAAAAAAAGTTGTGAATGTACACTGTGTTTTGAACAGCAATCACTTAAGAATAATGAGATGTCATATAGCACAAAGCCTCCTTGAACTAATCTTAAAAATGAGGAAAAAAGAGATCTGGCTTGTTTCAAGATGAAGAAAAATATAGTTTCTTATAAATCTGTTTTTACCAAAATGCTTCTAGAAAATTTTGTTTTATGCACAACATAGAGTGTAAATAACTTATTTCTTATGGACTAAACTTGCCTGGAGAAGTCTTAAACTGAAATTTTATTGCCAAAAAGTTCCTTTAAACCTAATTGATGGTTTTTATTATGCAATACTAGCCACCCTAAAAAAAGCTGCTTTTCAAGTTAAATACTAGCCACCCTAAAAAAAGCTGCTTTTCAAGTTATCAACCTTTCTTTAAAAGGCCCCAGTAAGTGTTAATGATTACTTTTTGTTATTATAACGTAATAAAATTGTCCCATCCAATGAAGCCAAATATCTCATAACACAAATGAAACATTTCCACCGAAGGCCTCTTGACTATTGGATTCTATTTTAAGAGAAAGATTTAAACATAGCAAGACCCACGAACATCATGATGGGTAATTTTTTTTAAACTCCTATGTCAGCACACGGAATTATTTTATAAATCTGTCAGCTTCCTGAAAGAGCCTGGCAACTGGTCTGTGCGCTTGGCACTTTACGGGAAGCACCTCAGTCCCCTTCAGCAGCCTCTGTAGTCCTCCTGGTGTCAGGAAATCAGAAGTTGTACAAATGAATTAGAAAGGAGGCTTCAGAAAACCTGCAAATGAGCGATTAATGGATACGAGAATCCGAAATTAAAACTCTGCTGAGGCTAAGGCAAGCCCCTCCTTAAACCGCGGCCACACGGCTCTTTCTTGCTTGCATCAAGGCTGGTGGAGGACTGTTGTTTTCTGTTAATTCTCTGGGGCTCAGGCCTGACTTTGCTGAATGAGCCCATTGTTGTTCTTTGTGTTGCCCATCGAGTAAGTTCCCAGCTGGTTTGTATCAGACTGTTTTCACAGCCAACAACTGCTGCCTTTTCTATATCCTGACACTTAAGGGCCCCATGCTATCAAAGCCTTTCTATGATAGCTTGTCCGGCTGGGCCTATACAGCTGTGCCTTACAGCTTGAAATTATTACCGAAAGTAATGGTAACTTAGAACTTGAACTGGCCCTTATTCCCATTGGTGTCGTGTTTACAGTGAACAGAATATTTTTTTTCCTGTCCTGAAACTTGCTTTTCAACAGAAATTCTTTAACCTCCTATTCTTGTGTATAAAATGATCTAGAGATTTCCTGCACATGAAGATCGTTTTACATTCCTATCCAAAAATTAATGCATATAGTACCAAGGAAGTTGACTATCCACAATGATGCAATTAATTTGAATGAATGAATGTGATAAAACAAACCAAAAACATGGTGGTGTTAGCAATCCATGCCATTAAGCAGATGCAAATAATCATTAATAAAATATATTTCTAGTTATGATTACATTATAAATTGAGAAATCATTTCAAATTGAGAATGCTTTCAGATAATGGGCTTTCTCTGTGTAGGAACATAGGCTGAGTGGCTGTAAATAAGCAGATGACATAAAAAATATTTTAGCGAATGTTCAGGGAGTCTACTTGCAGTCCAGTGAGGGATAGAATTTCATTTCCAAGAATATTACATGGTAAATATTTCTCTAAGAGCCTTGCAGTAGTCTTACAAGGAATAAATTTCCCCTGATTAGAGTAAAAAATCCTTGCTGTGTAACTGTCCCCACAAAGCTTAGGATGGTAACTGAAATTTAGACCCAAGCAAATGTATAGAAACAAAGCCTAACCATAAGGCTTCTCCACACATACAGGTCAACGAAAATGTATTGATCCTTCACTTTTCAGAGACGGTCACAAGATAAGTTAAAACACGATTAAAGATGGTGGCTTTTTTTCTACAAAACTGAATGACTATATGTTAAGAAGCACAAAGTATGATCACAATTATTGCCTTTCAGAGTGAATAATTTCAGTTAATATTTAAGTATCTTAAAGAGAATAATGAAAAGAAATTCATCTTACAGCCAGTTTAGTCTACAATATAAATATGAAGATCTTATTAATAAATATTTATTAGGTGTTAAAGGTAATTAGGGTTTTAAAACATGTTTAGTAGTTATACAGATTTTTAATTTTATGAAAGTTTAGAAACTATAAAGGAATACTTTAATGAACTCTTTTTTTAATACTATATTTGTTTTTTAAGGAAGTTCTTTTAATAGACCACAACTAATATGCTAAAAGAAAGTGGATAGCTAATTATTAGACAGATAGATATATGCATATAATATGTATTGGTGTTCTCAATTAAACTTTTAACTCTGAACTTTCTCACTAGATACATACATTCCTGCTTCTTACAGGTGGGGACCACGTTTGCCATAACCCTACTGCACCATACATGTCAGTATAACTCATGCCAAAACAAGGGTGTTACATGGAAGACCTGGCTAAATCGTTGCCTCTGGCACCTACTGAATCACATCACTTAGTTACAAAATGATTAAGTAAGACAACACTTTGCAAATCACAAAGCACCTTATAAACAACAACTTTATTGTGATCATCACTATCATCTTCCAAATTATGATTATTGCTACTATAAGAGAAGAACACTAGACGATCAAGGGATCATGAGAACACCGCTTCTAATCCCAGCTCTGCCAGCCAATGGGGAGATCATTTATCATTCCCTGAGCTGGAGGTGAATTTTCCTCCAAAGAGTAAGACAATGGAAGCGAAGCCACAACAGCAGAGCGAAACTCGAGAGCATTTGTTTCCAAGCTCTCCCAATAGGCCCCTCTGAAACAACTTTAATAAAATACATTGTGGATTGTGAGTGAGAAAGCCAATGAGAGGTCACAGTAAGTAATTTTTCCAGCACAGGGCAGCTTAGGAAGAGAAAAAGAGAGGGCTATAGACAAAGGGGTGGGAGCTGGCCAGGAGCACCTGCACAGGGAAAGCAGTACCAGGTATGGTCTTTGGGAGCAGCCACAGCAGCGGCACTGAAAGCAGCCAGCCCAGGAATGGCAAGGAGATTTAAAACCTTGTTGAAAAGAGATTCCAAGAGACCTGTGTACTAGGACTGAATGTGGGAGGGATCAGGTGCCTTCTGGCAATTATGTCACCTGTTAGTTGTCCCAAGTCACACTTCCAGGGTGAAGAGGAGGAGCTGCAATCACAAGGGAACAAGGGTCCTACCCGTGTAAAGATCAGAGTCCAGATCAGAAGGGCAGTGACCAGACTTTTCCTTGTATCACACAATCTTGGAAGCACAGAAACGTTAAGAGACCCCTCAAATTTAGCACAACAGGACATAAAAGATAGCTCAAGCCAGACATCCACCCTGGTCCCAGAAGTAAGCAGAACCCAATTCTAACATAAAATCCAAAGTCAAGAAATAGGCTGAAAAAATAAGCTGACAACAAAAAAGGAACCTGACCATAAAAAGCTACTATGGTGACAGGGAAGATAAAGACATAAACTTGTAATAAGACAAGAACTTGAAAACATCTAAAAGTAAAGCTTCAAAGAAAAACAGACCAGACACAAGCCCAAAGACAATTCCTAGAAAAGCTTAAAAAATACTTTTTTTTAAAAAGGCATTTAAAAAGTCAAATAAGAACGATAGATGGAACACTGGTTAAAGATATTAAGGCAATGCAAGGAAATTATGAAAAGAGAATTAACAGCTTGAAAGAGAATCACAAAGAATATTGACAAAAATAACTTCTTAAAAATCAGAATTGGGCAAATGGTAAAAAAAAAGTAGAAAACCTCACTGATGAGAATAATTTCTCAAAAATGAGAACTAGTCAAGTGGAAGCTAATGTTTCCATGAAACACCAAGAAACAATAAAACAAAGCCAAAAGACTGAAGAAAAAAATAGAAGAAAATGTGAAACATCTCACAGGAAAAACAACTAACCTAGAAAACATATCAAAGAATGATAATTTAAGAATTAATGACTATCTGAAAGCCATGATTAAAAAAAAATCCTAAGCATCATATTTAAGAATTATAAAGGAAAACTGCCCAGACAGCTTAGATCCTTAGAGAAAAATAGAAATAGAAACTATCCACCATTTAACTCCTAAAAGAAATCCTACAGTAGCCAAAATCCAGAGTTCCAGTCAAAGAGAAAATACTGCAAGTGGCCAGAAAGAAATAATTCAAATACCATGGAGCCACAGTCAGGATCACATAAGATTTAGCAGCTACCACTATAAAGGACTAGAAGACTTAGAACAAGATATTCCAGAAGCAAAGGAGCTTGGATTACAACCAAAAATAACCCTCCCCCCAAAAACTGAGTATAATCCCAAGGAGGGAAAAATGGATATTTAATGAAATGGAGGATTTTCAAGCATTCCTAATGAAAATATGACATTCAAACACAAGACTCAAAAGAAACATGAAAAGATAAAGTGAAAATGAATGAAAAATCCTAAGGGACTTAACATGGTTAAACTGTTTACATTCCTACCTGGGAAGATTTTACACATAACCTCTAAAAACTTTATCATCATTAGGGCAGTTAAAGGGCATGAGTATGTGAACCTATTATGTTGGAATAATCTTAAAAGAATGGAAGAGTAAGAAAGATGCACTGGGAGAAGGGGAAAAGGAGAAAAAGAATGGGGGACAACATCTTACATAAAAGAGACATACAAGGAAGAATTTTTGTGATGGAAGGGAAAAGTGGGAGGGACAGTGGGCAATTCTTTTTTTTTTTTTATTTCTTTTTTTTAATAAATTAATTTATTTATTTTCTTGTTTACATCATTCATTTCCACGAGATTTTGAGTTACAAATTTTCTCCCCATCTTTCCCCTACCCAACAGCCATCCCACGGGACAGCGGGCAATTCTTGAACTTTATTTCCACCTGAACTTTTTCAAGGAGGGAAGAATATATATTCACAAAGACTGGTTACAGAAATTCATCTTACCCAACAGTGAAGTATGAGAGGAAGGTGCTGAGACAAAGAGGCAAACGGTGACAAGAGGGAAGATAGATTAAAGGAGGCAGTGATCAGAAACAGACCAGATTTTCTGAGGAAGAGACAGAGTAAAAAGGATAAAGAGAAGAGAACAGAATGGAGGGAAACAGTAATCCTAACTATGAATGTGAACAAAATAAACTTACCCATAAAACAAAAGGATTAGAAATGAATCAGAAATTAGAAATCAGAATTGAAGTTATTGTTTGGAAGAGACATACGTGAAACAGAAAGACACACACCAAATTAAGAGAAGGGGCTGGAGAAGAATCTATTTTGCTTCAGCTGAAATAGAAGAGGTAGAGGTAATAATCATGAAGCAAAGGCAAAAACAGATCTGATTAAAAGAGATAATGAAGGAAACTACATTTTGCTAAAAGGTACCACAGACAATGAACTTATGTCAATACTAATCATATATGTGCCAAATGGCATAACATCCAAACTCCTGAAAGCAAAGTAAAATGAGTTACAGGAGGAAATAGAAATAAAACTTGTGAGGAAACTCATTTTACTCCTCTCCGACCTAGATAAATCTAACTGTAAAATAAACAAAAAAGAAGTTAAGGAGAGAAAGAGAACTTTAGAAAAGTTAAAATGATAGACCTTTGGAGAATGACGAATGGAAAAAGAAAAAATATATACCTATATCTCAGCTGTGCACGACACCTTTACAAAAACTTCACAAATGTAGAAAAGAAGAAATATTAAATGCATTATTTTCAGAACACAATGCAAGAAAAATTACATTGAATAAAGAGTTTTAGAAGCATAGATTAAAAATTAATTGGAAACTAAATAATCTAATCCTAAAAATGAGTGGATCAAAAGACAGAGCATACAAGCTATCAATAATGTCATTAAAAATGACAACAATGAAACAACAGACAAAAATTTGTTGTACCAGAATTTTCTCATTGTTGGTGGAATTGCATCTTAGCCCAACCATTCTGGAAAACAATTTGGAACTATTCTCAAAGGATTATAAATGGTCTGTGTGTACTCTTTGACCCAGCAATACTGGTACTAGGTCTATACCTCAAAGAGACCAAAGAAAAAGGAAAAGGACCCAGATGTATAAACATATTTATAGTAGCTCTTTTTGTGGGGGCAAAGATTTGAAAATTGAAAGGATGCTCATCAAGTGAGAATGCCTGAACAAGATATGGTCCACAAATAGTATGGGAAACTATGGTGCTAGAAGAAATGATGATAAGGGGAAGAGCTTCAGAAAAACCGGCAGAACCAGGAGAACAACCTGTGCAATAATAATACTGAAAAGACAGTCAACTTTGAAAGGCTCAGGAAATCTTATCAATATGTTGACCCACCACAACTCCAAAGGACTCATGTTGTAAAATGCTATCTATCTCCAGACAGAGAACCCATGGACTCGGTGTACGGAGTAAAGCATTTTTGTCCTCTATTTTTCCTGCTTTTTTCCTTCCTGGAACATAGTTAATGTGGAATAATGTTTGCTTGACTTCATATGTATAATGGCTATCATACTTCTTGCCTTCTCAGTAGGTAGAGAATGCATGAAAGGAGAAAATATGGAACTAAAAGTAAAAATACAACTTAAAAGTTAAAAAAAGAGACAGAGCTGGCTTAAGTTACTTCTAAGGGGTGTTCAAACTCTAACATTCTGTATTCTAATGCTATACTGGGCAATGGATACTAACAGGGGTTCCCAACCTTCTTTATTATCTGTGTCCTTTAGCTTTCACTAAACCTCCAATACTCCCTCCCTCTCCCTAATAAATGTGAAAGGAAATAAATTCTAAAGTTTACCAGAAATATGCCCATTAAAAATGAAACAGATCAATTTTTATAAAGCACACTATATTCGCTATATAAACAGTATTTTAGTACTATAAAGTTGCTAAATATTTGTCATATCCCAGCAAAATAAATTAGTGAGACCCCTGATTCTTTTCCTCATCAACCAAGAGTTTTATTCTTGGTGTAATTTTTGAAAGATATCTATGTATCAAATTGAGCACACAATTTAATTCTTGCTTTCAACTTGACTGGCAAAAAGACCAAACATATTGCTTCACAAAGATAAGCTGCTATAAATGGAATTAAAGCCCTGAGAGCACATTTAATAAGAATGAGAAAAGCTTCTCCAAAATTACGCCAAAATGTTTTTAACTTCATTTATTTGAAATTAATTCTATGTTTCTGTAGCAATCTTTAGGTCACCGTCACAGATTTTTTTCTTAACTCAATACGAAAGGGATTTTGTAACGCAAATTCATTCACTTAAGTTTTTATCAATAGAAATTATCCCTTTAATGGGGCAGCTAGGTAGAGCAGTGAATAGAGCCCTGGCCCTGGAGTCAGGAGGACCTGAGTTCAAATGTGACCTCACACACTTAACACTTACTAACCATTTGACCTTGAGCAAGTCACTTAACCCCAACTGCCCTGCCTTCCCCCCTCCAAAAAGCAAAAAAAAATTATCCCTTTAACTATGTATTTCAAATTTTTTGGAAACACCATAACATACTCTCCCCTTCCTTGATGTTTTCTCTCCAATCTACAAATGTTTTCACTAGTTTTTTGCATTTTTAAAAAATATATATTGAAATATTATATGGGATAATATATGGGATAATGTAGCTATTTACCTGTTCACTGTAATCTCCTAAACAAGCCTGTCCTGCCCCAGACTGGAAACTCCTACTATAGAATATTCAAAAATACTTGTTCTCCAGTAATTTAATAGATTCTTTTAACATTTGTAAGGCACTTAGCAGAGCGCCTGGCATATTATAGGTGTCCCTTCCCTTTCCCTTCAGGCATGTCATGGAATTTAGTATAAAACATGCTGCTATCAGATATTTGATAAAAATTATAATTTCTCTTCACTGAAAAGAAAACAATTCAGTTTAGGGAACTGATAAATGGTATCTATTTTTCATCCATTCATGTTTTTCAGGCAGGTTCAAGGTTCAAATCCTTTTTTCCACTTGTTTGTCTGGTTGTCTGTCTATGTCTCCTTCTGCAAGTGAAAACAAGGGACCCAAGTCTAAATGTGTGTTTGTGTGTATACACATACATATATTATATATACACACATATATTTATGTATATGCAATTATAATCTATAGTCACTTTAATTCTACACTATTACCTACTCTTTGCCCCTACTCATCCACTATCAATTCTCAATTATTTCCACTGTCCATCTTGTCTACTTCTATTAATGCGTTAATGAAAAGAGCTGGAAGAAGTAATACAATCATGCTAACTATGTATGCTACAAATTCAGGTTATCCGACTTCAAATGAGCCCTGACTGCAGGAAGGCAATTCTTTAATTCCTCATTAATTCCTTATTTCACTCCCCACAGGAGATATTCCAAATTTTCCCATTTCTCCTCAAGTCCCCACACTCACCCTCTTTTCCCTACCTCAAGTGAGGACCCCACTCTGAATTTACTGAGAAAACTGAACCCCTTCGCTGTGAGTTCCTTTTCCTCTTCATCTCACAATGACTTCTTATCATCCCCCAATTTTCACTCCTTTCCTCCAGTCTCCCATCATAAGGTGGCCTTTCTGCTTCCTCTTCTTGTCTACGATCCCATCCTTTCCCATAATCTCTAACAGATCTTCTGGCCTCAGAATTAACACCTCATTTTTCCAAATGTTTCACCTATTTACACATCTTATTTGATTCTATTTACAGTTCCTTCTCTACTGCTTCCACACATACACGAGTCTCTCCATCCCTGCCAAAATCCTTCACTAGACTCTATTAAAGCTAGGATCCTTTATCTCTCTCTTTCCCTAAACCCAATTCCTAGCAAAAGCAGTCTTCATTTGTTTCTCCATTTACTCCTGAGCTCTCTGCAACGTGGCTTCCAGACCCGTCCTCGCCTGACGTGCTGTGACCAGTCACCTGTAATTCCTTGATTGCCGAACCTGACCATCTTTTCTGTCGTCATTCTTCATGACATCTGTTGCATTTCATGCTACTGACCATCCTCTCCTGCTGAATATTCTCTCCTCTCTAGGTTTTCTGCACATTTCACACACACGTGCACACACACACACACACACACACACACACACACACACACACATATCCAGTCCTAATCTCTCCCTTCACCTTCATTCCTCTATCACCAGCTATGTTTCAAAACAGATGTCCCAGAGATATTTCTGGTTCAACATATTCAAAAGAGAATCCATTTTCTCCATCTTCAAACTCACACCTCTTCCAAATTTCTCCATTTCTGTGGAAGATAACAGTACTCTAGTCTCCCAGTTTCTTAACCTGAGCATTGTCCTGGACTACACACTTTCCTTCAATGCACATAGACACATCTCTTGTATCTAACTACTTTTCACTACTCTCACAGCCTGCACCCTAGTTCATGCCCTCATCACTGCTCGCCTGAAGTCTCTCCCTACCCAATCTATCCTCCATCTATCTGGCAAAATTATTATCCCTAAACACAGATGTGTATGTGACTCCTCTACCCAGGAAAATCTGACGGTTCTCTATTGCCTCTCTGATCAAATATGGTCTTAGCTTTTAAAGCCCTCTACAGTCTGGCTCCAGCCTACCTTTACTGCCTCACTGTACATAACCCCCTTTCTGCGTGATATAACTTTCTCTCAGTTCTTCACACACAGCACCCTGTTTTGTATCACTGTGCCTGGAATGCACTTCATCTTTACCTCTGCCTCAATGAACCCTTCATTCCTCTCAACATGCAGCTGGAACTCTGTCTTCTACACAGAGCCTCTTATGATTTCCCCCCAACTGCCAGGACTCTGCTCTCCCTGTTTACCTTGTATGCAACGCCTTGCATACATTCTCTGTATACAGGGGATCCCCAAAGTCTCAGTGCCATTTGAAGCATAAAGCTTGAAGTCTTGTAAATATTTCTTGTGCACCTCATTATAATACGAGGTCCCTGAGAACGAAGATTGTTTTATCCTTGTCTGTGTCCCTAGCACCTAAAACAAATTCTCGCCACAGTGTCAATACAATAGGTATTTCACAAAGGCTTACTTATTGACTGATATACATTTATACAGAGGGTGAAGAATGAGGACACACATCCTACTAGATAAAGAGTTCAAGTCTATGAATCGGCAGTTCTCAAAAGAAGCTAGCAAGGACTATTTGAAAAAGAAATTCCCAAATCACTATTAATGAGAAACGTTCATTAAGATAACTCTAAAATAAGATCCTATTTAGACTGGAACGGGACCTTAGAGTCCAACTTCCTCATTTTAAAAATGAAAGAGCTAAGGGCCAGAAAGGAAAGTGACTGCTGAAGGTCAGACAGGCAGCGAACCCAAGTTTAGTCCAGCTCTCTGCAGTGCTTTAGTGAGCCTGTGCTCATCAGCGTAGCATAAGATGACAAAGAAGGACCAAGATCATCACTGAAAGCATTGTGGAAGGAAGGAAGCATTCATGACTCTTAACTGTATACTGGTCTAACCATTCTGGGAAATAATTGGGAGGATACCTACTACCCAAAGAGTCCTTCTACCAGATAACCTTTAGCCCAGCAATAATAGCACGAGCAACCAGAAAACAGAGTTCAGGTTCTAAGACACCATAGTCAAGATCACAGAAAACTATACTCTAACCACTGGAGATGGGGGGGAAGATTAAGCATTTATTAAGTGTCTCATATGGGTCAAACGCTGCGCAAAGTGCTTGACAAATATTACCTTAGTTAACCTCACACCAGTCCTATACGGAAGCAAAGAAAGACAGCGATGGGGAATGGGCATGGATTCTGGATCCTGTTGCTTTGATGATTTTAGAAGGGAAAATAAAAGGGAAAGAAAAAAAAGAATACACTAGGGAAGAATGAGGAAGAAAAGGGAGAGACTTACTACTGCTTATGATTAGAGCAATTGAAAAGAAAAGCACACAAATAAGGAGCAGAAGATGAGGGGAGAGAGAGGAGAACAGACATCTCATGAATCTAACTCTTATCTGAGCTGATCAAAGGAGGATTTTTTCTCCTTATTCCTGCCTAATTCAATAGGGAAATAGGTAGGAACAAGGAGAGGAAATATGGGGCATCTGAAAGGGAGAATAGAGTTGGGGAGGGAAGACTCATGAACATAAAATTTCAGAGGGCAAGTCATAAAGGAGGAATTGAAAGGAGAGAAATTATAAGTGTCAGTCAGTGATCAAATCCAAAATGTGAAAATACTGGAGGAATTGAATAGGAGGATCTGACTACAGCAATTTTATATTACTAATATGGATCCTATTCCTTTTCTTTCTGCACCTTCTTGTTCTTTGTAAAGAAGAGCCAGGAACAAGGAGCTGAAAAATAACAAAAGAATAAAGATGGAGGGTAAAACCATGAGTAATCTTAATGTGAATTGGGTGTATTCATCTCTAAAGATCAATCAATAAATAAAGCTGTGTCAGTCTGCAAAGACAAAAATCAAACAATCTGTTCTAAAGGAGCCCATGGGCTCTCAAGGGAAATGTGCGCGTTTGTAAGTATGTAAGAGAGAAATACAAATTTAGGGAAGGGAGATGCTTACAGCTCAAGGAGTTAAGGAAAGGCTTCCCGCAGAAGATATTTTAGAAAGAACAAAGACAGCAGAGCCGAAGGGAGTGGTCCAGCTACGCTCTCCCCCACCACTCACTCTATGGGTCGACCCTGACCCACTCCCCTTGGCCAGTAATTGCTCTGATCAGGTTGCTAGAAGAGGTAAAGTAAGGTGAAGGTCTTTAGCTTGACTCTGAAGAAAAAAGAATGCTGGTCACTTAGGGAAAAATGAAAGAAACATGGAAAGGAACGCTTTAGAACAGCTGCAGAAGAAAAGAATCTCAAGGTGGTCCAATCCCTAGGAGGACAACCTCAGACTCAGCAGGGAGGGCATAGAAATAGTCCGCTTCTCTCCTCTTCCCCCTTACATTCAAAGAGAAGGGAATCAACCAAGGGAACCTGGTTGTCTGGGTGAAAGGGCCCAGGGCCAAAGGAGGGTACCTTGATCTAGTCTCATCCCTTGAGGAAGGGGAAGTCACAGAAAGACCCAGAAGGAAAGGAAAGTGCCTCAGTTCATTCCAGTCACTAGTGAGGGGGAGGACTTAGGACTCAGACTCAAACCCCAAGGCAAAGGAAAGGGCTTCAGTAATTTTGCTTCAAGTGAGGAGTAACGCTTCAGTGCCCAAAATGAGGAAACAACAACAAAAATGATACATTTGTTTTACCTCAGAGATGTTCAACACACAAACTCAAGAACAGGATAACTCAAAAACGCTTACAAGCAATGCCTCAAAGAAAAATATAGCTTGTCCATAAGACCAACTGGAATGTCTAGAAGAAATAATGCAAAAGTTTTTAAAAGTTTAAAATTGAAAGTAGTGATAGAAGAAAGAACTGGACAAGATGTGAGAGTTATGGTGAAGAGACTTGGAAAAAGAACTAACAACCTAATACATGAGGTACAAAACCTTACCCAAGTAACAGCCTCTAAAAATGAAAATGGGACCAAACAAAAGTTAATGATTCTAAGAGGCAAAAAGAAATATTAAAACAATGTCAAAAGATTTTAAAAATAGAAGAAAATGTAAAGAGATATACAGATAGATATCTTTAAAAACTGATCTGAAGACAAAGCAAGGAGAGATCACTTAGTTCACCTGAAACCCATGACCAAAAAAGGGCCTGGATATCATATTTCAAGAAATCATGAAAGAAAGTTGCCCAGCTTCTTAGAATAATAGGTCAAAGTGAAAAAAAGGAAAGAGCTCACCAATCACCTCCTCAGAAAAAGAAAGACAAAAATGAAAATGAAAATTCTAAAATACATCAATACGGCACTAAAGAAAGGAAGAAAAAAGCAAGCACTAAGGAGTCAGTTACAATCAACTAGATTTAAAAGCTACAGAGAACGTGGAATATGGCATTCCAAAGAGCAAAAGATATAGGCCTACAACTGAGAACTGACTCCAAAAAAGTGAAGGGGGGGAGGAGGATGGAAACAGATCTTTCATGAAAAAGACAACTTTCTATGAAAAAATGCCCTACTGATTAGAGAAATGGAAATCAAAACAACTCTGAGGTACCACATCTCACCAGTCAGATTGGCTAACATAACAAAATAGAAAAATGATAAATGCTGGAGAAGATGTGGAAAAATTGGAACATTAATACATTGTTGGTAGAGTTGTGATCTGATCCAGATATTCTGGAGAGCAATTTGGAACTATGCCCAAAGGGCTATAAAAATATACATACGCTTTGACCCAGCAATACCATTTCTAGGGCTGTATCCTAAAAAGATCACACAAGTGGGGAAAGGACCCATATGTACAAATATATTTATAGCAGCTCTTTTTGTGGTGGCAAAGAATTGGAAATCAAGAGGATGTCCATCCATTGGGGAATGGCTAAACAAGTTATGGTATATGAATGTAATGAAATACTATTGTGCTGTAAGAAATGAGGAGCAGACGGACTTCCTAATAACCTGGAGAAACTTGTATAAACTGATGCTGAGTGAGGAGAGCAGAACCAGGAGAAATTTGTACACAATCACAGACACAATGTATCTGTGATGACCGACTCTGACAGACTGGGCTCCTCTCAGGAATGCAAGGCTACAAGACAACTCCAAAAGACTCATGATGACACATCCAGAGAAAGATTTACAGAGTCTGAATACAGATTAAAGTAAACTACTTGCGCTCTCTCTCTCTCTCTCCTATGTTTCGTTTTGTTCCTTCTTTCTCGTTCATTCGAATTGGTTCCATTCTTTACAACTTGACTAATGTTTAATGCGAAGGTATTTGTAGAACCTATATTGGACTGCATGCTGCCATAGAAGGGTAGAGGGGAAAAGAAAGAGGGGGAGAAAATTTGGAACTCAAAAGCTTTTGAAACTGAATGTTGTAAAGGAAAAGTAAATAAATAAATTTTTTTTTAAAAGAAATAAATGGGCGCGGGGTGGGGGGAGATGGCAGGAGTAAAAGCAGGAAATTGTCTGAGCTCCCTCTCCAACCACCTCCAATACCTGTGAAATATGACTCTCAACAAATTTCAGAGCTGCAGAACCCACAAAGTGACAGAGAGAAAGAAATCTCCCAATGAAAGCAGCCTGGCAGGCTGACAAGAAGGGTCTATCGCACCAAAGCGGGAGCCAAGCAGAGTCATGTGGCCCCGATCAGTGGCGAGCAGACTTCAGAAGAGTGAATCACCAGCAGCTATAGCAGTTTCCAGACTCCTCAACCCATACACACCAAAAAGAAAGTAAAATGTCAGTGGGGAACTCTGTTGGAACTGAGTGAGTGAGAGTGCAATCCAGCCTCTGCCCCCAGGGCAAGAGGTGGCAGTGGCATGGTGGCTGCAGGTGCTGCCTGCCACATGGCTGCCTCCAGAGCTCCTATCCTGAAGATCACAGGGGGGCCAAGCAACCATTCAGAGGGTAATTGCTCTTTTTTTGATGTGCTTGGATCTGGGTTGCAGTCTTAGGTTGTGGTCCTGGGGTGAAAAACACCAGCATGCCAGGGCTTGTGGTGGCCATAGAGACTGCACCCTCCTCAGACCTCTGACAACATTTGCGAAAACCTCAGAAATTTGGGACAAAGCTCTCTCCACTCCAGAAGCAGAGTTCTACCATGGCAAAAAGCTCAAAAGTCAAGTAATGGGCTGGCAAGATGAACAAGCAGAGGAAGCATAATCAGACCATAGAATCCTTTTTTGGGGATGAAAAGAATCAAAACATGGAACCAGAAGAAGTCAATAAAGTCAAAACTCCTTCATCAAAAGCTTCCAAGAAAAATATGAACTGATTACAGGCCATAGAGGAGCTCAAGAAGGATTTTGAAAATCAAGTAAGAAAAGGGGAGGAAAAACTGGGAAGAGAAATGAGAATGATGCAAGAAAATCATGAAAAGTGAGTCAATAGCCTGCTAAAGAAGAAAAAATACTGAAGAAAATAACACCTTAAAATACAAACTAAGTCAAATGGCAAAAGAGACCCAAAAAACCAATGAGGAGAAGATTGTCTTAAAAAGTCGAAATTGCCAGATGGAAAAGGAATTTCAAAAACTCACTGAAGAGAATAATTCCTTCAAAATTAGACTGGAGCAAATGGAGGCCAATGACTTTATGAGAAATCAAGATACTATAAAACAGATCCAAACAAATGAAAAAATAGAAGGCAATGTGAAATATCTCATTGGAAAAACCACTGACCTGGAAAACAGATCCAGGAGAGAATTAGACTACCTGAAAGCCATAATACAAAAAAAGAGCCTAGAAATCAACCTTCAAGAAATTCTCAAGGAAAACTGCCCTGATATTCTAGAACCAGAGGGCAAAACAGAAACTGAAAGAATTCATAGATCACCTCTTGAAAAAGATCCCAAAAAGAAAACTCCTAGGAATTTCATAGCCAAATTCCAGAGTTCCCAGGTCAAGAAGAAACTATTACAAGCAGTAATTATAATTTACTGCTTTAATTTAAAAAAGAAACAATTTGAGTATTGTGGAAACACAATCAGGATAACACAAGATCTAGCAGCTTCTACATTGAGGGATCAAAGGGCTTGGAATATGATATTCCAGAGGTCAAAGGGGCTAGGATTAAAACCCAGAATCACTTACTCAGCAAAACTATGTATAATGCTTCAGGGCAAAATATGGTCATTCAATGAAATAGAGGACTGTCAAGTATTGATGAAAAAACCAGAGCTGAACACAAAATTTGACATTCAAATACAAGAAGCAAGAGAAGCATGAGAAGGTAAACAGGAAAAAGAAATCATAAGGAACTTATCAAAGTTGAACTATTTACATTCCTACATGGAAAAATGCTAATTCTAACTCATACGAGTTTTCTCAGTATGAGGATAGTTGAAGGGAATATGTATGTATAGGAGAGTGAATGTGTATATAAATACATATGTGAGTGCGTGTATATGTGTGTACATGTATACATAGACAGAAGGAACAGGATCAGCTGAATATGAAGGGATGATATCTAAAAAATAATATTAAGGGGTGAGAGAGGAATATAATGAGAGAAGGAAAAAGGGAAAGATAGAATAGGGTAAATTATCTCATATAGAAGAGGCAAGAGAAAACTGTTACAATGGAGGAGAAAAGCAGGAAGGTGAAAGGGAATGGGTCAACCTTACTCTCATTGAATTTGGCTTAAGGAGGGAATATCATACACATTCATTTGGGTATCTTACCCTATAGGTAAGTAGGGGGGAAGCAGATAAGAGGGGGGATAATAGAAGGGAGGGCAGATTGGAGGAAAGGGTAGTGAGAAGCACATACTTTTGAAAAGGTACAGTTTCAAAGTAGAAAACAGAATAATTGGGGGGTGGGATAGGATGGAGGGAAATATACTTAGATTTCACAGAATAACTACTATGGAAACATTTTATGTAATCATTTGGGAATCATTCGAACTTCACTTTCTTCTGACTTGGTAAAAAAAAAAAAAAAGGACAGAATACACCCATTGAGAGTTTTGGCATAGAAATACATTCAACTCAACAAGGACATAGGAAGGAGTAACTGGGAAATAAAAGGAAGGGTAATTTCAGGGAAGGATCAGTCAGAAGCAAAACAAATCCTAAAACCTGAAGAGGGAATTATGAAGAGGGAGGTAAAAAAAAATTTTCAGAAGAAGGTAACGTTTAAGCTGGAGTATTCTACGAGGCAGAGGTAAGGAAGGAGTGCATTTCAGGCATGAGTGATGACCAAATCAAAGGAACATGAAGGCAAGTGTTATATGCAGCTAGAAAGGTAGTTCAGAGTCAGATTATGAAGAGCTTTAAAATTACAAAGAGAACATTTTAACCTAGAGGTAATAGGGAGTCCCTGAAGTTGACTGAGTCGGGGATTCAAGGAACATCCCTTTGGTTACTGTTACAGATGATGGAGAAAAGCAGATAAGGATTTGAGGCGGGGAGACCAATCAGGAAGCCACTGCAATAGTCCAAGAGGAGGATGAAGGCCTGAACTAAAGGGAGGCCATAAGAGGACAGAGGTAGAAATGACAAGATTTGGCACCTGAGTGAATAAGTGCGGTGAAGGAACAAGAACAGCTGGAGAACATGCCTAGGTGACTAGAAGGATGGTGGTGCCCTTGATAGTAAATGAGAGGTTTGGAAGAAAGGGAAGGTTCGGGGGGAAGGGAAGAGTACTAATGAATATACCTTGGACAGGCTGAAAAATGTACACTAAACAGCTGGTTGTGTAGCCACCACGTAAATAAATACAGAGAGAGAAGGATATAAGCAGAGCACTTGGGCTACAATCACAGTAAAAGGTCAGAATGTGAATAATGATCCAGCAAAGGAAACTGAAAGGGGTTAGACAGTCAGTCACCCAGGAAAAGCAGGAAAGAGCGGAGCCACAGACCCCAGACAGGAGACAGTGCTCAGTGTCACACACAGTAGAGAGATCGGGCCCGAGAAGGATGGGCAATTACGAGTGACAACTCTGGAGTCAGCAGTCTCAGTTGGCTGGTAAGGCTGTAAGTGAGAGTGCAAGCGGGCAAGGGAAAGAAGCAGATATGGTGAGTGTGCATGCCTATCTCACATAATACTATGTCAACATGACCATTTTTACCAAAGCCTTGTGCAACAGAGGTGAATAGAGAAAACCAATATTACTAAACACATTGTAAAAATAGTCTAATTCTTGTCAACTTCAGTTTTGTTTTGTTTTGTTTTTTAAACAATGAGAATTCTGGTTAAGGAAAATTCCCTTGGCACCTTCTTCATAAAGATGATACCACAAGCAAAACTAACCACTTAATTATACTGAAAACTAAATAATTCACAATTCTGATGGAAGTTTTTAAAGCTCTTCAACCTCAAAATTACAGAGGGGAAAGATACATCAATCACTTTGCCAAGCAAACCTCTCCAGCTACCAAAGTGATCCCATTTCATCTCATCTCTTCCAACAAAGGGCCCACTCTATCATCCTCCTGTCACTTGCTTTCAATCTCTCCCTGTCTACATGCTCCTTCCCTGCAGCCTACAAACATCCCATCCCATACTTCACACATCTTCTTGGAGAAGGCCATCTCCAGCACATGCCTCTCTACCTCCTCTCCCCACCCTCTCCTTAACTCTCTAGTTTCTGACCACATCACTCAACAAAAACTGTTCTACAGTCACCAACTATCTCCTAACCGCTAAATTCTTTTCTTAGACCTCATGCTTCTCCACTTCCCTGTGGCCTCTGACACTGTCAATCACTCTCCTCTCTTTGATATCCTATCTCTCAATTTGGGGATGATACTCTCTCTGTGTTCACCTACTTATCTGACCACTCCTCAGAGTGCTTTGCTGGATTCTCATCCACACCATGTCCACTAACTGTGGGTCCCTATCAGGCCCTTCTCTTTCCACCATAATGTTACCTCACTTGTTGATGTCATGAACTCCTTTGTATTCAATTATCATCTCTGTACTGTTGATTTTCAAATCTGCTTATCCAGTCCTAATCTGTCAGCGGACCCCCATGCTCATGCCTCCAAGTACCTTTCAGATATGTCCAGAAAGACATCTTAAATTCAACATATCCAAAAATGAACTCACAACTTTCCATCCTAAACCACTCCCTATCACACACTTCCAAACTTCCCTCATACTGCTGAGGGCATGTTATGGGAATCTGAAGATCTTCCCTGCCCTTAGGCCCTTTGCTTAAGCAGCTTAAGTGGTTCTGAGAACCTTCCCTGATTTGAAAGTATGCTCTGCCCCCTAATAGGCTGAATGTGGTTACATGGAGCCTGTAGTGGGAGGCTTGTTTTTCCGGGAATGCCTGTGCCTTGTTGCTTTGTGATTGGGCAGTGAGTCAAGAGGGCTGTGACCTTCTCTGAGCCAGGAGAAGGCTATATATACCCTGCTGTGAGGTTTTGCTTTGGGGCTCACTTTGAGAAGAGTCGTGTGATTTGGCCAGACGAGACTCTGGGCAGCCGCTGAGCCCCCCGGCTTTGAAAATCCAGATGTGAGTGCTTCCCTCTCTGGTAACTGACTAGGTGTGGATGTAATGGTCAGACGGCTGCAAGCCTGTCTGCTGATCTGTTTCTTTGACTGCTTGTAACTTGTGTTTGTATTCTTTTTGCATTCTCTGAAGTTCGGGGTGCTGACTTTTCCCCCTGAACTAGGTAAATGATATATGTTTGACTGACTAAAGTGAGACTGTTAACCTTTTTTGAGTTGCTTTTCTTTAGAAAAGCAGCTCTAAGAACCTGTGCTAGCAGCCACCCTGGCTTGCTGATACAGGGCATCACCATCCTCAGGCTCACAACCTAGGAGTCATCCACTCATCCTCACTCCTTCTCACCTGATTTATCCAATCCACTGCCAAGGCCTGAGTACAGACAACAGTGCAACATCTCTCCAATAGGCCCCTTCTCTCTTCTGGCATTACCACTACCCCAGTGCAGTTCCTCATCTCCTCATACCTAGTTTACTGCAATAACCTGTTGGTTGGTCTGCCTGCCTTCACAGGAGACAAGACTGACAATGAGAATTATATACATAAAAGCAAAAAGTTTTGCAGAAATCATGAAGTAGGGCGAGGAGAGCAAACCTCTGCATCAAATACCTTGGGTACAAGTCTGATATTGAATATATAAAGTGATGTGCATATGCATACATGCACAGACATGTACAGAGATAAACACATACATATATAATGCAGAGCCATTCTCCAACAGATAGTGTTCAAAAGATATAAAGAGCTGAAAAGGAAGAATTTCAGACCATGAACAATTAATTTAAAATGCTTCACAGTGAGCATTCAACAAGCCTACATACATTGCCTACTTACCACATGTCAGACACTGGGCCAAACACTATGCCAAGATACAAGAAGAAAGCTTGAAAACTGCCCTCACCCTCATTCTAATGGGAGACCACAAGAATAATAAAGATGAGAGAAGCATAAATTTCAAAAAATTCTGATTAAACATCTCACGCAAAGATGAAAGAGAGGACAAAAGACAGAAGTAATACTGGACAGGGCTGTGAGCACACGGCATGCACACTAATATACTATGAAGGTTCAGGCATTAACAGGTTTACCATCCTGGAAGGCAATTAAACACGATGAGAGAAAGGTGGCTGAATCCGTTCACTCAGGGATGCTACTGGCGATATTCGCTCCAAGGAAGACCGAGACACAAGGCAAAGTGTCCCATATGAACTAAAAGGGAATTAATTCCACTTTCCGTGAACAGCAACAAACACAAACACCTGGCACTGAAGTGGGCAGTCACTGATCAGGAAATGGTTCAGCAAAATGGGTCACATGAATTAATGAAAAATTATCAACATATTTAAAACACGAATTTTTAAAAATAATAGAAAACTTGAAAACAAAATAAGGAGAAGAAAATACTCAATGGTTACAATAATGTAAATAAAAATAAAGCTAAAACATAGCTGAATTTAGAGTAAATGCAGTGACAGTAACTCTGGGCCTCAGTATCCTCAACTGCACAATGAAGGCGTTAGACTGATGGGCTATAAAGTCCCATTTAAATGAAAAACTATCATCTTATGACCAGTACTGGTTCCAAAAGGCAGATAATAAAACCTATCTCCCACCTCCGGGATAGAGTTGAAAAGACTCTGGATGCTAACTATAGCATTTGTCAGATATAGTCACTGAATAAACTGAGATATTCTCGCTTCTGATTACGTCAAGCAAATATGGGAAATACGGCAATATCTCCAAAATTTAAGGATTTAATGCAACACCAATGAACATACCTAGAAGGTTTGTTTATAAAATAATTAATATAAAGCCCAAATAGAAAAATTACTTGAAAAAGAATAACAAAAAGGATTATGGAAACAAAAATCAACAAAGGAAGACTAGCACTACAAGATATTAAAACATAATGTAAAATTATAAAAACTGTAAGGTACTAGGAAAAATAATAAAGAAATAAAGTGAAAAGAATACAGAATGCAGATATCTAGATATAGGTATAGAATCAACAAAGTACAAAAATTTACAAATCTACACCCAAAAACCTCTGAGGAATGGAATCACTATTCAATTTTTTTTTAACTTGATGGAAAAACTTGATAAATGGCCCAAAAAAGGGGGTTTGGAACTGTATATCACACCATATAACAAAATTTCCTGTGAATTAGTGATCTAAATGTTTTAATTATTTTAATTAATAATTTAATGAGTATTTTTAACATTTTAATCAATACATGCTTTAATAAATTCAATTAATTAAAAACTGGAAAAGTAATAATGTACTTGTATTAACTATAGAGAAGAAAGCCATTTTTAATCAATCAAATAAAGAAAACCCTTTTTGAAAAAACTGATAGGTTTGATTATATGACAACAAGATAATGCTGCACAACAAAAATAGTTATTCTTAAAATTAAAAGAAAAGGAAAACTAAGGAAAATTTGTAATAAACACATCAGATAGATAAAGGTCTGACATTTGAGATCTCTGAAGAACTGATGCACAACTAATAGCACTCCCCCATGGAGTAGTGGTCCAAAACACAAAAAGATAATTTATAAAGAAAATACAAAATGTCAATAACAGTGTAGAAGATTCCTTAATAAAAATAAATATGCAAATCAGAACAACCTTAAGCCACCATGACACATAGTACAATGACAAATAATATTTTTAAAATATAAAGTTTACAGCTGGTAGGACTCTAGGAAATGTAAACTGACATATTTTGGGAGTAAGAGTAAATACGAGTCACACAAGCAGACATGGAAGTCAATCAGCAGGCACTGATTAAGTGCTCACTGTGTGCCAGGAAGTAAGCTCAAAACTGAAGGTACAAAAACAAAGGGCAGATGAGATGACACAGAGAAAAATCACCAAAAATAGAACTCTGTATAGGATGACTACAAGTACATGTTGTGGGCAGTAAACAGAGTGCCAGAAGTCAGGAAGACTCATTTTGCTGAGTCCTGAGTTCAAATCTCACCTCAGACATTGATGAACTATGTGATCCTGGGCACATCACTTAACTCTCTTTGCCTCACTTTCCTCACCTTTAAAACGCTCTGGAGAAGGAAATGGAAAACTACTCTAGCACCTCTGGCAAGAAAACCCCAAATGAGGTCATAGAGTCTCACACAGATGAAATGATTAAACTACAAGTCCACTGGGGAAGGGAAAAAGGAGAAAAAGAAGAAGAGACAAAAGAGAGACATGGGAAAGGAGAAGGGAAACAGAACCTTTGTTTTCACAGAACGTGTAGGACAGTTAAAGGATCTTTCCAACTTCCTGAAGGTCATCTAGACTGCTCCTGTTCAACTCCGGCTCAATTCATCAACTTGTCTGGTCTGCCCCAGATATACACACTCACGAGTAAGTTCTCCAGGTCATCCGTCTAAAGCCTGGTCATGTGTATGAGCAGGTCAAACTCTTGCCATGGCTTGATGCAGCGGGCACAATATATCTGCAGAGAAGCTCATTACAGAGGATGATCTCAGTAACCAAAAGGTATCCTGCTTCGACCTGGCCTCTCTCCTGGATCTCTTCCGTCACAGGCACAAATACCTTTTGGCAAGAACATGTTCCTCTTTTATGACTCATATGTTTATAAACAGAGAATTGAGTAAGGCTAGTTCTATTTCATCTTTCTGTAAGGGGATTGGGAATTTCAAAATCTTCCCTGCCCCTTAATAGGTCTAAGGGAGTTTGAAGATCTTCCTTGCCCCTTCATAGGCTGAATGTAATCATATGGAGCCTGTGGTGGGAGGAGCTTGTTGAAGGGTAGAGTAGAGCCCACAGGAAGCTGGGAGTCAGAGCAGCAGGACAGTGGGAGAGAGAGTAGTAGCCAAGGAGATAGCCAGGCTTTTGGGTGTTTGTGGGAAGGCTAAAGAATGCTGTGGCTCCCTGCTGCGCTATGGTGTATTAACTTCTTTGCTGGTATGAAGGATTCAGTTCCTGGTATTGGGATTTGGTTCTCTAATGTCTGAATAAATGTTTTGCTTCTGTCTTCTATACTGAGCGTCTGTTATATTTTGTGATTGAGAACTATGCCAGCAGCACTGTGAATACTGCATTGGCGCCACACTTTCAAGGAATTCTGAATGATGGTGATATGTGGATGGCAGATTCTTTGACGAGAGAGAAAGCCTTTAAGGCACTCCCAAATCAAATGCTTCTTCATCATCAGTAAACAATAAGCAGAACGAGATCTCATACTCTCTCCATCTTTATCAGGTTGAAATGGTAAAAACATGGTCCAACGTGGAAAATCTGCCTGTTCTCCACCTAGGCAATTCATGCAAAATAAAGAAAAATACTCTTCTAAATTCCTTCTAAACAGAAAGAGCGCTAGATTTGGATTCAAAAGACCTGGATAAAAGTATCGTTTTGTAATCTTCTATCCAGGGGAGCGGGCCCAGGGTCCTATATTTCACTCCTCGGCTCCTATCATATCAAACCCTATTAACACTTTGTCACACCGCACATGGAAAAAAACCTGACACACTTTCCTTCCTCAATCTCAAGACCATGAAACCACAGCGGGGGGCAGGCTCCACTCTGAAATGAGATGTTTCACTAGCTGCTATAAGCAAATCCATTCCTTTGAAACCTGAAATACTTAGAACGCATGCCTGATGCCACAACCTGACTCTGCACATACCACGCAAATTACAAATCTCCAAGATCTGCTGAACCACATGGTATCACTCGTCCCACTCACACAACAACGCAAATGAGGTCTCTTTTCATGGGAAGTTTTTAAGTTAACTTGAGAAAATAATGTTAACTCACTGTAGCAGTTACAAACAGTCAGTTATCTAAATTAAATGTCATACTGAAAGTATAACTAAACTGCATGAGATTAAGGGTTTACTTTTTAATACTTTGTAGTACATTACACTCACTGACTTACGCTTTAATGCTTGCCTGTGTGCCCTTGGCCATATCACGTGGGTCTCAGTTTTCTCATCAATAAAGTGAAATGGTTGGACTGTGAGGTACAAGGGCCTTCTCTGCTCTAAATCTAAGATTCTCTAATCTTGCTCCAGTCACTTAACTTCCTGGGGACCCCATTTTGTCACACGTAAAATGAGATTAAACTAAATAATGTTCAAAGTTCCTTCCAGAAATAAAGTCTTTGGAGCTGATAAGATCTCCCACAAGCTAAAAGAATAAAGACGTATCATATTTTACGACATTCACTGAATTAACAAATAACAATTCAGTGTTAAAAAAAAACAACTTTAAATTGACCAGTGCCCTCTTGTGGCCAGAAATGTGAAAAAATAAAGCATTTCAAATGCCTAAAAGAGCTTTAGCTGAAAAAAGATACTTTGCGTTACAAAAATACTTTAACTAGGTAGAACACTCAAAGTATTTGAATGAATTAACAACTTTAAGAAGTTCGTATTTTTAAAAACTTATTAAATGAATGTTGTTTTACACATACACACACATCACAAAAATCTTTCATCATAAGGGTAGAGTCAATGATCATTATTTCACTTCTCTAGGTTAACCCGGTTGCTGATTAAGCTTTTTTATTGTGACTTCTAGAATTCCTTCTCCACGGTTCTAAAACTTGGGGTTTTGTTACAGTTTAATAAGAGCTGAAGGATGGAGCACTGAATGTTTTCCTACAGGTTTTCTGAACCAGTGGAAAGTGCTGGATGTGAAATCCAACAGAATGGGAATTGAATCCCAACTCCACTGCTCAGAGCTGGTTAACTGTATGACCCTGGGCAGGACACTTACATCCTCTTAAGAGTCCGTTTCTTCTGCTACAAACTGGGAGGATAACAGTACCTGCAGAACTTCTCTCTCAGTGTCAGGATGAAACTCAAAGGAGAAGGTATGTAAAAGGTTTGCAGACCTTAACCTATTACAAAAAAGATAGCTATTGTTACGAGTTGGATGATCTAGGACAGGTTACTGAATCTCTCTGTACAGTATACAGCAAAACTGTCCGGAGGCTGAAGTGCTGAATGAGGCCAGTGACAATTTCATGGAGTCTCAGTCCCAACTAAACTCACCCACTTGCTCACACCCGGTACGTGGCATTCCACCTACCATGCAGTGGCAGGCTGACCTGCCTGCTTGGAATGCGCTCCTCCTCCAGAGGGGTTCAAAAGCCCTGGGGGGGAGGAGGAGTGCTGATGGAAAGCAGTGGCCAAACCTCCTGGGATTTCAGGACACCTTCTATATAAATACGTTCATTTTTTAGTGATGGTGAATCTCAAATAAAAGTGAACAAAGCCAAGTCTAACAATGATTTTACTACAAATGACAGCAAATGTACGGACATACAACACGACACGACGTCAAATCTGAGTCCGTCACGTGATGAATTTCAACAAAGGTATCATTTGCAACCATGACCTTCGCTTGACGTGGGCTTGTGCTATCATGCTGCTTGCTACATTTTTGCATATGAAATGTATAAACTCCAACAACTTTTGGGTGGAAATTTAAAATATTTTAATATCTATTTTAGTTCTTAATGTCATTCATTTTGGCTAACTAGTTCTCTACCTTCCCCAACTTCAACTTTTAAAAAACCAAAGACCTGAACAGCTACACATGATCACTGTAACGATCAACAATTAAATTTAAATCTTCTCAATTTTTATTGTCTCAGGTTCTTTTAATTAAACTAAAATCTGTTTATGATAGGTAAATATGAAACCAGTTTGAAGAAAAAGTTGACAGGAAAAGCTGAAAGCAGCCTCAAGACAAGTGAAGCAGTTTAAGACAGGGAGAGGTGGAGGGCCAGAGCCTGCGCTTTTACGGGGGCTAGGGAGCGCCCACGGAAGAACGGCTTCTACCAAGGCACCTTCTCCACAGGTCAACTTAAGTCTCCTAAGGTCCAGCGCCAGGTCTCCACCCACTGTGTAACAATCATGGCTCACCAGAGCCAGTTTAAGTAGTGGAAATAAAGAAATACAAGATAGAAAGTCCAGACCCAGAAAATAAGAGCCAGCGCCCTGTTACTGACAAAGGTTTCGTCTGCTTTCTATGGGTGTGTTAGCTGCCAACACGGCCTGAATACGCAGGTAAGCCTAGTTTTTCCAAAGAGAGTGAGAATCAAAAATAAGCTTAAAGCCTCAGCTGACAGAACTGTCTTACGTTTTGGCCATGAGTGAATGAAGAATTCTCATTTACCAAACAAATTTTACTGCCATTTGCAACATCTTATTTGTGTGAAATAGGATTTCCTAGTGATCTTGAATACTTGTGGAAAAAAAAAAAAAGAAAATAAGCAGTAACCTGCTTTTGGTGTGCTTTTAGAAACTTCGTGTTAACAACGTGCATCTATAATATTAATCATAATACAATTATTATTTTACAAATGTCTGTTACATTATCTTTATTGTGTATTTATGATTTGTTCCAAAAGATACACTAAATTCTTTATTTTATTTGAATGAAATATGAGCTAAAAAGAATTCTTTCCATAGATTGTTCTGTGAAAAGGGTAAAAGGAAGCACAATGCTGTTTTTATGTGAAGAGTTACGCTCCTATACAAAAGTTTGGAAACCACTGTCTTCAAGTCAATTTATCCTCATCTCCCTCGCTCAGTTACCCCAGGATCTGTAAACTTGAATTTGATAAATGAATCTCAATATAACTGATTTCCTTTCTAATTGCATACATTTAATTTGCTGCATTTTAAAACATTATTCTGAGAAAGGACCCACAGCTTTCACCATATTGGTAAAGGAAGTGCCATGACGCCATTTTAGGTTAAGAATCTCTTTTGTAGTTACCATATTTCACCACATAATCATCAAAGATTTTGTGCCAATTTTGTCAAAGAGTGAAGTCTGACCATGATGTGAAGCTTTTATAAATTGTTACTTAAAAATCATTCATTACTAAATTGTCTTTAGTACAAGATTAGGATGCACAGAATACTCATGAATATGTTAAAATTGAATAGTCCAAATGAATACACATCATTTCTTCGTGACAGTCTGAAAAATAAAGTTAACACCTTAGTTGTTAGCGATTTGTGCAGAATAGTTTGAAATACGACACTTGAGAACATTGAATACAGAGCTGCAAAGCACAGACTTACAAAACTGAATCTTCTGTGTGCAAAGTTTCTGAGCCATTACCACTGGTTTCATTACCTCATGCACCATCCTCAGCACCGCTCACATCAGATGTGTTTACTTCATCAGTCTGCCAGAGTGAGTCATTTTCAAAGCCACCTAGTGCCTTCGAATTCCCAACTTTTTGACGCTTTTGACAATTGTTTTGTGTGGAATAAGGTCCCAATTCTTAATTACCCACATGCATATCAGTTGCAAGGAAGGGCGCTTAATACTTCCAGCTGGCATCACCTGGTGATCCCTGCTCATCATCCATTCGTCACAGAAACAGCAGGCAGTCTTTAGCTGTTTACGCAGACAAATGTAGGTGCGCTGAGAATTCTAGGCTTCAGGCTCACAATGAGGGAGAGAGAAATGAGTGGTATCCATATGTCATTGGTGCATACACTGATCATCTGTTTACCTTTTAAGCGGCATAATGAAGAATTATGTCATTTGATAATTATGGGATAAAAGGTTATAAACCAATTTTTAGACTGAAAAAAAAAAACGGGGTGTGTGTGACGATTAGGCAATGAAATATGGTACTAACGCACTACCACCAGGAAATGACTAGTTATCTTCTTTAAAAGTATCTTTGTAATTAATTTTCCGTATTTCAATGTGGATATATATTTCTCCCTATAAAATATAATCTCCTTGAGCCAAGAGTCTTTCATCTTTGTCTTGGTATCTGTCTAGTCTAGTTACAAGGGTGGGGAACTTGTCAATGCCCGATACATAATAGGTGCTTAATTGCTTACTGAATGAAGGAATCTGATTCATTGTTAGTATCAATAAAGAATGTGAACAGAAAGAAGATAAGAATTAAGGTGATATAAACACAATAAAGGCATTACACGTTGTGAAATAACAGTCGCAGTGGCTTACAAATTTTAAGGTAGCTAGAATGCCACAAAGTGAATCCTGTGTGCACTTAAAAATTCAATAAATACTTAACTGATTCAAGGGTTGGAGGAATTTTAATTGTAGAAAAATTAATGGTAAAGCTGAAACAGCCCTCCAGAAAATTTTTATAATAAAAAGGTATTTACACTTCCAAAAGACTGAATATCTTTTCACACTTAGCTTGTCCCTGGTAACTAACACTTAGGAATATTACAATAATAGAACAACACAAAACTGCTCTACACAGGGCATTTTATTTTTCGGGAAAGATTTCCACGTCTATTTAATTGTCCATTTCCAACAACACCACTATCAGGTAGATGGAATAAATACCAATAGCCTCATTCTACAAAGAAAACCGAAGCACCAATGTTAAATGCCCTGCTCGAGGTCAAACAACAGTGACCCAAGCTCTACAACCCCTGACCCTGACCCAGTCACACTGCACTGTGCTGTCTACAAGGAAAGGGAGAGCGATCACAACAGCAGAGAGTCTGGCTTTGTTCTCTTCTCCTCGGCTGGAATTAACACTGATTCAAAAGAATGTAAACAAAGGCACAAAGGCCAGGTTATCTACACACACATATACATATACATATACATATACGTATACATGAATGCATATTTACTGTATGATTTATGTAAGATGTATACATGTGCACACACATTCAAACATATACATATATGCGTGTGAGTGGAGGGAAACATTCCTAAATTCTATACCGCTAACTTTTACTGAGCTTGCCATCCACGAAAATCACAATATTCTTCTCACAGGAATGTCCTTCCACATTTCATTCATTCTGTACTTGCACCACTGAATTCTTGAACCCAAACAGAAAACCCTACTTTAATCTTCATTAAATTCCATCTTATTAGGGATGACTACCAGGACTAGTCAAGATAATAAAAAGGACATATCCTATATGGTCAGTTGCACAATTAAGACAAAAACCTCCATAGCTATAATGTGCACTGGTAATTTAATTTTATAAGTGAGTATGTAATCAACTACATTATATTCTTTATTTAAGATATTCCCAAGAATGAAAAAAGTTTACTGACCAAGACGGAGACATCATAAGCTCTAAACTCAAAATGACAAAACACGTTCACGTAAAATTAATTACACATTAGTTCTGTCCCAAAGTTGGTAATGGCCTATTACAGATAGGAACAAAGAGTATGACTTACCTTGAAGCTGTGAAATTGAAGTTTCTGATTTATTCTTCACACGTATTACACGGGCTTGCACTGGCTTTTGCTCAGTTGGTTGAACTTCCTCATGTTGCTTCTGCTTGCCCTAGATTTAAAAAACACCACAATACTGCTGCTTCACACTGATTTCTAAAAAAAATGCTACTTCAACTAAAGCTATGAGTCTTTTGGTCATTTATTTATTAGCACTTTCACCAGATAATGAGCAAGGACAAAGGAGGAATTGAATTCTATCCATTAGATATGACATATAAAATACAGAGAGAAAGCAGTAAATGACTAGAACGAGGTCTGAGGATGAAAGATTTCACTAGTTCTAGTAAATTGCATGTACCTTTCACATAAAAGTCAAACTGCATTGCACGATCTTACACGCTAAAAATCACCATTTACATGCAGAGGTGCCTCTACTTTTTCATTTCCTGTAATACATTTCCCCTGCACACTATCTCCTAACCTAAGCAGATCCACTGTCCCAATCCACACCTACCTCCCAGTACAACCCTCTTATCAACGACCTTTTCATGAATCTCCCTACCTAGCACCTGGAATGAGCAGCAATCGTAATTCCTAAGATCCAAGAGAGTCCAAGACACATACTCAGGTGTACCGATTCCAGCAGGGGCAGGCACCTGTCTGTTGGAGAGCTGACATGCAGAATGCTAAGACAACTTAAGGGCGAAATTCTTATTACTCATACTGGGATCTGATCCTCCAAGAAAACTGCCAGATGCAGGAGAGGTGGGCAGGTTTTGCCATGACTGAAGCCCTTTAAGGTGCATTTTAGATGATTCTTACTAGTTCTGAGTTTATGTGAGTCAAATATCAAGATGTGTCTTGCTCAGGCTTCACAAAGGGAGCTACACGTGCTCCTACTTCAGTGTAAGGATACTCCCGGAGGAAGACGTGCCCTTTGTTGGCCCCTACTGTAACAGCAAGCACCCTAGCATACCTAGGGTGGCTACCAGCACAGGTTCCTAGATCTGCCCCTCCAAAGGAAAGCAACTCAAAATGGGTTAACAATTTTACTTTAATCAAACATATCATTTACCTAGTTCAGG
>CM053589.1:3547183-3595749 GCA_028646515.1 Pseudochirops corinnae | reverse complement strand
ATTCTCAAGGAAAATTGCCCTGATATCTTAGAACCAGAGGGCAAAATAGAAATTGAGAGAATTCACTGATCACCTCTTGAAAAAGATCCCAAAAAGAAAACTCTTAGGAATATTATGGCCAGGTTCCAGAGTTCCCAGATCAAGGAGAAAATATTACAAGCAGCCAAGAGGAAACAATTTGAATATTGTGGAAACACAATCAGGATAACACAGGATCTGGCAGCTTCTACACTGAGGGATCAAAGGGCTTAGAATATGATATTCCAGAGGTCAAAGGAGCTAGGATTAAAACCAAGAATCACCTACCCAGCAAAACTGAGTATAATGTTTCAGGGGAAAATATGGTCATTCAATGACTTTCAAGTATTCTTGATGAAAAAACTAGAGCTGAATAGAAAATTTGACATTCAAATACAAGAAGAGAAGCATGAGAAGGTAAACACGGAAAAGAAATCGTAAGGAACTTATCAAAGTTGAACTATTTACATGCCTACACAGAAAAACGATAACTGTAACTTATGAAACTTTTCTCAGTATGAGGATAGTTGAAGGGAATATAAATGTGCATATACACACACACACACACACACACACACACACACACACACACACGCATATATATATACATACACACACACACACACACACACACATATATATGTATACATACACACATGTCTATATAGGAGAGTATTTATGCGTATGAATACATATGTGAGTGTGTGTATATATGTGTACAGGTATACATAGACAGAGGGCACAGGATCAACTGAATAGGAAGGGATGATATTTTTAAAATAAAATTAAGAGAGAAGAGGAGACTATAATGAGAGGAGATAGGGAGAGACAGAATAGGGTAAATTATCTCATATAAAAGAGGTGAGAGAAAACTGTTACAATGGAGGGGAAGAACAGGAAGGCAAAAGGGAATGGGTCAACCTTACTCTCATCGATTTGGCTTAGGGAAGGAATGACATACACTCTAAATTGGGTATCTTGCCCTACAGGAGAGTAGGGGGGATGGAGATAAGAGGGGGGATGATACAAGGGAGGGCAGATTGGAGGGGAGAGTAGTTAAAAGCACACGCTTTTGAAAAGGGACAGGGTCAAAGTAGAAAATAGAACAAGTGGGGGGCAGGACAGGATGGAGGGAAATACAGTCTGTCTTTTACAATATATCCACTATGGAAATGTTCTGCATAACTACACATGTACAACGTACATTGAATTGCTTATCTTCCCAGTAGGAGTGGGTGACAAGGGAAGATGGGAAAAAATCTGAAATTCAAAGTTTTAAAATCAAATGTTTAAAAAAAAAAAAAATATATATATATATATATATATTTTTTTTTTACATGCAACTAGGAAACAAGATATACAGGCACTGGAGTATGGAGATCCATCTTGCCCTACCGGAAAGCTGGAGGGTGAATGAGGGAGGATATAGGAGAGCCCCTACAGACAGCTACATGAATAGATCCAAAAGGTAATAACGACCCTGACCAAGCTATCATCAAGCATAAAGAACATAAAGCAATAACATAAATGAAAAAGCCAGTAAGGAAGATTTTAGGGACAGGTAAAGAATTCTTTTCCCACTACACAACCTAGTATGGAAAATAAGATAAACGGACAATAATCACGAAAAAGACAATAAATGGTAAATGTGATAGCGGAGGCACAAAGAGGAAAAGGACACACTTGGGAAACACAGGTGACACAGGGGCAAAAGCTAAAAACGTAGGTTGAAAATTCAGCCTGGAAAAAAAGAAGTACAAAAAAGCAGGAGATAAATTCAGAAAAATCACGCTCTGGCTAGGTTGATTAGATAAAGCTTGATGGAAGAGGTAACATATAAGCTAGACCATAAGAAATAGGCAGAATCTACAGATGGACAATAGAGGAGAAGGTACCATATTCTACCACACAATCATCACAGATTTTATGCCAAATTTTTTTTTGCTGTCATGTAAAGCTTTGTTTAAAAAAAATTCTGCCAGCATCACTTAAAAATCATTTATTACTAAACTGTGCAAGATTAGGTTACACAGAATATTTGTGAATACGCATTAAAATTGAATACTGACGATGCATGTATACTGAGAATTCTGGGCTGGAGGGGAACAATGCCCCAGAGATAAACGTGCATCCATGTGTCGCCGGAGGAACACAAAGCTGCTCTGGTGACCTTTTAAGCAGCGTAATGAACAGAATTACACCATACAATGGTTATGCAAAGCAAGGCTATGAACCAATTTTTGGACTGAAAAAAGAGGGAGCAACAACTACACGGTGAAATACGATATCATAGAGCAGTGATTCCCAACCTTCCTAATGTCGAGACCCTTTAATACTCGTATGTGGGCGGACCCACCTGGAGACCAATAGCGGAGCAGTGTCTCGGTTCCTAAGACCATCGGAAATATGTGTTTTCTCATGGCCTTGGGGGACCCCTGTGGCCCCTGTGGAAGGGTCATTCAACCCACAGGTTGAAAACCGCTGTTATAGAGGAAGGAAAAGAATGAGCAAGAGCTATGAGCAAAAAAGTGCCTATTATATTCAGAATATAGTTGAGTAGTGTAGTTTTGGAAATGCCACTTTTGCCCACTTGAAATGCTGTAATCAAAGGCCAATAGAACAGAACCCATTATAACAAAGCCTGTTACAACAGGTTTGGATATACCATGATTCACATCACAGTGTCTAAAACTTCCTTCCCTAAAAACCTGGCCAAAAAAAGGTCAGAATAAATAAAGGTATTCTTTATTCTTCCCAAAAATATGCACTGCACTATAAAAATCAACTGTGCTGACACCCACTGGTGGAAGAAAATGTATTTATATGCACTGTTGCTGCTGTTGGTTGTATAAGAAGACAAAAATTTCCTATTCTTTCATTTAAAATATGTTCTGAGGAGCAGAGCCAAGATGGCAGAATAAAGGCAGTGACTTGCCTGAGCCCTCTCAAATTTCCCTGCAAACAACATTAAAATAACACCTCAAAACTAATTCTGGAGTAGCAGAACCAACAAAAGGATGGGGCAAAACAGCTTTGCAGCCTAAGACAACTTAGGCCAGCAAGAAAGGTCTCAACTATATAGAGAACTGAGTCAAGTTTATAAGAATACAAGTTATTCCCCAATTCATAAAACACCAAAGGATATGAGCAGGCAGTTTTCAGATGAAGAAATGAAAGCTATCTATAGTCATATGAAAAAATGCTCTAACTTACTATTGATTGGAGAAATGCAAATTAAAAGAACTCTGGATTCCACCTCACACCTATCTATATTGGCTAATATTACAGAAACGGAAAATGACAAATAGTGGAGGAAACATGGGAAAAATGGGACACTAATGCACCGCTGGTAAAATTGTGAACAGATCTAACCATTCTGAAGAATAATTTGGAACAATGACCCAAGGGCTATAAATCTGTGCACACCTTTTGACTCGGCAATACCACTATCAGGTCTGTATCCCAGAGATTTTCAAAGAAAAAAGTAAAAGGATCTATTTATACAAAATATTTATAGTAGCTCTTTTTGTGGTGACAAAGAACTGGAAATTGAAGTGGTGCCCATCAACTGGGGAATAACTAATTAGAATACGGTTGTGATGAAGTATGATTGTGCTATAAGAAATGATGAGTAGGATGATTTCAGAAAAACTTGGACAATTTACATGAACTGATGCAGAGTGAAGTGAGCAGAACCAGAAGACTCTATACAGTAACAGCAATATTTAGCTATACAATGATCCAAAATAATTTCAAAGGAATGATGAAAAATGCTATTCACCTCCAAAGAAGGAAATGATGGAGTTTGGATGCAGGTCAAGGCACACTATTTCTCACTGTCCTTTTTGTCACGGTTTTTTTCTGTTTGGTCTGTGTTTTCTTTCACAACATGACAAACAGAGAAATGTGCTTTGTATGACTGTACAGACTGCTTGGTTGTTGTCTTTCATTCTTGAAAAGGACCAAAGTGACATCACTATGCTAGAGTCAAGTTTCAGTGTGTCTGGCTGTGGCTGATCAGATCGATATGATCTCAGAATGCTCCTCCACATGTCAGGCACAAATAGTCCATGTGAACACTTGGGTGGATACTCTAAATTTGTGCATCCTGCATTTCCTTTGACCCATTTCAATTCTGCTTTGCTCATAGCACATAGCACCTTCTTTGATAAGGACATGCCATGCTCAGTGGTCCTGGGCCAGTGTCTCCCATGTCACACAATCAATTCCAAAGTTCTTGAAGGAGACCTTGAGAGTATCCTTGTATGACTTCTTATGATCATCATGTCAACACTTGACTCGTGTGAGTTCTCCATAAAATAGTCCTTTTGGCAAGCATACGTTTTGCATTTGAATAGCATAGCCAGTCCATCAGAGTTTGAATGCTTCGCAGTTTAGTTCAAGTAAGGACCTCAGTGTCTGGTACCTTATCCTGCAAGGTGATCTTCAGAATCTTCTTAAGACAATTCAAATGGAAGCAATTCAGTTTCCTTCCATGGTACTGGTATACTGTCCAACTCTCACAGGCATACAAAAATGAGGTCAGCACAACAGCTCTGTAGACCTTCAGTTTGGTAGTCAGTCTAATGCCACTGCTCATACAATAGCTGACTGAAATTTTCCAGGTTATATGGATGATTGTCCATTTCTATAAAGATAAAGGAAATAGACTATCCTGTGACAATCACAGGGGGGGTCTCTCTCTTAGTCATTGCTGGAAAGATTCTTGCCAGAGTCCTCCTTCATAGTCTAATCCTTCACCTGGAAGGTGGTCATCTACCCAAGAACCAGTGTGGCTTCAGAAAGGGCTGAGGAACAGTCAATACAGTGTTTGCTGCCCTACAACTCCAGGAGAAATACCAAGAGCAGAACAGAAGCCTGTACACAATGTTTGTAGATCTGACTAAGGCCTTTGATACTGTTAGTAGTGAGGGCTTATGGAAAATTATGTAAAAATTTGGTTGCCTGGAGTTCATCAGCATTGTATGCCAATCTCATGATGGCAAGTTTACCTGGGTTCTAGATAATGGACAATGCTCTCATGCCTTCCTAGTCACCAATGGAGTGAAATAAGGTTATGTGCTTGCTCCCATGCTTTTTAGCATGATGTTTTCAGTCATGTTGTCAAACGTTTTCAATGAGGATGAACACAACATCAAGGTCACTTACTGCACTGATGGTAAAACCAAAGTGGAGGGAGTGCTGGTGCATGATTTTCTGTTTGCAGATGATTGTGCATTCAATGCACCCTCTGAAGCTGAGACGCAACAAGATATGGATCAATTCTCTGCTACTTCTGCTAATTTTGGCCTAACAATTAACACCAAGAAAACACAGGTGCTCCATCAGCCACCCCCCACATCACCCATACATGGAACCATCAGCTACAGCAAATGCAGAAGCTTTGAATGCTGTGGCTAAGTTCACTTAGTTTGGCAGTGTACTTTCCAGGGAAGTACACATTGATAATGAAGTTGACACACAGAGCTAGCTTAGTGTCTGGGAGGCTCCAAAGAAAAGTACAGGGGAGAAGAGGCATCAGAGTGACTGCACATGTATGACCTACTTGAAACTGCTTGCTGTCTCAGGGTGTGGAGAAGGGAGGGAGGGAGAGAACATGGAACTCAAATTAAAAAAAAAAGAATGTTTAAAATTGTTTTTACATTTAACCGGAAAAAAATAAAATATATCCTGTTATCCTCATTTGTTCTCACCTAAAAGAATTGCCATGGGAATAAGATGACCTTCCAGCGTGCCTGAAACAGAAGGCACTTCTCGGCTGGGGCTGAACAAATATTGCTGCTCCTGATGAGAAGGCAAAGAAAAGGAGCGGGGTTTTCTCGGATCAGTTCCCACTGATCTGGTCATCTCCAACTCAGTCTGTGTTCTCGTTGACCTGACCTTGGTACCTGCAACAAGCATCAGTGGAAGACATCATATGATGTTATGACCACTGAAATACACTATGCAGTTAATTTAAAACAGTGTCCCTTTTCTCAAGATAACAGAAACAGACCACGGAACCACAATATAAACTGAAGAAGGCCTACTAAAAATAAACATCCACACGTTCCTATTTTTTGTAACACTGAGGACAATATCTGGAAAGAAAACTGAGTAAAGGCTGATCGAAGATACGGTTTTTAAGGGCTTTTTGATTTGCTGATACCTTGCTTATAACACGTCCCCCAAACACTCCCGCAAAGTATATACCCAAAAAGCAGACATGGACAATTGTGAACTAAAATGAGCAATACGACTTTTAACTCAGACATGATGGCACTGATGTTATCTGTGCAGCCGTCACCTCTCTTCTTCCACACTGCGTACCGTGCTCCTCAGAATTCTCCATCCTTGTTGTTCCTAATGGTGCAGTCACATTCCACTATATCAAGCTACCGCTATTTTGTCTGGTCACTACCTAATCATTAGGAATATTTTATTTTGAGATTTTTATCACAAATAATTTTATTATGAATATTTCTGAATGTAGGAGTCTTGGTGTCAGTAACCTACTTGGTATATACTTAGGGAAATTATTTTAAAATAATTGCTTACAACTCTTCAGTAAATTCAGAAGCTTAAATATAAAACTGGATACAGTTCTCATCTCCTTTGATCTGCCATTTTTATCTTTGACATTATTCTGAACTGGAAATCTAGTATACTGCAATTATATATGGGTAAATTTGTTGATCCTGCAACTATCCAATCATAGATATTTTTAAAGAAATCCTAATACAAGTAAAATATACCAACTGTCTCTATTGCTATCGTGAGGGTATAACACTAAGTTCCCTTAAAGTAATATTTCCCTTACTATGGCTCTACATCAGAGGGAAGGACCACTTCCTTCAACAGGGGGTGTGAGGAAAAATATGGGGGAGGGGAAAGAGAAATAACTACTGTATTTCCTTTCACTTCTATGTTAAAACATAAGCAAAATAATTAAAATTATTAGTTAAAAAAATTTTAAGATTGTCTCACTGAAACACAATATTAAAGAATTTTTCCATTTATAACTATCTACTTTACAGAATACCAATCAAAGTATTTATACACAAAGTGTAAAAGGCAATTTTTTTAGTTTAGAAAACTATCATGATCCATTATTACACATAAAGGAGAAAAAGCATTTTATATCATTTTTTAATTGACAGCAACACTCTCATGAAAAAGTCAGTAAACTTTATCCATAAATACGATGAGAGAGAGAAATACATTTCTATATTTCACTGGAGCCTACGGACATATCCTCATTTTGTACAAAAGTAGGATACTATTTTCTATTTCATCCTGAATAACTTTCCTGATAATATTCAGTATTCGGTCTGTACAATGAATCACTACGATTCCTATGCCCCTTCCTTAGGTTGTAACTCACGGCTCATATTCCACTTGATTAATACGGTTTTGATAATTCCATGAAGCCTCTAGGCTTTGGGTTCTTTCTCCACAACTGTCCCTACCATCTTACTAGGCATCTTTGATAGAACCAGGACAGCTACAGTTCATTCAGTCAGCTGAAAAATCAAAGAATGTTTACAAATGATAACAAAAAAAAGTCACAAAGGGACACACCCAACAAAAGATCATAGCTCTGGCACAGAAAGGGACCTCAGATGCCATCCTGTCCAACACCATCATTTTACAGAAGATGAAACTGAGGTCCAAAGACATTAAGCGGCCTGTCCAACATCAGAAAGGCACTAAGGGTCAGAGGCAGGATTTAAAACCGGATTCGCTCACTTCAGAGCAATGTTCCACATAAAACTATACAAATTAAAACTAGAATCTGTTTTTTAAAAATGTCCTTACCTTTAACTTGTTCTATTACTTTAGGTCTCTGGGGTTTGGATTTGGCAGACGGTGAATTAAATCTAAGATACGGATCTCTTTTAAGAGTGCTGCGATGACCTTCATAAACTGGTTTCCCATAAATCTGTAACAAGTAGTCACTACCTTGTGCCACTTTGGTTGTCTTTAGGCGTCCCTGCATTCAAAACCAAAGTTACTTGCTCAGAAATGAGTATCATAAATTGCATTTTAATTTTTTTCAGGCAAAGTATATTTTATATAAAATATTATTCAAATACTGAAATGGATTTATGATCTCATCAGTTTGAATGTTCCTTCCAATGATTAAACTTGCAACCAAATCCTGCCAATGTATATCAGATCGTCCGATCTCTCACGTTTGTCACAGAAGTTTCAGTCAGTATCAAGGGGGTCTGGCTCACTTTCTGTTGCTATTTCAAGACAACAGTAAAACACCCATACCGTCCACCTTTTATACCTAAATTCCCACCACACAACCAGCCCGTTATCCTTTCAAGTCTTCTCTTGCCCAGATGACATTCTTTACTTACTATTCTTCTTCAAAGTTCCCTACCTCTTATAAACGGCAGCATGCTTACACCCACCAAAGGAATTGCCCATGACATACTCATTTTTAGTTCTTCTGAGAATGCTCTGTCTCATGACTTGCAGCTTTAAAATACCAGGAGACTTCTGGTAATAAAAGCATTGACCATTATGATCTCATCAGCTCCCATGGATTTAATTAACCCCTCTATGCTGATAATTCTCAAACCTACCTACCCTGCTTCAAACTCTCTGTTGCCTTCCACTCTCACATCTCTCTCCAACAGGATGCCCAGCAGACATCACAAGCTCATCATGTCTAAAATAGAACTCATTAACTGTGCCTCTAAACCCTTTGCCTTTCCTAACTTTCCTATTTCTGACAAGGGCAACATAATCCAGTCTCTCAGGCTTGCAATCTAGGTATCATCTTCAGCTTTTAACTATCTCTCATCTACTCTGTTGCCAAGACCTGTTGATTCCACCTTTACAACATCTCTCCTATACGCCTCCTTCTCTCCTCTAGCATTGACCCCACTGTGGTGCAGGCCCTCATCACTTCGCTCCCAGATGATTGCAAGAGACTGCTGGTGGGTTGTCTTGCCTCAAACCTCTCTGCACTCCAATCCACCCATCATTCAGTTACTAAAGTGATTTTCCTAAAATGTAGGCCCTACCACACAACTCTTCGCCCCACCCCACTCAATAAATTCCAGTGATTCACTACTGCCTCCAGGATAAAATACAAAAAACACCCCTCTGTTTGGGGTTTAAGGCTTTCATATAGCTAACATGAAAATGTACTGCATGATTTCACATGTATACTGACTATCATTTCTTGCCCTCTCATTGGGGTTGAGGGAGGAAGAAAATTTTTTTTTTTATTTTATGTTTATTTTTAGTTTACAACATTCATTTCCATAAGGTTTTGAGTTACAAATTTTCTCCCCATCTTCCCCCTACCCACCACCCCAGAACAGCAATCCCACTGAATATGCCCTCCCCCAATCTGCTCTCTCCTATATCCTCCTCCATTTTCCTTCCAACTTTCCAGTAGGGCAAGATGGATCTCCTTACCCCAGCGCCTATATATCTTATTTCCCAGAAGAGCTAGGAGACCAGTTTTGGTTGGAATAAGGACTGTATAAAGGAGAATAATATAAAAGAAGTCTGGACAGTAGGTTGGAGCTAGACTGGTACTCCTAAATACTAGGGTTTAAGGACTTTATATTTTGTCCTATAGGCAGGAGGAAGGAAGGAAATAAAACGTTTATTAAGTGCCCCATATACGCCATCACCTCACTCCACACATCTGCTGCAATTGTCCCTTATTCCCCCAAGGTAATCTCACCGCCTTGTTTCTGCATTTCTGAATCCTCTCACTCCTTCCAGGCTCAGCTCAGGTGCCACGCCTTCAGTCTTCACCAATCTTCCCAAATTAAAATCCATCACACTTTAAATAATTTTCCTACAGTATTGTGTCTGCATCTTTCCATTCCCTCCCCTGGATGTTTTCCAAGCATCATACTTACTGGGCAGATACTGTACCTTCCCAACCCTAACGGGACAAGTTCCTGAACGTCAAGGATCATTTCATTTCTGACCTTAGCATTTTTAGCACACAGCCCAGTGCTTTATAATTGGCACAAATACAACAATTTCTAAATCTGTTCAATGTGGTTATCTTCCATAAGACAATCAGCAAAAAATTTAGCACAAAATGCATGCCCCTGACAGTAACAGTTTATCTGATCGCTATACAACTTTGTCTATAATTGTTTTTATCATTTATAGACCAATGCATAAAAGACACATCTATATCCAACAAACAAAAAAATCAAGCAGAAGCAAAAAAGCAAGAAATTAAATTAATGACTTCAGCTTCTCATAAGTTAATCAACATTCAAATCTTTTGGCATGTTATTTATCACATCATTGTTCACAACAAGAAACAGCATGAACATTTATACAATTAAGAATTCTACTATTATAGATCATTTTTTAAACAGGTGTACATAAATTTATACAAAAACCTTGATGGACTCTCTCAAATTCCAAAATTTTGCCTTCTACTATCTTACCCAATGTCTACAATTTCTTTAATTTTCAGTCATAACTTCAAGAGAAGCAAAGTACTTTGAGATAAAACCAGTCATATTTTTTTCAAATGAAAGTTCTTCCTCTGTAATTAATATTCTTTGAAATCTTAAGAGTATATACAGGATTCAAGAGCAAGGGAGAGACTAAATAAAGAGTTCCTACTGTGTCTGGATTTATGGCTTGGCTAAATTAGCAAAAGCACAAAAAATAAGGAACATATTAAAAACTGATAAATTTCACCATTTTATTACTTACGTTAAAAAAAAGATAGCTGCTGCTGACTTAAGACCATGGAATGTCAGAGAAAAGTGTGGTCTTCTGAACAACGACTATTCAATACTAAACAATATTAACAAAAGCAGCAGAAATCAAGTATGATTCGTCGTGGAAACTGCACCGAGCTTACCTCTTTTCTGTCATTATCCAAATGGGAAGCACACATGTTCCTTAGGCGCGTACTTCTGGAACTCTCCTCCAATTGCTTACGAAGATGCTTTCCCGGAAACACAAATCTATTTGTTTTAATTTCTTTGCTCATTTTTTGATATTGGTTATTTAAGGCTTTTCTGGTGAAATCTGACCTTTGATTCTTATCAAATTTCTTATGTTCATAATCTTTTCTTGCCAATTCATCCTGAAAAAAAAAAACAACAGACAATTTTAAAATGGCAAAATCTAAAATTTTGTTTTAAAATAATTTATTCCTATATTAGATAATGATATAATTTATCAAATCGGAGCACCTTCATTTTCAAAATTAAACAATCATATGATAAACCAACTAATCAATTATCTATAAATTTTATTTTACTTTACACTTCACACTTACTAAGTATCTATTTTTTAGGGCACTGGTGATTAAAGTGTAGATAAGACCTGGTAACCTGGTTTCTGTTTCCATGGAGCCTACTGTCTAGTATGAGGATGAGACGTAGACAACAGCAATATGAAATAACACCAGAAAAGTTCATCACAAAACATGAGAAGAGTGGCATGAATTGATCCAGAACAAAAACAGGACAAGATACACAGTGACTAAGGCAATGAAAATTAGGACAGCTCTACAAGACAATGTAAGTCCTATCAAATGTCCAAGTTAGAACTGATTCCAGCTGGCTAAGATTGAGACTCCCTTCTTTTCTTTTAAGAAATTATCAACTAGAAGGACGAGAAGTTACATATATTGCAGATCGAAACCTTGTTACTGATATTTTGCTTAACTTTTTTTAATGGGAGATACTCATGGTACGGTGCTAACTGAGATGTGATCAACATATCAAAATGAAGTTTATCAATAAAAAAGTACATTAACGAGCTGTAAAATCAAGCTATCCAAGAGAGAAAAGAGATAGACAAGGCTTCACAAAGGAGGTACTAATATTTTCAGGGGAGTTTCAAGACTTTAGGAATTTAATGTGTAGGAATTTAATAGGCCAAGGGAGGAAGGAAGGATATTCCATGAATTGGCAACAGGGTGAGATGTGCCAGTGACCAAGGTGGTATAGTATATCCATTTGCAAAGCACTAATTGCATTTTTTTTTATAAGCTTCACATCTTATTAGGGACTAGGAAAGTCCTCTGACCATTAAGGAATAAAAAGGGTGGGATGATCCAACTGCCTGAAAACAGGACAAAGCCTACAGAATTGCTAAATTCACTGAGAACATAAGACGTACAGAGTAACGTGGCACTGACGACATTATTGCCTGTGAGTAGCCAGGGCATTAATAAAGGAATACATGGCGGCTCCATCTTTTGCATGAATAACAGGTTTCAAGGTTTCCTTCAATGCTCAGTTTGGCCATCTTACTAAAGGTCTTGAATGCCTGACAAAGGAGCTTGACCTTGGCAGGCAAAAGAAGCCACTGAAGATATCTGAGGAGAAGTGGCATGACCAGATGTGCATGTATCTGATTTTGGTGAGGAAGATTAGTCTGGCAGAAATATGAAAGATTGATTGGAATGGGGAGAAAGGGAAGGAAAATCTGTTAAGAGGTAATAGTGACAGACATGGCAGGTGAAAATGTATTATATACTGAGATGGTGGCAGTGGGAATAGAGAGCAAATGGGTTTATGATCTGTTGGGAAGGCAGGGTCAACAGAATATGGCATCTATCCATTTGTATATGAAGGGTAAGATAGAAGAAGGCATCCAGGTAACATCCTGATTTCAAACATGAGAGAGCAGGTCACCTGTAGTACCATCATCAGAAACAGTGAAATCAGAAAGAACAGATGTAGCGGGGGTAGGGGGTGGGGGGGATACACTCAGCTCTGTACACATGAATTTAATTAAGGTACTAGTAGACTTCAGCGGATGATGTCCTTTAGTTAGCTGGAGATACAAAGGCAAGCTCAGAGAAAAGCAAAAGTGATCTAGACAGAGCAGTCAAGAATTTAAACTAATACAGTTATTATGATCTCTCTCAAACCAAAAAAAGACAGATTATCTACAAGAAAAGGGTGCTCCCCAATCCTGCACGCTGCAAAGAAGCCAAGGAGGAGAAGGAGTGGAAAAGGCTGTAGAATTTCAATTATAAGGCCAATGGTGACATCTGGGAGGGCAGTTTCAGTACAGACCCAGGGACACGAATCAGATTTAAAAGGACTAAAGAAGAAAGTGAGCGGGAAAAATTAAAAGTACTGAGTATCAACAACTTTTTCAGAAATGTGACTGTGAAAAGGAGAGAAATGGGACCAAAAGGTCAAAGGAAAGCATTTTGAGTAGGAAGGAAAACTGAACATGTTTATGAGTGAAAGAGAAGAAGGCAGCAGAGGGGGAAAGATGAAAGATAAATAAGAGAGAAATACAATCAATTAATAAACCTTTATTAAGAACCAGGACCTGGGACAAGACCCTGAAGGATACAGGAGAGGATCGAAAGCAGAGATAAAAGAGTTAGCGTCCGTAAACGGAGAGAAGGAAAAGAGAACAGAGGCCGATTAATAAAGGAATTGAATGAACAGGATACACGAAGGCACTCCTGACCAGTGAACTCAAACCTTCTCGTGAACAGACAGCTATAATGGTGAGCAGGGAGGGAATAGGCAGGATGTGAAGAGACGAGAGAAGAAAAGATTGACAACAGATGCTGACGAGTGTCAGCTGCCACTGGGTCGCTGGGAGGTGTCATAGACCATATCCAAGTCATTGTTAGAATAAGTTCCATCGTAAACACACAGATACTTATAGGAATTCATAGAATTTTAGGACTAAAAGCAAGTTTGGAGATTATTTAATTTAATCAGAACAGGAAAAAAAGACTCCGAAAGATGATCTAATTTATCATATTGAGTTCCCAGCATAGCTGGGAGTTCTGACACTAATAACACAAGACTGTCTCACTTTTAAATGCTTCATAATGGCATCATAAATACATTTTCCTAAAACAAGGATGAAAAGGACTAGTTTTTGACTAGTTTTAAAGTTTTTATTTTTAAATACTTGTATTATTTTCATTACTCAATTCCTTTTCCATTATAAAACCATTACAAGGCCATTATAAAAATTTCCAGATAAAAGGACAACTACAAGTACAAAGTAAGCTTGCTACTATTAGGAATAAAGCAATCATAAGGATAATGTGATGGCATTAGGTACGGAACAGAAACAATTAGAAAATAGATGTATTTACCAGTATTTACCAGTTTCACGTTGAGATCAATGCCATCATTTTTTAAAAATCTCATTCATTGCTCATAGTTTTTCCTAACCATACCTGAATTTCTTGGGTGATTATTTTAATCCATTCATCTACTGTCTTTTTAATACGAAATTTCTCCAACGCGTCTCTAAAGGAAAGATAAGATCCATTGGATTAGTCTCTAACAACAGCAGAACAGAACCAACAGGAAATACCATTTCCTTCTATCGCTGTTTATCTGCTTGCTGCCCAGTCTTCTCATCTACAGAAGAAAATGCTGTTAATTTTCCTTCCTGAAATGTATGAAGAAACAATAACTGGAAAGTACACTAACACAAGCAAGCGCGTAATCAAGACAGAGTAACTTATTGATGGAAAAACAAAACTACACTCTGACTCCATCACTAAAACTAATGACATAGTATATCCATTTGCAAAGCACTGATTCCATTTTTTATAAGCTTCACGTCTTATTAGGGACTAGGAAAGTCCTCTGACCACTGAGGAATAACCAAGGTGGGATGATCCAAGCGCCTGAAAATAGGACAAAGCCTCCAGAACTGCTAAATTCACCGAGAACATAAGAGGTACGGGGTAATACGGCACCAACAACTTTATTACCTGTGAGCAGCCAGGGCATTAATAAAGGAATACATGACAGCTCCATCTTTTGCATGAATGACAGCTTCAAGGTTTTCTTCAAGAACTTTTTTATTATTTTGTACTCCTCTTAAAATTTTTTCAGCATCTTTCAAAACAGATCTTGCTATTTTGGTTGACTTGGGATGGCCTGGACTGGGTGGAAGATCATCAGCTCTAAAGGTGCTCAGAGACTCTTGTGGCTACAATAAAAATGAATACATGAATAAATGCTTGTTGACGGAATATATAAAACCTTGTGTACTTTTCTTTGGTCTTCTTTTTGATTAACAAGCTCTGACTTTCTCTCCTTCCCACTTATTTGAAAAAAAACTTCTTCTCCTCACATTAAGGGGGGAAAAACATCCTTGAAACACATATGCATAGTCAATTAAAACAACTCCTAATATTGGCCGTGACTAAAAACATGCGTCTCCTTCTGCATCGTGAGTCCGTCATAGTGTCAAAAGGCAGGGAGCATTCTTCCTCATCAGGCCTCCGGAATCCTGGTTGTTCTGAGTTCCTAAAAGGTCTTCAAAGGTGTTTGTTTCTGGAATGATGTTACTGTTTACGTTTCTCTCTTGGTTCTGCTAGCTGTATAATGTACCGATTCACACTGAAACCATCCTTTCTCTCATTTCTTACAACACAACAATAATCCATTATACTGATGTGCCATAATTCATCCAGCCATTCCCCAATGAATGAACAGAAAGTACTGCCTGCTAGCAATATTTTTGCATATATGAGTCATCTTCCTTCTCCTTTACTCTCTGGAGTACAAACTGAGAACTGGTATCAACTAGTCAAAGAATATGCAGTTTAGTAAACTCTTTCAGGCACAATTTGTTTCCCAGAATAAATGGACGGATTAATAAACAACTGGAAACAAAGTAGGTCATCAACTTACTGGGGCATGGCTACGTACAATGCCATAAGAAAGGTGACTAAGAGGAATTCAGAGCCACACAGATCTATGAGCTTGTCAGTGGGATGTTTCTCATTGCAGATCACAACCCATCCATTCTCTAAGTATCCTACACAACCCTAGCTTCTGTTCTCCCTCAAGTTCAATACAAAGGGTTTGCTCAATGTGACAGGCGTTCTGACACCAGGCAGACACCGATGGAGCACGCAGGTGGTCTGGCAGTTATCATCTATGCTTGTCACATTACCAGCTAGAACTGTCTGGTTTTGTAACTCCTTGTTTGCAATGTGCTGCCACCCATTCAAATCCACCAATGGCCTTTCTGTGGTCCTTTCCCTATTTACACCTCAATTTTAATTATCTAGAAACTATATAAAAGACTTGGAAATACTTACACTACCTAACTTGTATCCATATTTACTGCTTTTAGGATAGTAAGAGATAATGTCTGTAATATACTTTACAACTATATGTCCTATGTTAGGATAATAAGAGATAATGTGTGCAATATACTTTGCAATTATAACTTACTTTCCAACTCTATGAAAAAAAAAGAATTAAGAAAAGCATGGAGTATAAGAACTGATACAAAATCTAGCTATCCTGCAAAGTAATTCGGAATTATATCCCCCCAAATCCCTAAATTGTTCATACCTTTTGACCCACTGATACAACTAGTACACCTATTCTTCGAAGAGGTCAAAGAGGAAAAATATCTACACGTATACAAATCTTTATGGCTGTTCTTTTTGTAGTGGTCTGGACGCTAAGGTGGTACCCATCTGCTGAAGAATGGCTAAGCAAATGATGACCTAGTAATGTCATATTAATTAATATTCTTGTACCATAAATGAAGAGATGGACAGAGAGAAACCTGGGAAGGTATGCAAGACTCAAACAATCAATAAACATTTCTTAAGCACCTAGTACGTACCAGGCCCTGTGCTAAGCACTGGGGATACAAAAAAGGTCAAAAGACAGTGCCTGCCTTCAGGGAGCTCACAGTGTAATCGAACCGAAGCAGAAAGAAGTGAGCGGAGCCATGAGAACAACTCATACAGTAACAAAATCATGAAGACACGCAATTCTGACAGTCTTAAGACCTCTGATCAATTCTACGGGCATCCAGGATTCCAAGGAACCAGAAACAAAGAGCGCCGCCCCACTTCTGGACAGAGAGATGACGGACTCCAGGCGCAGAAGAGGCCACATTTCTGGAAAAGGCCAACGTGGAGATCTGGCTTCCTTGTTACAAAGGTTTTGTTTCTGCTTTCTTTCTCCAAAGGAGAGGAAGAGTGAAAAAAGATAAATATTTGTTCATTCAAAAAAGTCAAACAAAAGTTGACACTTTTTAAAAAGCAAAGTAAGTTAAACAAGACAAACAGTATGTACAATACTTGGAAAGAGTAACAAAACAACTCGGTATGGAATTATGACCAAGGCTGACTCCAGAAAAAAGCTGAGAAAATACAACTCTCTTGCTCCACTACAGAAATCAGAATCTATGGCCTGGGGTTTTGCATATTCTACCAGACGCAGGTTTTCTGGCTGGTTTTTTCCCTATCTTTTTAAATCTTTGTTATATGAGATGGCTCACTGAGCAGGGAAAGTGGAGAGATATTCAGAAATGAATGTAATGTCAAAACAAAAGGCATGAATAATTTTTTTTTAGTTTTAACGTGACACAAGCCAAATTAGGTGTTTGGTATCATTATGAATCTAATTCTTTAAAAATAAAAGTAATCTAAGTCACCCAAAGTTAAGGTGAGGGCTACCACTATTATAATAACGATTCCGATGTCAGTGTCCAATTTAGAATAGGATTATGCCATAGGTACTCAGGACTATAAATGTGGAGCATGAAGGAACCTTGGAGGTCATCTAGTCCACTTCTCTCACTCTGCAGATAAAGAATCTGAGGCCTAGAGAGGGTCAGCGACCTAGGCAAAGTCACAAAAAAAAGAAGTCAAAGAAATAGCTTTTAAACCCTGATCCTCAAAGCTATTGCTCTAATGTACCACACTGCATCTCAATTCACAAGCAACAATAAAAACATTTATGATCAAAATTTATAAAAATCTGGTTCCAGAAGTATTACTACAAGTACTTACTTGTACTTTTACAAATTTTCCTCTTTCTTTGATATCATTAAGAGTATAGGCCTAGCAGTTGCATCACTGGGTCAAAAAGTATGAATAATTCAGAGACATAATTAGGACATAATTCCTACTTGTACTATTATAAGTAAATACTTGTAGTAATAAAAGAGATACTGAGTTCCTCACCACTGGAGATATTCAAACAGGAAGTCAAGGATGTTACAGAAAGGTTTCATGCTTCAGGCAGGGGTTAAACTAATAACCTCTAATGCTTAACAACACTTAAGAATTCATAATTATATTAGGCCTTCTATTTCACTTTTCACAATGTGCTTTTCCTTCCACTGGTACAGAGATCAACCCACGCACCTTCTTGTTGCTGTCCCATCATATAGCCTCCAAATAAAATCTCCTAGCTGGTGAATCCAACTAGCTAAAGGCAACTGTTTCCTTGGAGATTGGAGCATTCCATGATTTGCCATAATATAGGATCACAGAATGAACAGTGATGTTACAAAGATGGCTCTTTGTGTCAGGGAGCAGCATGGGACCACTGAAAACACTGTCAAATTTCCTAAGTACAGTCCAAATCAGGGGTAGGGTATCTGCAGTCTCAAGGCCACATGTGGTCCTCAAGGTGCTCAAGTGTGGCCCTCTGATGAATCCAAACTCCACAGAACAAATCTCCTTAATAAAAAGATTTGTTCTGTAAAATTCGCACTCGGTCAAAAGGCCGCACCCCAGGACCTAGAAGGTCACATGTGGCCTCAAGGGCACAGGTTCCCCAGTCTTGGTCCAAACCATTTTCTTCTTCCAATTTCAGTCTGGCTAAGCTTATTTTACTGCGCACCCATGTAGCACCTGTCCAAGACGTGTACAGATAAAATGGTTCAACTGGCTGTCCACCTAATTGTTCATATCACAGTCATGGGTCCGTTTATTGTGTTTTCTCCCGTGTGGTGGTCATGCATCTTACTGGGAAGCCCTGCAGGATTACAAAGCTTAATGGAAGCACTACAATGTGTCATCCATCCACAGAAGCCATAGGAGGATCATATAAATAACCAGAAGGAATCCTTCTATTTGGACTCTGGGCAAAATCCACAAAACTTCACAACATTCAACACGTCTGTTAAACTTATCCTTCTGTTTTGTCTCTTACTTAGGAGGGAAAATCATGTGGCTGCTGAACAGAAAGTTCTCTTTTAATATCTGAAGATAATTAAGGAATCTCATAATCTTAACAAATACAGATGCTGCTAGAAAAGCACCTTTATGGCTTCATTTTGCTCTACCAAAAAGAAAAGTATTTTTGTAATCATCAGAAAAGATTTTGGATTCTCTACCCTTTCACTAAAGTGTGTGAGTAGGAAGAAGTGACATGCTTTAAAATTAACCTGGTTGTCTATTCTATTATCATATTCTCATCAAGTATGCCCTCAATGCATGAACAGACAGACCCTTTTTCCTTTTTTTCTATTTCTTAAATTCTGAACTTAAACATCACATAAAAGAGGCATCTGCACCTGCGTAACAGAACAGAAGATGAAAGTTACCCCCAGAACTGGGAGCATCTATCAGGGACAGCTTGCTTTTCTTTTTTACGTAAAAAAATAACCTCAACCTGTAGCTTTCACAGCTGTCCCGTGTGTGTTTCTTTCTGGCCTTCTTTCTGTTCTCTTCTCTGCATTTTTAAAATAGATATCTCAATGACTCTTTTTCTTTTCTCTTTCTCTTTGGCTACTCTATCACTCTCTCTCTCCTCACTCTCTCTATCCACAATGCCAAGATGTGTTTGACTAGGGAAGGTCTTAAGGCAGAGAGATGAAGAAAAAGGTTAACAGAACAGTTCAAGCAAGAAGAAATGAGGTCCTGAAATAAGGCAGAGAAAAAGGTGAACATGTTTGAGAGATGTGGTTTGGCAACATATTACATACTGGGTAAGAAAATGCAAAAAGTTAAGGATGACAGTGAAGTTGCATGCCTGGCTTACTAGGAAGATCATGGTGCCTTCAAAAGTAATACAGAAACCTCAAAGAGGGGATGACTGGGAGTGGAGGAAAAGATCATGAGTTCTCTTTTGTGTATTTGAAGTCTGAGATACCTACAAGAAATCCAGTTCAAGATGTCCAAAAGTCCTTTGGTAATGAGGACCTGAAGCTCACGAGAGACGACACGGTGAAATATTCTTACACAGGAGTCACTTGCATACATGTCATTGAACTTGTGAGAGCTAACAGTAGCACCTAGTGAGACAGCAGAGAGTAAAAAGAGAAAAAGGCCCAAGACAAATCCTTCGAGAATATCCGTTTAGTGAAATTAGGTGAGAACCCAGCAAAGGTCACTGAAAAGGAACAGTCAGAGAGTTAAGGGGAGAATCAAGAGAGAGGAGCTCAGCTTCTAAGAAAAGCTCGCAAGAAGAGGACTCGGGAGGAAAGGGTAGTCAAGAGGATAAAATCATGCAGCGGACAAAAAGGAGGAAGACCAAGAAAAAGTCAAGAGAGATGCCCAGTATTGGACTCACGACTCATCATTCATCGGGCAAACCTTCTTATCGCTTACCTTTGCCAATAATGACTTTTATGAACAAATGTGTGTTTATACATGAAATACATGATTCACTCAACCGGGCAGTGACTGAACAAGCTGTGGTATAGGAATGTAATGGAATATTATTTTGCTACAAGAAATGATGAGCAGGCAGACAAACTTCTATGAACTGATGCTGCGTGAGGTGAGCAGAACTAGAACACTGTACACAGTGACAGTCACAGCGTGTAATGACTGACTCTGACAGACTTAGCTCTTCTCAGCAGTGCAAGGATCTAAGACAACTCCAAAAGACTCAGGGTGGAAAACGCCATCTGCATCCAGAAAAAGAACTGGGGGTTCTGAATGCAGATGGAAGCACATTATTTGCTCTCTCTCTTTTTTTGATTCTTCTTTCTCATGGTTTCTCCCATTGGTTCTAATTCTTCTTTACAACATAACTAATGGGAAAATAGGTTTAATATGAATATATATGTAGAGCCTTTATCAAACTGCACACCATCTTGGGGTGCGGAGAGGGGAAAGATGTGGAAAAAATTTGGAACCCAAAATCTTATGGAAGTGAATACTGAAAACTAAAAAGAAACTTTAAAAAAAAGAAATAGGTGATTTACCTCTTTCTTCCTTTGGCCAAAACCACAAAAGACATCATCAACGTGCCGCATAGTCTTTTCAGGTATCCGAAACTCTTCACGAGAAGGAAATGATTTAGGCTTCATAGTGGCAACACCACTGGAAGGAAAAAAATGCCCTCTAAAATATCCCTTCCACTGTAACAAAAACATACAAAATACAGACCACATGTCTGGAATGATGTGCATGCCACATCATGACCCCTTGATGTGTTCTCAATTAAAATATGCTGGATTTCTAAACGTAAGTATGCAATCTAGTCATAAATTTTAAATCATTTTAACAGAGAACATCATAGTTTTCAGTTTGGTACTGACATTGATTCTTTCACGCAGCATAAAAACATTGTAGAAATATACTCATCATAATTACATATACATATTTCAAATAATTATATTTAAGTGAAAATAAAATGCACTTAGTTTCACTAGAGTCAAGGACATACTGTAACATCTAGTGCTTCATTCACTTTAACATAAAGCATCAGGATTCTAGGCCATGAGCTCTTTTCTCCCTTCGGTTGTGATACTAAAGCTCCCACTCAATCTTTTCTCAGAAGAGACACAGATAATACAAAATGCTGACATCTTAGTTCTTTGAAGAAATTAAATAAGTAGTAAGTTTTAATATGTCTATGTGGATATGAAATAAGATGCATATTCTAATGCAACAAAGATTCAGTTTTGCTAATAACCAAAAAATCTAAACTACAAAATAATGATTTAAATTTTAAAAAGTCTACTTTAAAATCACCTCAAAAAGTGTTTTCTTTATCAGTAAATGCAAATCAATAATGTTTATTGGGCCACTAAAATGAATCCGACTAGAACATGTTCTACCCACAAGGCACCTACTCTCAGGAAACAAAAACCTACTAGCACAAACATCTCAAAGGCTGTAGCGAGATAAAGCAAGAAACCTTTCAGATTCAAGCACATGAATTTTTTTCACTTGAAAATTATTGGTAAGAATTTTAAATGACATATGTTGATGTCTTAAAAATAAATATGATTATTATCAATATAATTTAATTTTTTCATTAGTGAAAAAGACTTGGGCTTCCAAGAAAACACTGAGAACTTCGAGTTCTAATATGAATTCCATATTCTAGCATGAGGAAGTTAATTCACAACAGCATAAAGATGTTTAGAAACAATTCTTCTGTTAAAGAAGTAAACATTTTCTACCAGATCATTTGAAATGTGTAGAATAAACATGCCTGACCAAAGACAAAAGAAAAGAAAGCTCAAAGAGCAAAAAAATGCCTTTTAATAAAATGACTAATGAGCTATCAGCCAAAGGGATAAACAATCAGAAAGGTCATGTGTGTGACTTTGAGGTAGATTTCTACACCCAAGAATATGAGAAGCAAAATATTACATATGATGGTTATGTTTCTAATAAGGGAAGAAATGCTTTCCTTCAAGTTTATTTTGCTAAATAACAGATGGTTACTGTCTCAAAAAAGTAAAATAAAATAAAGTGACTAATGCTATCACTTTACTTTTTAAAATCTAATTTTTAATCATATATTTTTCCATATACATTAAAGATTTTCTTTTTTTTCCACTGCAGAAAAAACATACTCCATATCTGACAAACTCCACATAGAAGTCCCGTCATAATGCTTCACTGTGGTGTGTAGGTTTATTTAAGGTGACAGCATTAGGGAGAAAACCGTCAAAGTAAGAAGCTAAAAACCCTTCAAGTATGAGCCCAGCCATTAACTGCAAAACAATTTCTTTTTACTTTTACTATATTTTTCATGATGCTTTCTAAAGCTTTTATAAAATACAAAACCATTTATAATTACGATTTCTTACAACAGCAGGAAAACATACAAAGCTTTAAAAAAGACCTGTATTCCCTAGAACCCTGAAGTTCTACTAAATGCAAATGTAACCCCTAGGAGAAAATTTCAATACTGGAGACATTTTTACCTCTAAAATATTAAATATCAAATAATGTACATATCAAAAAAATTCTCCTATATTCAGAAAGTTTCTCAATAGGAAAACACTTTGTTTCTTCTACTTTGCTTAAAATTTACAAAGCCGCCTTTATGGCCAGGACATTTCATACCTTTGGATACTATTCTGTATTAGAAAACACTAGCCTAGGATAACCTACTTTTTTTGAGGACATAAACCAAATAAGTTACAAATGAATTTATTATAGGAGAACAGGAAAAGTTGGCCCTTACCCTTGCCCAAGTTAACCCTTCTACTTTTGTCCTAGACCCCATTCTATCCTGCCTCTTCCAGGTTTTTGCTCTTTCAATCACTCTATCTCCTTTCTCTGATCTTCAACTTCTTTATCCATTAGTTCCTTCCCTTTGGTATATAAAAATTTGCAGAGGTCACTCATCCATTTAAAAAAAAACTTTCACTTGACCTTGAAATTCTCCTCAAGGGGTCATCACTTAACAGTCAATCTCCTACCTAAGTTTGTTGACTCCAGTCACTCACCACCTACTTACTAGTCAAATCTTAGCACCACACTAAAATTAATCCCAAAGACCAGTAAAAAATCATAAACATCCTTTTTTCAGTCCTCCTCCTTTTCCTCTCTGGAACATCGGACAGTCTTTCTGCCGGCCTCAAAGTTTCCCCCCATTCCCACCCATTCTCCATCCAGTCATTGAAAGAGATTTCCCTAAAACGCAGGTCAGACCACACAAACCCCTACTCAATAAGTTCCAGGGAGCTCCAGGAGCAAACGCAAAATTCTCTGCTTCGCCTTCAAAGTCGTTTCCATAACCCGGGCTCCCCTCACCTCTCCAGTCGTCTTTTATCTCACTCTCGTATCTCACTCACATCTTCAATCCATGACACTGGCTGGGCGTTCTGGTCACAAGACAATCCAACTCTTGGCTCTAAGCATTCTCTCTGGCGATCCCACCTGCCTGAAATGGTCCCCCTGCCCCACTCCAACGACCAAGCTCCCTGGTCTCTGGTGAGTTCCAGTCATCACAGCACACCCTCTGAATATCAGCACTTTTCCTCTTTTAGTGATTCCCTATGTGTCCTGTACACAGCTTGCTTCGTATACACTTGTCTGCGTGTTGTTTCCCCAATTACGGTGTAAGTGCCCTGAGAGCAAGGACTCTCTTTTGCCTCTTTGTCCTCTCCCCACTCCAATCCCCCTTCACAAACATGCAACGGACATTTCTAAAGCGTAGGTCTGACCATGTAATCACCTTAACCATCAAACTCGAGCATCTTCTTATGCTCTCTGCAGCAAGGGTTCCTAATCTGGGGTCTGTGACCTTATGAAAAAACTTTAATGATAGTATTTCAACATAATGTGTTTCCTTTGCAATCCCATGTATTTTGTTTGATGTGTTTAAAAACATTATTCTGAGAAACTACATAGATTTTATCAGACAAAGGGATTCATGACCTAAAAAAGACTAAGAACACCACAATAGAAGAAACTATAAATTCTCTGGGTTCATACTTAAAGCCCTGGTTCCAAATTATCTTTACAGACTGATTTCACTCAAATTCTAGACAAAGGGGGCTACCTGCTATTCCACTTACACAAAAGCTCCATCGTCGGCCTCTTGTCTATTTGTGTGGACCACACCCCCAGGCCTGGAATGCTCTTTCTCTCTCCTCACTTATGCCAGGGATAATTCCTAGCTTGGCTAAAGCAGTTTCTCCAAGAAGCTTTTCCTGATCCTTTCTCATTATTCTGGAAATTATGTTGTATATATTTTGCATTAACCCATCTGCATACACATTATTTCCCCCAGAAGAATGTAACCTATGTGAGAACAGAGCCTGTTTCCATTTCTGACTGTGAATCCCCAGCATCTGGGAGATGGTGTGACACACTGTAGGTCCACAAGAACTGTTTGTTAAAGCAAATTCAACAGATAAAACAAGAAGTAAGCAGGACTTCTAGAAAAGCCCGGGATTGGAATATGGGGTCAAACATCCCATATTTGGCCAACAGTCCCTCTGACCACGTAAGGACTCAGTTTCTTCATTCACAAAGTGAAGAGGTTAGATCAGTAATTACTGATAATTAGATAATTACTTAGATAATTACTGATCTAAGCCTAACACAAGAAACTATGGAACTGTAATTTCTCAAAATTTACAAAGATGTTCATGTCTCAACTTCCTATTTTCACTTTTTGATAAACAGATAATAAATTTTTTATGTCATTCTCTTTTTTTTACCTGTCTCTCAAAAGATCCTGTTTCATTCTTGATGTGGCTAGGGATATTCCTTCTGAAGACTCACTCTCTTTTACATGGATGTCCTGACTATTCAGGATTTGTTCCAATAACCTTCCACTTCCTAAGAAGCAAAAATAGTTTGAAATACTATTATTAATTTTTTAAAAACTAATAAAATGTAAAATCTGGCCTACGTTTATATAACTAAAAACATAACTGAAATGCAAAATGAACAAAATTTACTTTACAGTAACACTACACAAAAAAGCAAGAAAATCAACATTTTTACAGAATATATTTGAGTGCAGAATTCTATGTAATACTATCAGTAACCTAAGGGGGAAAAATTATAAAACAAGGACTATGACTATTAAATTAAAATGATTTGGTTTCAAAATCCTGAAAGATTCGGGTATTGTAAAGTACTTAGTCCCAGGCAGACTTAACATTGACTACTTTATTACACTTCTTAGTTAAATAATCTCATCTGCTATGCCTCTTCATAAAATACATAATTACCATAATATTTAGGGGTGTCTTTTTACAACACAAATTATAAGTTCTGGATATGCCCAAAATATAAATAAACTAAAAGTCCTTCCAACAATGCAATACTTTTAAATCATAGAATTATTTTTTCAGTGCTTATCAGTCACGTATATTTCCATTAGCTTGAAAAAACATGTTCCATCTGTACCTACCTAAACTAATAATCAGCAAATTAGATTAAGAAAAACATCATTGTTCATGTTTATTAACCACAAAATTCACCAATGTTTTAAAATTATATTATGCAAAAAATGTTCCCAATTTAATGAAGTATAATAAAGATGAATATAAAACCCTACACTCAGGTTAAAAAAAATTAACAGCGACAGGACAAAATGAGTGAAAACGGTTAGACGGCATCATGTGACAAAGACCTAGAGGGTATCTGCAGACTGCAGCATGAGCTGAATTCTCAGAAACACTTTTGTCAAAGTAATAGAAAGATAACATCCAGAATAAGGGAGGTGACAGTCTCACCATCTTCACACTGTTAGATCACATATAAAAAATTACGCTGAATTCAAAATGTTTTCATTAGAGACAATCTCTAAGTTCTGTGACATATTCCTTTTCACTGTGGATGTTTAGAGTTATGAAGAATAACATCAATTCCTCAAATGCAATCACAGGGAGGAATTTCAAATTCTAAGGAATTATTAGACTAACACTTTTTTTAGATGATGGCTAGGACTGTAATCCTTCTATAGTTCTGTTACAGTTATGATGACAGGACTCTAATACGGAACTCTATTTAGGCTAAATGGTCCTAATGCCTGTGAAGGACATACGCAGGTTTTTTTTTCCACTTCTTCTTTTAACTTCTCCACTCTTCTGACCCATTTAACCCTGTGTCAAGCCCTTAACGCTCACAGCTTCTCTCCCAATTTCTGGTCCCAATAAAAAACTCCCCCTACCTAAGCCTGTTATTAATAAGTGATCCAAGAACTTCTCTACCACATTTGGGTCTAATTAAGAATGTCTCTTCTGACATTTGGCACCAATTACCTGTTCTCCACCAAATCCATTTTTAGGGTATATAATTTTATCACCTGAACCCCAACTTTGAGCATGTTTCTTCTTGGACAGAATTCCTTTCTTCCTTCAAAACTCAAAGCAAGACCACCTTTTACTCAAAGCTTTTCCTGATCCCCCCTAACGACTAGTGACCTCCCTCTGTCCCTTCTCTGCATTTATTTCACATCTATTATCTTTTTATTATATTTTATCCTATATATTATATTATATTTTTATCCTGTGTATAAATACATATGATACACATATATCACACATGTGGACATTGCCTCTGTAAAAGGATATAAGCTGTTTGGGAACAGGAACCACAAGATCATGCATTTAGACCTAGAAAGGGCCTCAGAAGTAATCCTAGTGCATCCCCCTCAACTGTTATAAATGATCTGCCCAAGGTCCCACAGGTACTAACCAGCAGGTCCTCTGACTCCAAAGTCAGCGCTGGCTCTGTTGTACCTTAATGCCTACCACGGATGAGGGCAATTCGAAAGCCCAATAAGCCAACAAATTACAACAATAATTTTAGGTGTTCCTTTATACCCACACATACGGTCAGTTTTGCCATAAAAGCCTATTTGTCAAGTTGTGGCCAAGGCCACTCGTGCAAAAAGGCCTAACTAATCCCAAGTCTCTAACACAGTCACAATCTTACTGCACGCTCACAGCTTAACTAAAGAAGCAACTCCAGAGCATTACTTTTATCACATCTTTAATATGTCTCCAGGACCTTTTGGCCTGCTACTTTCATATAGCACCTGCCATATCCTGGGCCCCTAACAAAGGCTTGTTGATCGAATGTCACAAAATATTCCCCAAAAAGTCTGATAATTTACACTTTAGAAGGAATTGTGATAAGCAAAGAAAGTACTTGGTATGACAGATAAAAAGAGAGGTCTTGTGATCAATCAGAAAATCTAGGTTCAAACCCAACCTCTAACATACGTTGCATAACTAAAAGCACGTTATTTAACCTCTAAAAACTCCCAAGCAACTGTTATAAATAAGGTGCAGCCCTACAGAAGTAGGAGTTCCCCAAACCCATAAAATCCCAAACCTAGACTTTAAAAAGCACTCAGCTTCTCTGGTTTTAAATCCCCCCTCCCCTTCCCGCCAATCCAGAAACAAGACTGGTCAATGTGTTATCAGGGTTCGGCAACTGAGGTAGACTGAGGCCCTCGCCAAGTCTGAGAAGGCAGCAGCCACATGGGACTGGGACTTTTTATGCTCCGAGACCAGAAGGCTCCACCAAGGAAGTTGGGGCCAACCAGACTGCATGGGGCAGGACACTTAGTCAGGAAAGTCAAGGAAGCTGCATCAGGAAAATGCTGGTCCTATCACAGTACGGTGTCGTGATACGTGTCGAAAAGACAAAAAGTGTTCATCTGATCAAGGAAAGAATTCCAAAACTGGAGTCATGGAGCAAAATGCCTCCCACCGATATTAAATCAATGGTAATCAGAAAAAGGCTATATTAATAGACCATAGATTTATAAAGATGAATGCAGAAATATAAGTAGAAACTGTTATAGGAGATTTTAAGCAGACAGCTGAGATTCAACCAGTGTTTGCAACTAGCTTTCAATGACACAGAAATAAAACGAAAAATGAAGGCAAATTGTCACAAGTCTATTACCTTTGCAAGATAATACCTGCAGATTTTCCTTTTCTTCCCCAGGTCTCGCACTCTTGGAGATTTTATCATCTTTAGAAACAGGTATAGGAGCAAATCTTCGGGGCGCTGGAGTCTCAAGTGGAGATTTCTGATTGTCAAATCCAAAATCTTCAACTTGCCTTAAACAGGCTTAAATGTAGAAGGAAAACCAACTTAGCAGTAAAATACGTTTGCATTTTTAAGTTGTCCTAGTTTAAATATTTTCACAAGATAACCAGAATGAAAGTATGTACCCACAAGAACAAAAAGCAAAACTGGAAGAACCAACAAGGCAGCATGAAATAGTGAAAAGAGCCTGCCCTGAGAGTCAGAAGAACAAGATTCAAATCCCGCCACTATCGCTCATTACTTATCGTGACTCTGAACAAGCCACTTAAATCCTCCAGGCATTCATCTCTGCATCTGTGGGGTACTTATGGCAGTACTCATAATAATGATAGGACAATAATGACAGCTAGCATTTACATGACCTTCCTAAGAACCCAGTGAGGGAGGTGCTATCACCTCCATTCCACAGAGAAGCAAACTGAGGGCTAAGTGACTTGTCCAAGGTCACACATGTACTAAGTAAGTGTCTGACACAGGATTAGAACTCAGGTCTTCCTGAACACCGACAGCTAAAGAGCACACAGTGAAAGGCAACTGGGATAATGAAGAGTCTTTAGATCACGCCACGTAAGAAGTGCCTGAAGGACCTGGGGATGTTTAGGCCACAGAAGAGAAAACTCAGGGGACCTGATGGTGGTCTTTATGTATCTGAAGGGCAGTCAGGTGGAACAGAGTTAAGGCTTGTTCCATGTGACCCTCGAGGCTATAAATGGGAGTAATAAAAGGAAGATGAAAAAAAACAAGAACAAATTCAGGATCTAAAAGACAAAGCTTCCTAAGCATTAGAATCATCCAAAGTGCAACAGACTGCGCAGGAGTCTTAAGAAAAGGCGTTTCTGCCCTCCCCAGAGCTCCTCAAGCCAAAGCGGGATGGTTACTGGTTAAGGACATGCGAGAAGGCATTCCTTTTTAAGTGTGAAAAGGACTAGAGGGTTTTTGAGGTACTTTGCAATTCTGAGATTATGTAATTCTGTTCCCCAAATCCTTCTTGTTCTCCTCTATTTTCACCAAGAATACCACTGATGTGTACATAAACCAATCTCAAATATTTTAAAGAGAAAAGAAAGGAAGCATATATACATCCGTAGTTATTGCTCTATTCTCAAGTGCCTTATATGTGATTTTTTTTCTAAATTCTTTGGCATCTTCTCCTGTTTAAATGTCCTGGGAACTGATTTTTTGCTTTATTCTTATAATTTAATATTTTTCAATTAACAAAAATCTCTTTCTTTTCCCCTACTTCCCTTTCCCTCAGTGAAAAAGGAACAAAACCCTCCCAACAAATATGTATAACTGAAGCAAAACACAATCCTCTATTGGCTGTGGTCCTCTGCACCCCGAGTCCAGCGTCTCTGTGTCTGGAGATGAGGAGCATCAGGAGGACTCTGGCATCGCAGCTGGCTACTTGGGGTCGACAGAGCTCTTAAGGCTTTCAAGACTGTCTTCACAATTCCTCTTTAAGCTGAATTTCTTCTATGTAAACCTATAGTCTAAAAACTGAGGTTCCTGGCATACCTCTCTGCTCTTCGACTAACATCACTGCAGAAGCAGAAAGGGGGCCATTCTAACTTTTTTCTGGTATATGGGCTGTCACAGCCAAAGAATTCATCAGCCAAACTAGTGGTGATGAGCATTCTCCGTATGGGTCTTTAAACAGCAAACTGGGTCTATCACAGAGACAGACTTATCGGAAGTCCTTCTGGTATGACAAGGTCAGGAATATGATGAGGCTCAAGTCAAACAATGGATGTCTACAAAGCACTCTGCAAACCTGAAAGCACCATCTGAATGTCAGCTCTTCTCCAAAAGCCTCAGGATGGGAGGAGATGTCTGCATTCAGAGAAAGAACTAGAAAGACAGAGTCTGAATGCAGACTGAAGCAAACCACCTGCTCTCTTTGCTTTCCTTGTCTGGTTTTGTTTCCTCTTTCCCATTGTTCATTCCATCGGTTACAATCCTTCCTCACAATCTGACTAATGTCTAAGGTGAAAGTATTGGCAGATCCTATACCTGACTGCAGGCCGCCATGGTGGGGAGGGGGAGGAGGAGAGGAGAGGGAGGAGGAGAGGAGAGGGAGGGGGAGAAAACTTGAAACCCAAGAGGCTGTGGATCTGAATCTTGTAAACTAAAAGTACGCAAACAAATTAATAAAGACAAAAAATCATCATAAAAATAAGTGTTGGCTGTTGGAGTTGTCACCATACCGCAGAAGTGTCAGACTCCCCCACGGGCCATAAAACTCCCCAGTGGTTTGAGACAGATTAAAATTTAACTTTTAACAAAACAAATAAAAATACAGTAAAAGATAATGTTAACTTGTGGTTTTTTAAGTCAATATGCTGCCTACTGGCAGGGATTCACCTCTAATCTAACGGACACCACTGCCCTAGACTCACCGGGCCTCCAGTCTGGTGAGAACTTTGTTCCCTGAGCTTTCTACAGTTGAGCCCAACCAGTTTTTACAGAGCAATGCAAGGGAGTGCTGGTAAGTACGTAACCTGGCCTGGGGCAGGAACTGCAGGGCAGGGAGGAGCGGAGAGAAAACAGAGTGTATACAACACAATTTTAAGTTTAGTCTATAGTACCAACAATTTCTTAAGTCTAGACAATCAACAACAAAATAAGCCAAGCCCTGCCAACCTCTGCTCTAACTGGCTCCAGCACACCCCTAGGTAGAGCCTTTCAGAGGTTAAGCCCCACAGTACAGACTGAAAACCGAGGCTCCTCTCTCACAATGAGGCATCAGAGAGGAACTTTATGGAGCCATGAATAATGTTATCAACAAGGATGGACAGACTGTTGCACGAGTACTGACAAAAGGTAAAGTGTCCAGCTTACTCCACAGACCCCCTGTGGAAGATTTCTGTGAGAGGGTGTCCTCATCTGAGTCACAAAGCATATATAACTGGTGATCTGCACTAAGAGTAATCAGCTTGTAAGACTCACTGACGTGTCTGTTTTCACTGCACACACTGGGACTCACATACTCTGTTTTGGCCAAAGAAGCATTAACAGCTCCTTTAGAGTAAAACTGTGTCATTCTTTATATCTCTCGCTCCTAAACATAACATAGTGCCTGACGATCAATGCTTGTTAATCCACACAGAAGGTAAGGAAACTAATTTTATGAAACATCAAAAAATTAATATAGGCTAATTAACACATTACTGTAGTCACTGCTACCTGTTTGTACAGAAAAACAGGACAAGAAAGCAAGAAAAAAGCAAGAACACTAATGTAATGTAAATGAGATTCATCAAGGGTGAGAACCGAATCGGTATCAGAAGCAACTCACTGAACACAACTTACCCTGACCAGGAAGTTCTGTGTGTCTGTGATGGGAAGAACACTTACTACGTTGAAGTTCATTTGCAAATGATTTTTCTACTGGCTTGGAAGGCGGCCCATTGATGGGCTGGAATCTGCCAGTGTTGAATGCAGAGGTAATTAAATGATTCTAGAAGACAAAATTGTTTTACGACTTTTAAAAAACACATCTTTTGTGGGGAAAGATTAATTCTGTTTTGAGACTACAGATACTTCCCAACTTAGAACCAAACAAAACCATTAAAAAGTACATTCCTCAAAAATGGTTAAGCAAAAAAAATTCCATAGCATGATGCCAAACACTTCCCAATTACATGTTAATCTGTTAGCAATGGACCATAAACTGGACAACTGTTATAGCGGACTCTGACCTAGAACGAGGACTGGTAACTGCCCCAGGCATCCTCATCTACAACATGGCCTCCGTGTTCCTGGCAAGGCTCCTGCTCTTCAAACCTTCTCCGCATCAGAAGATCCACTATGGACTACAAACATCTGACCTCACTCATCACATAAAGCCAGTCACTGAGATTCAAGTCTCAGTGCTTCCCAAAGGAAAAAGCCATGCCTGGGTTTTCTGGTCTCTCTTGTCATTCCTATTCAGGTACCACTCAGGAGACTCTTCCATTGCTTGTTATCTTTTCTGTCTGTCTTTGTCTTTGCTTTGACCTGTACTATGCTGCTCTTCCAGTACTGCCCAAGCTAACCCTCTGGTAACACCAAACTCTGAGTTATCTAGTAGTGGTGTCTAGTGATAGAAAGCCCCCTAGGACCTTTGCTACTAAGAGGGGGGATCTTTGGGAGCAACATTTCATCCACACAGGCTGGGCTTTTTTTTTCAAAATGTATTTGGGTCCAAGCTACCTGACTACCCAAGGACAAAAGTACAGCCCGGGAGTCAGCTCATTTCTCAGGCACGACACATGCTACCACGACAAAAGTGGAGGCAAGGAAACTTTGTTCAACTGAACCAATACCAAGTCCCTGCGGGATATCCTGTCCATGATACTGTCAACATGCTTTCTTGTTAGATGTGAGATGGTGTAAGTGCACCAATTCATTCTGACCTGAACCTACACTACCAGATAAGCCTAATACCAATCAGACACAGAATAATCTGGATGCCTTAAGGGCATACAGATAACTACTATATACCATAACTTTAACAAGGACCCTGTTGTTAAGATTTTAGAGTTAGAAAACAGTTTCTATACACTATAAAATCCTAGTACCAGGGCACTTGGTTCTGGGCACAGTCTTGTTAGAAATGGGAGCTTTAGCTCAGGTTCTGAAGGTCAGATAGGGAAATGAAGGCTAAACCAGAATTATCATCAAAAGATGCCGGGGTTTGATGTTCTCAATATCTAGGATCTAGAGTAGGACATAGACAAACATACGATCAATCGACAAGCATTTATTACCTCTCTACTATGTGCAAACACTCTGCTCAGCAATAGCTAGAGGAAGGCAAAAGTGAAGGCCCTGCCCTTAAAGAGACACTGATTATGAAAGGAGATGTTATGTACGCACATAAACACAAGGTAATTTTGAGAGGGGAGGCACTAGCAGCTGAAGGCATGAGAAAAAGCTTCATGTAAGAACTAGGGAAATACAGACATGGCACATGGGGCCCTGACCACCAGTCTGAAGGGTTTAGTAGTCAGGGACTACCCAACACAGAAACGATGGAAAAGTGAGCTGATTCCTGCTACTAAGCCCGGACGCCACTTCTGAGTCTGCTTTGCTTGCTAGGACACCCGCTTTTCTCCCCTGATGCTCTTCCTACCATGTACTTATTTCTACTTATTCACTTTATGTCTATTCGATATACTCATCTATGTACTGGTATGTCAGGCCCTTGAGAGTAAGAACTGTTTCACTTACAATACCCGGCACACAACAGGCCCTCAGTGAGCACTCACTGATAGGCTAGTTCTTCATGATCCACCCCCACCTTCCTGGCATGGGCATTACCCAAGGTTTTGGCCTCTTCTGTGTCTACCACTGCTCCCTTTGAGACCCCATCAGTCCATGAGGTTAAGTATCATCTGTATCTACTCAGAGGTTACCTGAACCCTCTCCGAGTGTTTCTCTTGAGCTTTAGGCACAAATCACATTGGCCTCCCACAACTATCTCAAATGGAACAAGTTTAAAAACAGAACCTCTTCTCCCCGAAATTACTTCCCTATTTCTGTTGTCAGCGTCAGCGTCTGTTGTACTGGATTCACCCCTGACTCCTGCTTTGACATTGCTCTCTCCTGCTATTTGTAAACTTCTGTAGATTCATACATATATATATATATATATATATATATAGTATATAGATTCCACTATTATAGTATCTCCATGGCTTTTTCCCCTCCCGCGAACATGCGAGTACCTCATTCAGGCATTCACCACCTCTCACCCTCACCTAGATTATAACAACAGGTTAACTGAGCTCCCTGCTTGCAGTTTCCGGTCAGTCTTCCTGAAGCACAGCTCTGATCATTTAAATGAATCCAATATAAACTCCCATGGCTGGCATTTGCAACCCTGCACAGTCTGGTTCCCACCTGCCTTATTTTAGACCACTTCTCTTCATGTCGTCTACGTTCTGGCCAAATTCTTTAGTAGCTTTGCTGGAACTTCACACTCCATTTCCCACCCCTAACGTCGGCCTAGATCAGCGATTCTCAACCTGTGTGTTGCAACCCCTTTGGGGGTCGAATGGGGTCACCTAAGACCATGGGAAAACACATATTTCCGATGGTCTTAGGAACTGAGACACCGCTCCTCTATCCGTCTCCAAGCAGGTCCGCCCACATGCAGATATGCCCCATACGAGTATTAAAGGGTTGCAGCATCAGGAAGGTTGAGAACCACTGGCCTAGAGCAATGTGCAAGCCAGGGATGCACCCTCTACTCATCTCTGCTTCTCAAAATCCTTGTCCTCCCGAAAAGCACAGCTTACGCATAGCTCCTTTATCAGTTCTTTCCTGGTGCTGCTAGGTATTACTGTTTTCTCTCTTCTCAATTTTCTTTTTACTACACTTACCTGTGTCCATTTTTCATCTCCCCACTTCCAAAAACATCCCCCTACCCCTCTCAAAAAAGTAACCTCCCTAAGACCAGGGACTGCTTTGTTTTTACCTATATCCTCAGCACACAGTAAAATGGCTGGACTTGATAAGTACTTAACAAACATTTCTGGAATTAAATTTCATCTTGTTAGGCACTCATTTACAAAATATTTAATATCATCATAATCCTTATAAGAAAGGCAAAACAACCTGCAACAAGTTGGAAAAAACATGTCAAGGTCTAACAAGAAATCAATGAAAACTCAAAAGAGATTATCTCAGATTTTTTATACATTAATTTTTTGCACATTAATAGATACTGACTAGGAATTTAAACTGGTTACGTGTAATCATTTAAGATTTTAATAATGGCTATTTATCAACGTAAGAAAACAAAGTCACAAGAAACACAGCAATACAATCTGGCATGAATGACGATACCTGAATATCTAATTGCTGTTGCTGTATTTTTTCCAGATGCCTAAGGTGTTGCCCTATAAACACATCAAGCTGCTTCTCATGGTCTTGGCAACAAGATCTCTCAGGCTGAATTTTAATGTTTTTCTGCTGCTCTGCAACACGCTGCAATTGTTGATCTGTCTCCTGGAGTTTACTGAGTAATTCTGAGACAGAATTCACTTTTGCTTCCAAATCACTCTGTACCTAAAACAAGAAAAACAAAGCAAAACCAGAATTTCTTGTATAAATATTGGCAGATCGCCATTTATAACAACATATCGAGTACAGATACTGCATGTTTTACACTTATTTAATCTGTCTTCTGCACAGAACTGAAACTCTTCAAGGACAAAAGCTGTACCCACAACAGAGCAGTATTATCAACCAACAAGTATTTGTTAAGCAGCCACTTTGTGATGGGCATTGCTCTAAGCTACTCAGAATGAGCTTTCATTCTAAGTTTAGAGACAAGAATGCATAAAAGTATAATCAGGATGAAGTATATAGCTAATGAAGACAAATATATACAATGGAGTTAAATACAAGGTAGCCTGGAAGGGAGGGACAGAATGCAGAAAGGCTTCTTATAGAACACGGCAGCCAAGTTGTCAACTTCAAGGAAGAGAAGATGGAGATGAGAAGGGAGGGTATAACAGCCACTGCAAAGGCTCATCCTCGTCTTCCTAATCCCACCACAACTGCACTAGTTCAGGTCCTCATCATCATCTCTTGCCTGAACCATCACTAGGTTCCTATTTGGTCCAGTCTGGCCTCAAGTCTGGCCTTTTCAATTCATTCAGACTCCACAGAGCTACCAAAGTGATATCCATAGAACTCCTGAGGATCCCTCCTCTCTCTAAGCTCGCCATCACGTGGCCCCTTCCTATCTTTCCCTTTTTCTTACACATTATTCCCTTTTCTTCTCACACAAGGTTCCATCTCCCATCTCGGTGCCTTGCACTGGCTAGCCTCCAAACTCTAGAAAGGAAACAGGACTTTATGAAGCTCTTACCATGTGCCAGGCTCTATGCTAAATGCTTCACAAACATTCCAATCCCTTCTCCTTTGTTCCTAACCTCTATCTCCTAGGACCCCTAGAGTGTGCTATAAAATTTAGGTCAAGAACCAAATTCCACCGTCAGCCAATCAACAAGTTTGTCAGCTACTTCCTATGTCCTAAGTATGAGGGACATAAAGAAAGACAGACAAGAACACAGTCTCCCCCTGTAAGGAAGTAACTTTTTTTTTTGCTTTTTTAGAGGGGGAAGGCAGGGCAATTGGGTTTAAGTGACTTGTCCAAGGTCACACGGCTAGTACGAGTACCCCAAAAAGGTCAAACTAATGAAAAATTTTACTGATTTAAGACTGTACCACAAAAAGAGGAAGTGTAACACTGGGAGGAGAAGAGTCAAAAACCCCAGACTTCCTGACCCTGAAGAAGGGCAGACGGAAAAGCGAAGAGCTGACGTCGAAGAGGGCGCCTGTCGACTGAGGGGTGGCTGAACGCAGCGTGGTCCGCTGATGTCATGAAACACCACTGTGCGACAACAAGTTGTGAAAGAGCATCTCCAAGACTCATAAGTGGTACAAACAGATAGAGTAAGGCAACAGGAGTAAGAGAATGATTTACACCCGAACAACCGCAGCGTAAGAACAAACAGCTCTGAGAAATTCTGGGCGAACACAACGAGCAGCCGTGTCTCTGGAGGACTTAGATCTCGGGTCTTGCCCACCTCTTCACAGAGGTGGTGAATTCAAGGCACAGAGACATGCTTTTATGGACTTGGGGCGCCAGGCAGATTTGCTTTTCTGTTGGGTTTTTTTTAACTATTCTCACTTCTTCCTTTCTTTAACTTTCTAATAGGCATCAAGGAAAAGGAAGGGAGAGGGAGCATTAGCAATACGAAAATAAAAACAAAGAAGAAAAAGCACAGAAACATTTTTAGAACGCAGAGAAGAGAAAAGACAGAAGTCCAGAAGGAAGCACACACAAGGCAGGACAATTTTGAAATTCACGTGTGGAATTTATTACACACTCTTAAAAAAGGAAAACTCACAGTTTCATAATACTTTTTTGAGTTCTGCTGGGTATTTTGAAAGTTCATTTTTCATAGTGTTTAAGTTCAGAATAAAACTAAATTTTTAAAAATCAGAGAATAAATAAAAATATTTCAAGTTAGCTAAGAAGCAAAAATCAAAGGGCAATGAAGAATGACTGTGTCTGATTTCACCCTCCCCATGGTGAGGGAGGTTATCAATCCCACAGCTGGGGAGCAAGAAATAGCAAGCAGGCGATTCCCTTCACCAGAGTAAGGAGAAATCTCCAAGGACCTCCCCAGGTCAGCAGCAGGACACAGCCCTCTGCTGTCCAAGCTTTTAGAAACACACTTTACATTTCGAGGAATTCTGAATCTGTGGGAGAGGATGGCCGAGAAGCCTACTTTGATCAGCGGAGCTGCAGTTGCAATGGCAGCAGCCGTTGCTGCGGCCACAGTTGAAGCAGAATCGATGCCACCGGATGATGATTTCGCCTCCACAGAAACAGGGTCTTTTACTGTACGTGCATCTTCTAAAAGCTGTACTTTCACTTCTTTAAAAGTAGGTGACTGTTGGACTCTGTGAATAAAACAACGCCCCAAAATTAAATGAGAAACATCAAGAATATTTTTTAAAATATCTTTAATTTTTTTAGTCAATCTGCCTATTTACCGCTCATGCACACTGTCTACGGGGCATCACTGCCAAAGTTACTCAATCAACAATTTCTTATTAAAATAAGAACCCATCATGTGTAGGACACAATGTCTAGACACTATAAAAAGATACAAAAGAAAGAGAAAGCGTTCTTTTTGTCCTCAAGGAACTTAGTGTCTGAGAGGACAGGCCTTCCAGATATACAGAGTTATAAGGGAATATCAACACGAACAACTACAGATTCACACGACAAAGTTAAGGGCACTCCGGGGCTACATAATGCAGATTCTTCCCCCTTAAGGATCTAAGTCCCCAAAGATTTCTCAAATAAAACTAAACCGCTTTCACATTCAAAAGCTGTCTGCTTACGTAACTGAACCTCCCCTCCCCAAAACCTACATACTAAACATAGCGTGTGCTTCTTACTGGCTTGTGCTTCCCCTTGATGTTCTTGCCCTTAGCCACACCCTCCTGAGCCCTCTCCAGAGACATCCATATTTAACCAAGTTTTCTCTCTTCCATAAAGCTTTCTAAGGAATCTGCTCTAGATGTTACAGCTTTCTTAGAGGAGAGTTGGAAATGCTGACCCCTTAGCCCTTTCCTATATTTGAAAGGAAAACAGGCAATCTGACTATCTAGCTGACCCAACTAGAACTCAGAACATTGCTCAAAAGCTGATTCCCCAAAAGGACTAGTGCCACCATATCCAGCAACCCCAGCTCTGACTTGTACCTCATCATAATCCTGCACTACTCCAACTTTCCTTATAGCCCCAATCCTGTTCTGTGTCCTCACCATGATCTCCAATGGTATCACTCCTACACTGGCTAGTCTTCTTCCCCTAGCTATCTCAATCATTTGGTGAACCAGTTCAATCCTACACTATCCGGCAAACTCCAACTCCTTACCCCTACCCTATCACCTATCCTATCACCTTTGCCTTGCCAAACCCTAACCTTGGATTATTTCCATGTACCTCCTTCACACGAATCTATTTTCTGTTTAGCAGAGTTGGAGGAAATCACAGAACTGCTCTGACTGGGTCCATCACAAATTCATGTTCACATAACATCACCTGGGCCATCACTACCTGACAACTTCCCCAAACAATAAGCTATGCCACCAATCAAAGTGGTTGTTCCAAACACTCTCATCTCCTCAAGATTTTCATGGCATTCCTGACCTCCATGCTGCCAGCCAAGCACCTCTCCTCATCCTTCACCAAAACAAAAAAACCCTGAGGCAATTTCACTCAGTGCTCCCTGTTCTCCCCTCCTTCTCACTTCACATCAGTCAAACACTTTCCTTATTACCTCTTTCTTCATCCCCTTCTCACATAAAAAAGAGGCCCTTCTCCTTACAACTAACTTCTTTGGCAGACAACCTCTTCCACTGTCCTTATTCTCCCTCTAATCTTCAATCTCTACCCACTGGCTCATTCCCTAATGCCTACAAATATGCCCATGTTACCTCCACACTTTAAAACAATCCTCACTCAATGCAACCATGCCTAACTACCATCTATAACCGTTCTCCCTTTCTTGGTCAAATTCCTTGAGAAAGGTTACCCTAGGCCACTATACTTCTCTGACTTGCTTCAAAAACGGCAGCAATGTGGCTTTCAGTTTCATCACTCAAAAGAAACTGCTCTCTCCAAAGTGACCACTGATCTTTTAATTGCCAAATCTGAGGATCTTTCCTCAATTTCCATTGTTCTTGACCTCTCTGCAACATGACTACTGATTACCCTCTTCTCCTGCATACTCACTTCTCTAAGGTTTTTACGACATTGCTCATTCAGATTTCTCTCCTATCTAACTACTCCAACTGATTCTCCTTTAATGGAACTTCATCCAGACTCTACCAAGAAATTGTGGGTGTCCCCACAAATGTCTATCCCAAGTCCTTTTCTTTTTGGACTCCATGATACTTCATTTGGTGATCTTATCAGATCCCATTGGTTCAATTATCGTCTCCATGAAAATGATTCCCATATTTCTATATCCAGCCCCAAGCTCTTTCCTGAGCTCTACACATCACCAAGTGCCTTTTATATTTCTCAAAATGGATGTCCTACGGGTATCTCAAACCCGATATGTCCAAAGCAGCACTCACCTTGTCCCCTAAATCTTCCCATCTCTCCAGCTTTCCTTATATCATCAAGGGCACCAACCCCAGCATCAGTCTCAACTCATCACACTCATCTTCCATATTCAACGCGGTGTCAAGTTTTCACAACACTTCTCATATATATCCTTCTCTTCACTCATCCAGTCACTGCTCCAGTGCAGGCCCTCATCACCTCACACCAGGACTACTGCAAGAGCCTTCTAGCTAATGTCCGCGGCTCAAGTCTCTCCCTACTCTGATCCATTCTTCACTCAGCCATCAAAATGTTCTTCCTAAAATACAGGTACAAACATACCACCCCCCACTACTCACTAACTACTGTGACTCCCTATTGCCTCTAGAATCAAATACAAAACCCTACATTGGCGGGCAAAGCCCATCACAACGTGACTCCTTGCTACCTTTCCTAGCTTCTCACAGCTTACTCACCTCCGTGTACTTTAAAATGGAGGCACACTGGTCTCCTTGCTGTCCTTCAAACACTGAACTCCATCCTCTCTCTCTGTGCCCCTGTTGCATTAGCTATCTCTCATCCTTGGAAAATTCTCCTCACCTCTTCCTACTGGAGTCCCCAGCCTCCTCAAGACTCAGTAAAAATCCTACCTGCCAAAAGAAGTCTTTCTTGATTCCCCCACATTGCCTCCAATCTGAGATCATGACCAATTTAAACTATATATAATAAACACCCACACACACATACTCACACACACACACTCACACACCCCACACACACACACTCACACACATACTCACATACACACACACCCCCCACACTCACACCCACATACACACACCCCATCCACACACACTCACACACACCCCCACTCACACACCCCAGACACTCACATACACCCCCCACACACACACACACACTCACATACACACACCCCACACTCATACCCACATACACACATAGACACCCCCCCCCCCACACACACACGCACTTTTATATACATCATCATTTGCATGCTGTCTCCTCCATCAGAATGTTAGGTAGTGACTTGAAGGGGCAGGGACCATGCTTTTTCCTTTCCTGTATACCCAAAATTTACCACAGTGCCTTATATAGTAAGTGCTTAGAAAAAGCTTAGTGACTGACTGGGACCCAATCCTTTTTCCCTTTTTTTGTCCTTGACTATATTAGGAAAAACATGCTCATGCTTTAAAGTAGTAAAGTTCAAGGAAAAAGAATATTTACAGAAATAATAATAAGGTCCAAGCGATTAAAAGAGCCTCTAAGACAATTATACCCAGTACAGACTAGATGGTTCCTGAAACTGAGAAAACTGCTCCAACTCCTTGGTCTGAAATTCCTTCACCTTTAAAATGAGGTAAATACTGACCTAGACGAATTTGATGGTTCTTTGTCTCTAAGTCCTATGATCCTTCTTAATGCAATTAAGATGCAATTCAACCTACAAGGAATCCTCTTCACTGGCCCCCCCCAAAGCCACACACCATCCCCCACCCTCCATCCCTTCAGCGGACCTTGCTCCCATATGATCATAAAGGAAAATACTAGCTTTTTCCCAAAAAATTTGAAAGTGGCCTAGCTCTAACTGAATCTCATTCAGCCAGACTAAAATCTAGGCTTCAACTCATTGGTAGCTTGCTGGTTAAGAGAATTATTTTGGTACTCTAACGATATCTTTCCACTTCACCACCACGTAATCAATATATCCTCTCTAAGGGAAGTTTGTGACATGACTCAATCATTACATGACAATATTACAGGAACAGATGGCACCTGATCCCTGAAGAAAACCCATCCCCTCCACACTTTAATTCCTTTTTCACGTAATTTCACCTTTTCACTTATTACCTCTAAGTAGCACTAACTCTCCATTAGTATGTCAAGAACATGTGGTTTTGTCAGCATGCAAATTCCTGAGTGACCTCCCCATCAGACACAGAATGCAGGTCATCTGCATGTTACAGTCTCTGAGAGCTGACCATGAATAACACACACACATGACTGGAGTCCCCAGACTAAGGAACTTGCCCGTGGCCAGAGAGCTATGGATAAGAGACAGAACTGCAGTCTAGGTGTGCCTGTCCTCTGTAGCATACTGTCTCTATTATGATATGACCCTCTCACATTGTCTTTATGTCACAATGTTGTATTTACAATGTGAATGCGAAACCCTTTTATATCTAGTATTGTTTTATTCACTCATTGTCTTACAGGTACAGGTCTTTCTCCCCAAACAGACCTAAAGCTCCTTAAAGAACAGACCGTATTTTACACCTGTTTTGTATCACAGGATGCTAGGAACACAGGAGATGCTCTGTGAGACTGATTAAATATACTGTCAGCACATTACTGGAAGAGACAATTTAGCTAAGAATAAAATGAAACTGAACACTGTATAATTATGTACTGAACAAGCTTGTCCTCGAGGAAAAAATTTAAAAATACACCCCTCCTTATTTGACTGGAAAAGAAAGGCACTATGGGTGGGAAATGTCACGTATGCTATCAGTCAAGGGTCAGATGGTGCTGCTGAAGCTGGTTTTTAATATTTGGTGCAAGGGAAAGTTTACTAGTGGGAGGGGAGAAGGATATTTTCAGAAAAGAACATGATGGAAAAAACAAAATACAACAACACAATTTTTTAAATAAAATAGCCAATACCTTTTTTAAAAAGGATATCTGGTTTTCCTCTTTTTTGGGCACACTGAGCCTGAAAGAGCCAGCCAACGGGCAGGAGGGATTCTCTGAACCTGCCTATTTTCTTCTGAAGGCAAATTGGATGAGGCATAAAGTGCAATTTCTGTCAATGTCTGAAGCATAATTAAAAAACTATCACTTTGGAGAAGAAGGGAAAACAAGAGTCAGCGCAAATTCAATTTCTCAAGTCAAACTTACTTTTGCTTTAGAACAGCTCTCAGAACATCTTTCTGGCCAGTGGTATACTGAGAAATAAAGATATCATTTACTGCAAAACAAAAAATCCATATTTCAGAAACATTAAAGATTTCAAATCACCTGCCCAAAGCACAAGTTTCTCTTCCTAAATAATATTTCAATATTTACTGAGGGAATTCAGCTTTATGGATTCTTCATACACAAAGGTCAGCGACCAAACCCCATCACTGAAAACACCCAATAACCATAACCAACGTTTTTTAAGCAGACCTGGCAGTAACCTTGCTTCTGAGGGTAATCTGAAATTTAGTTTTCTGGAGTCGCCTGGGGCGCAGGGAAGTTAAGGGGCGTGCCCAGAGTCATAAAGCCAATAACAAAGCCCGACTACACCCCACATCTTGGCTTTGAGGTCACCTAATTACAGAAGATGCTCCATCTCACAACTCCAACTATACGGGGAAAATGACACCAACAGAAGGTCCCAGAACCAAGCCAGCAAAGGTAAATGCCCAAGCCCAACAAGTTCGTCAAAGAGGCTGCGCAGGGATGCCGTTTTGTGCGTCCCAGTACCTATTTGTTTTCTGCTTGAGCTGCAACAAATAACCTGGTTTCAGAGCTGATAGTTCTGTATAGACTGACCAAAGACATATATAACAAAGTGACACAGTAAGATCTTTGGAACCTTAGAATAAGATCTTTTTGTTCATTCCAAAAAACTGTCTAGGGAGTTGCCAGCTCCTTAAACTCCTCAAGAAAAAAAATAAGGCAAGACTCTGTTGACTCTTCCATCAATGGATGAACTTAAGAGGGCTATCCTGTTTGGATTTAGATGAGCCAGCGGCAGCTAGGTGGGGCAGTGGATAGAATACTGTTCCTGGAGTCAGGAGAACCTGAGTCAAAGCCAGCCTCAGACTAGCTGTGTGACCCTGGGCAAGTCACTTAGCCCCAAGTGCCTTAAAAAAAAAAGGATTCATATGAGCCCAGATTTCAAAAAGTAGGTTGGAAGTCCCATTTCAATATTAGATGCTTGCAAACAGTGTCTGACAAATAAAAGAAACAATACCTCAGGATTCTAGGAGGGACAATTTAAAATGGCTAATCCATTAACATATGGTTCTATTAATAGTCTCTCCAATTTGTACTCTTTGTGCTTCATGAGGAAAATAAAATCCTATTCCTTACTTAATTAGAACTACTTTGCTCGTTTGCAGAGTCCTAAGCAGGTTTCAAATTAAAATGTGGAAGTCTGACTTTTTTTTAAAAAGACCATCTATAAAAAGGAAACCAGACAAAACTAGAACTTCAATTCATATTCCTAGGATTAATGTAAGATTTTCTTTCGCTACAAATTCTCAAACAGGTCTTTACATTTCTAAATTAATGTATTAACTTATTTTTGATGTTGTAAGATCATGTAAAGCTCAAAGGGACCTCAGAGGTCATTTAGTCCAAGTCCTTTGATTTCAGAATTGAGGAAACTGTAGCCAAGAGAGGTTCTGTGACTTGCCCAATGTCACACAGGTAGTTGAGGAGCAGAGTCCAGATCTGGCTCTGACTACAAATTCAGGCCCTGTTCCCTGCTGCCTCTCATAGATGATCACAATTTTAAAAGTCAAATAAACAAGTGAAATGAAAACAATCCTGTTCACTGACACCCAAACGTTCAATCAGTTTTATTTACCATGAAAACACATTTATAATCAATACGTGATCAAGTCCCATTTAGTAGCCATGTCCAAAACCATAGGGCCAGTCACCCACCCAAAAAGCTGCTTTCCAAGAACAAGTCCCATAAATAAAACATAACAAAGAATCTTCTTCCTGCCGCTTGTGCTTTGATTTGAACAAGAACTCAGAAAACTCCAAACTGGTTTTTAGCATGTCTTTAAATATGCCCAAGAAAGGGATTTACCCACTTACCTTTTGCTCTATTACTTTCATCTATTTTATCCAAAGGAATCCCTTGTGCTCCAGTGTCATTAGGATTATCCTTGAAGGTAAAAAAGAAAAATCAAAACCATTAAACAGGATAATGTTTATGATGTTACTTTGGTGGGGACCATTTTCACGATTTTCTCCTGCATCATACGGGGACAGGGAAAGGGAAGAGAGAATTATGCCAGTAAATTGCTCCTGCCTACTCACCGCTAACGACACGCTGACCATCTCCCGCTCCTCAGGCTTTCAAGCCCATTCGGACCTCCCAAGCCCATTCGATAATTTCCTCATTTGTATTAAAGTTCTTTGCGTAAGACTCATCTACCTACTACTCTGCACAGGGATGTCTTTGCTTCTGTATTCTTAATAACAACAAATTTTTGTTAAGGTTTATAAAGTACTTTCTATATAACAACTCTGTGAAGCACATGGCATAAGAATCGCCCTTTTGCAAATGAAGAAACTGAGGTGCAGACAGGGCAGTAAATGAATTACCAGAGTTACACACCTGGGAAGCACCAGAGCCACATTCAAACACAGTCTGATCCCAAGTCCAAAGTCTCAAGAGGCCACTGGTGGCAAAAAAGAAGAGCCTGGGCCTGGAGCCAAGACCCAAATCAAACCTGACTTCACACAGTTACTGACTGTGTGATCCTGGGCAAGTCACTTACCTTCCATCTACTTCAGTTTCTTCAGCTGTAAAATGAACATGATAATGATATCTACCTTTGAGAGAAGCAAACGAGATAATATTAACAAAGGGCTTATCACGGCACCACCATATCGGAGCTCAATAAACGCTTTTCCTTTCCTTCCTTTCCAATGTATCATGTATAACAAACATTCTGCAAGTCTAACTGAAAGGGGAGATGAGGGTCTGTACGAAGGCAGAAGACTAGACAAGCGAGAGGAGCTCGAGAGATGCTATGAAGTTGTGGTAACTGGCTGGATATGAGCGGGGGAGGACAGGGAAAAGCAAGAGCTGATGACCATTCATTCTAGTCCGCCGCAACTAACGATCATTTATGAAGTTCCAACTATGTGCTATGCGCTACAAGTTATCTGCATAAAGATAACGATGAAATACCTGGTAGCTGAGAAACTGTGAGAAAGTGTATTTAGGATGAAGAGGGCCCAGGGCACAGTCATCATTAGACGACACAATATGGATGATAAATCAGCAAAAGAGAAAAAAAAGAACCGTCAGAGAGATAGGAGAAGAACCAGGAGAGAGTACTGCTGCGAAGTAACCGACAATCTCTTAACTGTCAAACCAATGCCATTTTCTCAGTCCTTATCCTCCTTCACTTCTCTGGAGTCTTTTACAATGTCAATCACCCTCTTCTCAACACTCTCTTCTCTCCAAGTCTGAGGACTATCCACTTCTTAGCCTCCTCTGCTGGATCTTCATCCAGGGTACACACACTAACTGTGGGTGTTCCTCAAGAATCCATGGTCCATGGTCCTCTTCTGTTCTCCCTCTACCCTATCACTTGGTGATCTCATTAGCTCCCAGGGTTTAATTATCATCTCTCTGCAGATGATTTTCAGATCTATTTATCCAACCCTAATCTCTCTCTCACCTTCAGTCTTACATCTCAAACTGCCTAATTAAGACATTATAAACTGGGCATCCCATGGATTTCTTAAATTCAACATGTCTAAAACTGAACTCATTTCCCCCCCCCAAAACAACTCCCCCCTTCTTAACTTTCTTATTGCTGCTGAGGGCAGCACAATTCTCAAAGTCACCCGGGCTCACAACTTAGCTGTCTAGGTGTCACCCTCAACTCCTCACTTTCTCTTCCACTCCCCAAATTTAAGCTGTTGTCAAGTTTTGTCATTTCCACCTTCATAACATCACACACACACACACACACACACACACACACACACACACACACACACACATTCCCTTCTCTCCTCTGAGACTGCGACCTCTCTCTCCACTCTGGTCCATCAGCTTCTAGTGATTTTCCTAAAGTACAGATCTGACCATGCTAGTTTCCTATTCAATAAACTCAAGTAATTCCGCTTTACCAACAATATCAAATTTTTAAAAATCCTCTGTTTAATATTTTAAGACATTCATAATATAGCCACTTCAACATGTATATTGATTACTCAAAAGCCCTAAGCTCCCAATTCAGCCTACTCTCTCACTCTACTTCAGCCATACTCAGGAACAGACCTTTAAAAAGGCAGGAATTAGGGGGGCAAAGTCAAGATGGAGGCATAGAAGCAGGAAAACTCCATGGCTCCTCCCATAACCACATCAAATGCCTATAAAATATGACTCTAAACAAATTTTAGAGCTCCAGAACCCACAAAATGACAGAGAAACAAATATCCCGCTAAAGGCAGCCTGGCAGACAGACAGGAAGGGTTTATCACAGCACACTGGGCTCCCAGTCCACATGAACGGAAGGTTTTAGCTCCAGGGCAGACAGGACAAGCCAGCTGGAGCATTCGGGACAGTGGATCACCAGTAGCACAGCGGTTTCCAGAATTATCAACCCATAAATGCCAAAGACAAAGTAAAAGGTCAGTGGAACTCAGCTGGATTTGGGGGAGACAAAGGAGCAGGTGCAGCCCCTCTGCCCCCAGAGCCAGAAGCAATGGACGTGGCAGCCCTGCAGCCTCCTCCAAGTGGCTGCTTCAGACCTCCCCGCCTGGAGATCATAGAGGGGGGCCAAGTGACCATTCAGAGGGTAATCACTCTTGCTTCAACATGCTTGGATCTGGATAGCTATCTTGGGTGGAGGTCCTGAGATGAGTGACCAGTGGGCCAGACCTTCTGGGGGCTGCAGTGAGGGCACCCAACTAATACCTCCGGCAGCAGCAAAAACCCCAGTGATTTGGGACAAAGCTCTCCCCTCTGGAAGCAGAGTTCTACTGTGGCAAAGACGTCAAAAGTCAAGTAATTGAATGGCAACATGAGCAAGCAAAGGAAGCAAAGCAAGCACAGCAATCAAACCTTAGATTCCTTTTTTGGGGACAAAAAGGATCAAAGCATGGAACAGGAGGAAGACAACACAGTCAGAACTCCCGCACCAAAACCTTCCAAGAAAAATATGAACAGGTTACAGGCCATGGAGAAGCTCAAGAAGGATTTTGAAAAGCAAGTAACAGAAGTAGAGGAAAAACTGGGAAGAGAAATGAGAATGATACAAGAAAACCATGAAAAGAGAGTCAACAACTTGACTGAAGAAAACAACACCTTAAAAAATAGATTAACTCAAATGGCAAAAGAGGCCCAAAAAGCCAATGAGGAGAAGAATGCCTTAAAAAGTCCAATTTTCCAGATGGAAAAAGAATCTCAAAAGCTCACTGAAGAAAACAATTCCTTCAGAATTAGAGTTTAGCAAATGGAAGCAAATGACTTTATGAGAAATCAGGATACTATTAAACAGATCCAAACAAATGAAAAAATAGAAGGCAATGTGAAATATGTCCTTGAAAAAACTACTGACCTGGAAAATAGATCCAGGAGAGACAATTTAAAAATTACCAGACTACCTGAAAGCCATGATCAAAAAAAGAACCTAGAAATCATCCTTC
>CM053589.1:3525929-3546683 GCA_028646515.1 Pseudochirops corinnae | reverse complement strand
TTGTTAGAAGCACACACTTCTGTAAAGGGACAGGGACAAAGTAGAGAATAGAACATGTCGGGAGTGGGATAGGATGGAGGGAAATATAGTGAGTCTTTCACAATATGTCCCCTATGGAAATGTTTTACGTAACTACACATACTGTACAACCTATATTGAATTGCTTATCTTCGCAGTAAGGGTGGGAGACGAGGGAGGAAGGGAAAGAATCTGGAATTTAAAGTTTTAAAATCAAATGTTTTAAAAAATATATTATTGTTGCTGTTATTCTTTACAATGAACTGGGAAATAAGATATACAGGCACTTGGGGGATGGAGGAGGATATAGGAGAGAGCAGATTGGGGGAGAGAGTATACAGTGGGATTGCTGCTTTGGGGTGCTGGGCAGGGGAAAGATAGGAAAAAAATTTGTAATTCAAAATCTTGTGGAATGTAAATTAAAAAGAAAAAAAAATTAAAAAGCGGGAGTTGGGAAGAAGATAACAGTGAACTAGGTGCAGAGCACTTTGAGAAAGGAGGAAAAACAGCATCAGTGAAGCATTTTTTTAAGAAGTACACAGAATAGAAGTTCACAGGGAAACACAAACATATCAAGACAGCTTTAGCACTAAGATGATAAATGTGAATGCACTTTTTTAAGGAGATGTAGATAACAAAGATTCACGGTTTCGCGTACAATACTTTGTCAGCTCTTTGCTGTATACGGACATTTTAATATTTGCTGTTGTCTATCAAGTCCAGGAAAAAAAAAAGTATTAAAAAAGGCAGAGCTCACTGACAGCGTCGAAGACAGCAGTTTCAGATTAATGATGAAATAAGAAGCCAGAATGCAAAAGATTAATAAGTAAAAGAAAGAAAATAAAATAAGTATAAACTCCTTTTTCTAAGAATCTGGGTGCGAAAGGAAGGTACAGGAGGCTAACTTGAAAAGACAGAGTTAAGTGAAAGGTTTATTTTGTTTTTGTTTTGCTTTGTTTTTAAGGATGGGGAGATATGGGCATGTTTATAAGCAGTAAGGAAAGAGAAAAAAAGGGAGGGAGGAGAGAATCATCTGGGAGCTGGTACCCAACATCCATCATAGTGTGAATAAGGTAGAAAATGTTGAGACCATGCACTACAAAGGGAAACAGGCTGACAATGAAATGTTAATTTTCTCCATGGCCAGTGACTGAGTAATATGGGCATAGAAAGAGAAATGTTCCTGAGCCCACCTCCCATTCTCTCATCTCTATTCTCACCAACCCTAGCCCCACTCACAGCCTATTCCAACTCCTTCCAGCCTTTCTACTATGCTCTCGGAAAATCCTGTTGCATAATGAACAAAACTTCCCTTCAGCCTTAACTTTTTTCTCTTTCCCACTCTTCTATGTTAGTCTTCCCTCAGTGACACTTTACCTTGTCTCACTCACATATCCCAATACGCTACGTAAACCACAGCTACACAACCTGTGACCACATGCCACTTGCAGCCCACCAAAGAATTTCAGGCAGCCCTCAAGGGATGCAGAGGATGTAAATACAGGCCTGCACAGCACCCCCCATGGGTCATATGCCCTAAAGGCAGAGAAGGCATGCTGCTTGCCAACCACTACTACCTCCTGACCATTAAGTCCAATTACTCAGCAACCTCTCCTCCTTGGAAGGAAAAAAGGAAGGGAGGGGTGGAGGAAAGAAGGGAAGAAGGGAGAAAGAGAGGGAGTGAAGGAAAAAAAAAGAGAAGAAAAGAAGAAGAGGAATGAAGAAGGGAGGAAGGGAGGATCAAGTGCCCACATGTATACTTGTGTGTATCACCATTTATTATATATTCAACAACATTTTTCAAAGTACAGCATTTAAAAAGGAAGCATAAATTAATGTGATGGGCAGGGAAGAGGTATCTACGCTTAACTGTCAGAAGAACAGCATAGACCAACAAGTAAATATATCAAAACAGTACATAAAAAAATAAAATCTATTTCTTTTAGAAGGAAGGAAGAAAGGAAGGGAGGGATAGAACGAGGAATGAATGAAAAAGGAGCATCAATGAAATATTACCAAAATATTTAGAACACAGAAAAAGAATTTCAGAATGGGACACAAACAGAGCAGTTCTGTTATTAACATGTTAAATGAAAGAGGTACCTTTGTTTTAAAAAAAAACAAAGTAACAGTTCATCATTTTATATATAATCCTTTGTACTGCTAAATATTAAGATATTCATAAGTAATATTTATTAAATGTATAATAAAAGGGAAAAACTTTTTTTAAGAGAGAAAAGAGAGGGGCAAAAGGGAGCAGAAGGGAGACAGGAAAGCTGTCCTCAAGTACCTAAAGGCCCATCATGTAGAACTGGAATGCTCTGCTTGGCCCCAAAGAGCAGAACTAGAAGCAATGAGCTAAGGTTGAGATGATAAATTTAGGCTGGATGTCAAGAAAACTTTCTTAATAATCAGTTATCCTCCATTAGAATAGGCTGTATTCGGAGGTAGTGGGTTATTTCTCATTGGAGATCTTTAAGCAAAGGCTGAGAAGGAAGATGTAGAGAGGATTTCTTAATTCATAAATGATTTGGACCAGATCATTCCTGAGCTGCCTTCAAATTCTGTATTTTCTTTATGTGAGTTTTAGTCCCATCTCTACCATTTGCTAAGTATAAAATCAAAGAAATTTATAACAAGAAAAGGAGTTCAACTAGTCATGTAATGACGTGTCAAAGTAAAAGGGGATTAATTCTTGTATTTCTTTACACAAATGTCTTAAAGTTATCTACAAATTATAAAATATTTCATAAGTGTTAAATATCTACAATGCCAGGCATTTTGCTAGGTAAGCCCCAGGAATACGATTGTGAGAAAGTCTTTGCGCTTAAGGAGCTTATATTCCACTAAGGCATAAAATAGATTCAAAGTTAAGTAAAAAGAGGATACATTCAAAATAACTGGGAGTATAATAGGTAACTGGGAGAAAGAGTCCTCTTGGAGGAAGTGATACTTGAGCTGAGACCTGAAGCAAGCCAGGGGCTCCAAGAAGAAAAGGTGATGAGGGAGTGTATTTCAGGCATTTGGAGGGTGGGGAGAGCATAGGGAGCCTATGGGAAGGATGGAAATGAGATGAAATGCTGTATACCAGCGGTTCTCAACCTGTGGGTCGCGACCCCTTTGGGGGTCAAATGACCCTGTCATGGGGTCGCCCAAGACCATGGGAAAACACATATTTTCGATGGTCTTAGGAACCGAGACACCGCTCCTCTATCCGTCTCCAGGCGGGTCCGCCCACATGTAGACATGCCCACATACGAGTATTAAAGGGTCGCGGCATTAGGAAGGTTAAGAACCCCTGCTGTATACAATGAACACCAACTCAAGTCAGTTTGGCTGGAGTATGGAGTACAGGAGAGGGGGTGACAGATGAGCAGCCTGGAAAGATAGGTTGGACTTAAGACAGCAAAAAGCCAAGTTGCCAACTGCACTTTTCTACAAGTACAGGAATTTGGCTGTAATGGGGAGCAGGGACAGAAGTTGAAAATTAGGGTGGATAGTAGGGCTAAGTGAAGATATTCTAAAGAAGAAAGCTTTCTGGGTATGTCTGAAGCTACTGAGGAAAAGACCCAGTGGATAAGGAGGAGCTGGGGAGAGGTAGGTAATCAAAGAGGCTGCTAGACGAGCTGGAAGCAAAGGGACTAACCAAGGACAGCTACAAAGGCCAACTCATCCTCCAAGACTGAAAGGACAGGGGATGATTTCGAGGCAATCTCAAGTGCGAAAGACAGGACAAAGAGCTCAAGACGGATGGCCTCAACTCACTCAGTGAACAAAGAAGGCGGAAGGTGGCTGGAGAAGGGAAGACCTGTACCAGCCACCGCAGGAGCAGCACAGAGAGCTGATCAGAGGGAAGTAAAAGAATCCGCAGCAAACAGGACTCAGTGAAGTCCGGACAGCCCTTTAGACGGGGTGAGCCTGACTGCCGAATAGTGCCCCTCTTCAATTATTCATGAAATGGGAATCATCGCTCATACAATAATTACTAATAGATAACCTCTATTTCATGCAGAAATATTTCATTTCGTTGAAGATTCTCAATGTACCACTAAGTAAAGCTTTATCAGGAAAAGAAAATCTTTCTAAGACAAATTTGAACAAAAACATTCCTTGAGAGTACTGAAAGGTTATACAGAAGATGATAATTGAGGCGGCTAGGTGGCACGGTGAACAGAGCACCAGGCCTGGAGTCAGGAGGACCTGAGTTCAAATTTGGCCTCAAACACTTGACACGCTTACTGGCCGTGTGACCTTGGGCAAGTCACTTAACTCCAATTGCCCTGCCTTCCCCCCTCCAAAAAGAAAAAAAAAGATGATAATTAATTTGCTTACCTCTTCTGATAACATGGGCTCAGTGACATATTTTGGCTTAGGAGGGTGTTTATGATTTCTATCAGACGTTATGTACGACGTACCTGATAAAATACAAGGATCAATTTGAGTTCCTTATAACCTGGACCTATGTCTTTTTCACACTTAGCTGTGTATATGATTACTCAATAGCAATAAAAACTGCCTTCTGAAGGCCCAATGTACAGACAAAATAAAAGGTGAGGGAAAGTGCACATGGTCTACACCAGAGGCATCAAGCACACAGTCTGCATCACCCCCAAATGCAGCTAAACTAGATTAACATGTAATTGGGAACATTTAACAAAATAAATGAAAGTACAATAAAACACAGGCAACATTAAAATTTTAAGCTAAGTCAAAATGCAGCCCAGAGGAATCCTCACGTACGAATCACTGTTCAGTCCTGTCTGACTCTCTGTGACCTCATACGGGGTTATATCGCAGATAAGGCAAGCAGAGGTTAAGTCACTCACCCAGGGTCACACAGCTAGTGAGTGTCTGAAGCTGGATTTAAACTCAAGTCTTCCTGAATCCAGGCCCAGGGCTCCATCCACTGAGTCTTCCAGATGCCTACTATGTATGAATCAGTGGCCATCATTTCTTTTTGAGTTTGACACCACTGATTTATACTAAGCTAATGTGACAAAGTGTCATAAAATTAAAATATTTTATTATGCAGTATAATGCCATTGAATTTAAATAATTATAATTCATTAATATGGGTACTTCCTTAAAACAATACTAATCATAAAATGTTTCTGAGTCACTGTGGTCAAAGAAAAAAAATGTTGCTAAACTTCTTGTAATGAGGCTTTCCAAATTTAGTAAGGCTGGCCCTGACACGACAGACTTGGCTGCATCAAAGATTCTGTATGGCACAATGGTACAATGGGTACAAAGTACCCTTCCTCAGGAGTCAGAAGCCCTGAGCTCACTAACCATCTCTGTGACACAAGGCAAATCCCTTAGCCTCCCTGGGACTCAATTCTCTCATCTGTAAAATGAAAGAGTTGACTTAAATAGCCTCTGAGAAGCCGTGCAGTTCTAGAGTTGAAACTCATGAAGCTACAGGGTATATTTCAACATATCAGTGATAAATTCTTTGCACACTGAAAAAATGCCTGATGAAAGGAAACTCTGTAAAATTAGTACTGTACATAGACAATAGTATTACAAGGCAACTCAATGTCATTCCATCGTTCTTGATAAGTGTTTGTATTAAGAATAAAACAAATTTTGTTGCTTATACTTTTAAAAAAGGTAGACCCCGGGGCAGTCAGGTGGCCCAAAGAATAGAGCATCCACCCTGGAGTCAGGAGGACCTGAATTCAAATCCAGCCTTAGACTCTTGACACACTTCCTAGCTGTGTGACCTTGGGTAAGTTACTTAACCTCAACTGCCTTGCCTTCCTCTCTCCCCCCCAAAAAAAAGGTAGGCCCATAGATCTTTACCGAGCACCAAACTTGTGCAAAGCAAAGGTTTGTCCCAAAAACTATTATAAAGGGCAAACAGCAAAAAGATAAATCTTTATATTTCAGTTGTCACCCCTTTTACCCAAAAAAAGGAAAGAGAATTTAAAACATTTATACTTATTGGAGTTTTTTAAATTTTCTATGGAAAGTGACTAACTTTTTAAACACAGATATTAAGCAAAGTAATAAAAGTCATCATTAATCATGAAAAGTAAAGAAAACCAGGTAAGCACATACCACTGGATATTGTGCTCAAGTCGGTAAGCCTCGGTTTATTGGCTGACAAAGCAGGGGGAATGTGTGCGGATTCATTTTTATGCAACATCACATCATCAACCGGAGGGGGGACAACCACTTCCCGCAACCTCTTCACCAGCATCTTCACGCTCTTCTGCTCTTCGGGGTGAAAGCCCTTGGAGGGAAGGGGATCGCCACTAAGAAGGCCAGCCCCGTTCTTAACGAGAAAACCGTCTTCCGTTTCCATTCAGTTTCCAAAGCAAAGCTTTTCAAGTCTGAAGATTACTGGGGAGAGGAGAGAAAGAGGACACAAGTCGGCTTAAATCTCAAGTTAATAAAAACTATCGGAAGGGGGAACTGTCAAAATAATGCAGTGTGAATTACTACATTGCCTAGAACAGTGGTTCTCAACCTGTGGGTTATGTTCAATTTGTAACAATGTATCCTGCATATCAAATATTTACATTAGGATTCATAACAGTAGCAAAATTACAGTTAGGAAGTAGCAACGAAAATAATGTTGTGGTTGGGGGTCACCACAGCATGAGGAGCTGTATGAAAGGGTCCGGGCATTAGGAAGGTTGAGAACCACTGGTCTACACCAAAAGGAATGCCAGCCGGGATGGACTGGAAATAAAACTGTTACAATAACATTATATGGCTCTTTTTCAGGGCAGCCAGGTGGCTCAGTGTATGGAATGACTCGCCTAGAGTCAGGAAGACGCAGCTCTGGATTCAAATCTGGCCTTGGACACTAACTGCGAGTCACTTAACCCAGTTTGCCTCAGCTTCCTCATTTGTAAAATGATCTAGAGAAGGAAATGGCAAACCACTCCAGTATGTCTGTCAAGAAAACCCCAAATGTTAAAAAAAAAAATTTTTTTAATAAGAATTCAAAATTTAAAAATAAAAAAAAAAAAATAAATGGAGTCATGAAGAGCAGGACGTCACTGAACAACAAAAGCTCTTTTTCAAAGCACCGTAAACATTATCTCGCCTGATCCTGGCAACAACCCTGGGGCGTCGATACCATTACTATTTATGCAGCATTAAATCACTTTTCCAAAGCACTGTGGGAACGGCTCCTCTGAGCCTTACAATAACACTGGAAGGAGACGCTATTCTCATCCCCGCTTTACAGACGAGGAAACTGAGGCAGGCAGCGGTAAAGGCCCTTTCAAAGGTCTGGGAAGCGTCCGAAGCTGCATCTGAACGCAGGCCCCTTGGAGCTCCGAGCTCTGCGCGCTGCTCCGTGGGTCTCAAGACAAGGAGAGCAGACGGACGCGAGTCCTTTTTAACACCAAATAATAACGCGCGGCAGCTGACTGGGGAGGGGACGGAAGAGAACAACGGAAAGTGAAGCCGAAGTCCAAACGGCGTGGGGCTGGGGGGAGTGGGGGGGGACGAGACGCAAGGAGCTGCACGTGCACATGCATCTGTGGGTAAAAGCAAAGGGCACCCGCCTTGCCCACACACTCACGGGCTCCGCTTCCCAAATGCGCCGGCACCCCATCCATGACCCTAGCAACAGCTTCAGCGGCCCGCCAGCTTCCCTTCAAGCCCGAGGCCTTGGAACACAACGCGCATGCGCTCTCGCAACCCCCTGTCCAACCAAAACGCCGGGGCCTCCGCGAGTGTTCGCCTATACCTCACCGCCCGTAAACAAAGGCCGGCCATGAGAGTTCCGGCGGCCCGTCCCAGAAGGGCACAAATTCTGTTTGATTTTCACTCCCCCCAACTCCTGTCCAGGCCAAAAAATGTTTTTTAAAATCACATCCCTTCGTAAATGGAACAGAGACGGCGACCAGAACGTTGAGCGCTTTAAAAGTACCAGGAAACGCCACCCTTAATTACAATGAAGCGTAACTCTGCGGACCGTTGCAATGCGGTAAATGTATTTCTTGACAATGGAGGCAGATTCGCGCGTTGATCAGCGATGGGTTCATGAATCCCCAGCACCGCACGAGAGCAGACGGGAAAAAGAAAAAAGAAAAAGAACAATGAACCGTAAGGGCCGGAGAAGGGGCCGGGCTTTCTCGGCGGGAAGCCTCAATTGGCACGTGACGAATCGGCGACTGCGATAAGCAGGGCTCTCTGACTGACGCCGAGCCCACGTGTTCTGGTCTCCTAGAGCGCGGCGCCGGCCTGACCAAAGCTCGGAGCTGCCCGCGCGCCGCGGACGCCGAGACCCCGGAGCCGGAGCCGGAGCCCGAGCCCGAGCCCGAGCCCGAGCTTGGCTGCGCGGCCAGGGGGCCGTGGGAGAGCGCGCGTGATCCGGCAGGTGCGGTTTTAGGCCTTCCTCTTCTTCAGGCCGTCCCGGGCGAGGGTCGCCCGGAGCCGGCCGATCTGGCGGGCTGCCCGGGGCGCACGTGGATGTGGGAGGAGGGGCGGCCCTAGCCGGGCCGGATGGTCCCCTGGGACCCTCCCGAATCTCCAGCTGGCCGCGCAGTCTCTCTACGGGTCTTGTCCACACCTTTCCTCCGTGACCTTGGGGTCAGTGGGGGACCTTTTTCTTCTTGACTTGGACGCCCCCTCCTCACCGCCCCGCCCCCTTGGGCTGTGTTCATTGGCAGAGGCCTGGACTGGGATGTCCAGGTCTCTTTGGGGGGTACTGAAAAACAGAGAGGTTTGTGTGACTTGCCCAAGGTCACCCAGTTTAGCAGGATTGAACCTAAAGCCTATGGTTCCAGATCCGCTTTGCCCTCGGCTTCCCCATGAGTCTTGAATCGGTCCTGGCACCAAGCATTTCTTAGGTGCCTGCCAAAGGCACGTAACGGGGAGGCCCTGGCACTGCCAGCTAGGGGCATCGGGACGGGGAGGAGGTGGCAAGTGAGGTGGAGTTGGGGGGGAAGCAGGGGTGGTGACTGTGCAGACTGTGGAGGGCAAGAAGGCAGGAGACTGGACGTCCCGAGTGGCGCAGGGCTGGTGGGCACAGCAGAGCAGGCAGGCGATCGGCCTCAGGGGCCTGGATGCCCAGCAGAGCCCCGCATGCTTTATCCCGGAAACGGTGAGGGGAGGACGGCAAGCCGCGTTAGGAGCGTCTGTGGCCGCTGCGTGGAGGGTGGTTGGGGAGGATGTTAAACAGGCTGCGGAGGCTGCTTGGGAGGCTGGTGAGAAACGAGAGACGCAGAAGGGGCAGCTCCTGCTTTCGGGGAGCCCCAGGCCTAAGGGGGAGGTGACAGAAAAAGACCGAGTACGTCAACTATCCGGAGCTTGAATGGGAGATAACCATCGAAGGCGCAAGAGGAGAAAAGGGGGGCATTCCAGGCATGGGGAGCAGCCGGCCAAATTAGAGGGGCTGGAGATGGGGGCCTGGGACCAGCCAGGAAGCCAGGGTCGCTGGATGAAAGAATCCTTGTTGGAGTCAGAAGCAGGATGATCCCTAGCTATTGTATCCGGGTGAATGGAACAGAAGTGGGGGGCAGAAAACGGGGTGTGTTCGGGACGTCTGGTGGAGGAGAACTGCTCGCACTTGTAGCGATCAGAACTCTGCGCGGCTTGTTCTTATTTGATCCTCGTGACAGCCCTGGAAGTCAAATTCTCCAGGTGTTGTTGTTGTGGTCATTTGCAGCTGGGAAAGCTGAGCCACACGTGCAAAGGTAGGAGCCACACTGTGACTCCACCAGCTCCGGCCGCCTCTCCACATACCGCTTTATCTGCACAGTTGGGAAGGACGCCTGTATTGATGAAGACAGATCTATCGCCGTTTACAAGCATAGGCCGAAGTGATCTCAGTAAAGTGATTAATGCCAGGCCCTGAGCCAAGTGATCGATCTATGACTCAAGTGTTACTGGCGTCTTACAGAGGAAGACACCCAAGTGCAGTCGCGTTGATAACTTGCTCTAGGACGCATGACAAATGGCCACGAGAACCTCACTGTCGTTCAGGCAGTAACCATTTACTAAGACACCTACTGCATGCCGAGCAGAGACAAGGAGTGAGTCCTTGCCACTCTAGCAGGACAAAACGTGTGTTCCTGTAAATAGAGCCCGAATGGCGGCTGGCAGCCCGGGCTGTCAGGAAAGCCAGAGTCTAGTAGGAGGGGGCGCCCCGAGATCCCGAGGTGCCAGTGAAGAGGGGATACGGTCAGGTCGTGGGGAGACAGGAAGCGGGACATAGCTTGTGGAGAGCCTTAAGGCAGCCGCTCCGACTAAGCTAACACTAACACGATAGTGATGTGTGTGTGTCATCAGCTTGGAAAGGTGGTCTGGGACCCGACTGTGAAGGACTTTATAGAGAAGGTCGAGAGCCCCTAGTCACTCTCCCCTGCACAACAATGACTCTACATACAAGTTGTTTAAAATAAAACCCCGGGGGTCATTTGGCATTTTGGCACTTAATCCTCCTACTAATGTGAAAAATGATCAGTATTCTCTTGAAACTGAAAATATGCCCGACTCTAAATGTTAAAATGGTAGATTTTTTTTTATCGCCCAAGCCTCTTACTTGAAGTCTGTTAATATTGAAATTTTGAATTAACAGTTATTCATATCATTAGTAACCATTACTTGTCACCCTTTCACCATTTATCATTGTTGTCCCTTGCAACATTAGAAGGTATAGAGTAGGAAAGGGCCTCAGAATTCATCCCATTCTGCCAGTCGGCTTGTTGACTTGTTGCCCAGGCCTTTCCATTGCCCCACAGCTGCATATGTTAACCTTAAAAACAACTGTTTAAAAATATTGGAGCCAGTATTATCAGCTCTCAAAGGTTAAAGCTAAAATCTTTTTTCCTAGAGGGTAGGACTAAGGTGTTCCTTCTCCTGTGCCTACCACATAGAGATAAGGGACAGTGACTAGACTTGTGATTTCCTTGGCACAAGAAACTCCCTCTATCCATACAATTTGGTGCTGGTGCCCAAAGCACTGAAATGTTAAGTGGCTTTGCATGAGGTCACATAGGATCTGTCAGAAGTGGGATTTGAACCCAGATCTTCCAGGTTTCAAGTTCAGCAGATATTAGTTGAATAAAAGGAATAAAAGTTAACCATGAGAAAAACCGAAATTGCTCCTATACTCCAGTGTAGGTGGTGTGCCTACCATAATTATGGATAGGCATTTGCCATTAGATGTGACACGGTAATAAAAGCATCATAGGAAAGGATTTTGACAAACTAGTCAAAGATATTTATGAGCAAGAGATATCTCGAACACATTTGCAGGTTTAATTTAATAAATGTTAATGTGCAAGAGATAAAGGAGACTGAGGAACAGTCCAGGAGAAAATTCGAAGCTGTGCCTTCCTTCAGAACCACATGGGGGCACCACATGACTGTCGGTTTTCTTACAATTCAGAACTTTGGGCTTTCCTTGTATTTTCTGTCAACTGGCAGGAGGAAAGTGCAGCATTACAAACCTCTGAAATACATTAAAATTGTTAAACCGTGTTAAATACAGCTTTCATGACAACTGATTACTGTGTCAGAAAAATTAATGAATTCTAACCTAGTCCTCAGGAAATACAAGAAAATGAAATTATAAACAGGTTTTGGAACTGAAGTTAGTTGGTGATCAGATAAGTTTTGTTCACGTTAAAAGAAAAAAATAGCAAGGAAACTGGACCTGTTCTTGGTTTGGGGTGCAGTCGTGAACTTGAAAAGCTTGGTTCCTCAGGTGACCTACTGTACTACAGTGAACATACTCTATTTGTTCGCAATTCTAAGGAGTGAAAATCTAGTAGTTAAACCTTTGCACTTTCATCTGCTGTCCTTTTGTTTAAAGTTCCTTGATACTCGTGTTATTGACCTCATTTCAGCTTACAAAAAAAAGACTTCCATAAAAAAGTGATCTCATTCAGTGATTATTTCCAGAGAAGTCGTCCTTCCAGTTCTTAGAGCCCTGTGAGCTGGTTTGAGGGGTGAAGCTGAGTGTGTTCCAGGTGTAAGCTTCTGTTAACGACACAGAACTGACTCCTCTTGTACTGTTGAACCCTCTGGAGACAACTTGCTGGGAAACGATCTCGCCTCATTTTAAGTTGATGATGGTTTCTTTGTCAGCAGTAAGGGATGATCGTGACCTACATGCTGTGTTTCAGCAGTCGTGGAGATGTTCCCACCTGGACTTTATTGTGCCTGGCTTTTTTTCCACTAATGTGTAGAAAGACAAGAGGAATAGACATCATTTTTCAGCTTGCTTATAATTTGAGGTGACACCACAATCATTTAGACTCCAGGTAACTCAGTACAGGTACAAAACTGATGTGTGTGTTGTTTGCATCATCCATTGGTAGTGTTTTAGTGGAAGGTATATAACGGCTTCAGTCGTGGAAAATTCCCATCCCGGTTGTGCCACTCAGAAGTGGGAAGACTTTCAGCAGGTCACTTTTCTTCTGTGCCTCAGTTTCTTTGTGCATAAAATTAAGATAATAGTATTTGAATGAAAATGAAGGTGATGCTAAGCTGTCCTGGATTGCTGTGAGGTACAAATGAGCTGCTATGTAGAGAATACTGTAAACTCTAAACCTGTGTCAGTGTCACCTGGCGCTACTATTCAGTATACAGAAATCGTGGGCTTCGGTTTTGGGAATTTCCTTTTTTCGTTCATTTTAGTTTAGTGAAGTATATTTTAGCACCACAAGATGAGGCTTTCATTGCTCGGGTGGGTCTGTAATATCATCGATAGGGATGCTTCCTTCAGTTATAACCTGTCTGTGATGCCTTGAGAGCGAACGCAGCATGCTCGGTGTACGTCTTTTTATCCGTGGCTGTCGCCATGTGACCAGCCCACCTTCTTTTTCAGTCATGTATTTCTTGGGTGGTCTTTTTATGCCCCTGCTCACAGACACTTAATGATTTTGATTCTTAATGGATTGTGGTATTTAATGAATCAAAGCCATAGAGAATAATTAGAATGGTTCTGTCAGACTGAAACACTTCAAAAGGGAGCCCTACTGACTGCAAATTTACTTTGAAAATCACAGACGAACATGATGTTGTATTGTATCTTTATCTTGTTAAACATTTCCCAGTTCTGTTTTTAGTGCGCAGGCCACAAATTCTGACACCTCTATACTAGAATATTTTTCATCATTACATTGAAGGAACTATGATTTTGTTATTGTAATAAGCCTTAGGTCATTGCTTGAGGCTCAGAAAGGTTAAGTAATTTGTCCATGGATGGTGGGATTTGAGATTTGAATCTTTGGATTCAATTTGAGTCTTTTTTAATTGACTGCAACTCTAGAACACAGTCTAGTAGGTCACACTACCTAGGAGTGGCTAACTAACCACATACAGTTTAAACTTAAAACCGCACTAACATTTATGAGAAACCCTGTGCTAGGAGAATAATAGTATTTAAAAGAGGAGTTTCTGTGTCATGAGAATGTTATAATTTTGGGAAACGCTTCTCCGTTTTCCAAATGCAGCCTAACCACCTGCCAGCCATTGCTGGTCATCATTGGCTCATCAGCCATCTGTGGTGTCTATCTGGGACAGACGTGACAGACTGATGTGATGCACTGTTTATCCACTTCCGTGTGACGGCACAGGCAGAAGGCACAGAAAGGAGGAAAATAAGCTAATAAGAGTTTTGTTCTCAACTGTAATAGCACATGCGTATAGTAGTTTCTAATAAGCCTTGTTGCTTCCTTTTATGAATTCACCTTTTTTTTCCTGGCCCTGTGATTTTCCTTCCCCTTTCTCAGTCAGTTAGCTCAGGCCTGAATTACCTTCGACTGCTTACTGCCTTAGGCATCCTGAACATGTTTTCCTCTACATTTTTTACCAGCCTGCCTGAACCCTTTGGTTGTGCTGGCCTCTGTTAGCTAAGGGTTTACTGGTTTTGTTAGTCCTTTTTAAAACTTTTAGTTTTGTATAAGCTCACTAGCCCCTTTGTTTTCAAGATTTTCTCTTTCTTCCTACTTTTTTTTTGTCTGCAGTTACTTTATTTTTTAATAATTTTTCCCCCAATGATATATAAAAACAATTTTTAACATTCTTTTTTTTTTTTATTTTGAGTTCCAAATCTTCCCCTCATCTTTCCCCTCCTTGCTTCCTTGAGACAGTAAGCAATCTGATATGGGTTATACATGTGTAATCACGTAAAACATATTTCCATATTTTGTGGAAGAAAACTCAAACCAAAAAAAGAAAAGAAAGTGAAAAATCGCGTGCTTCAGTCTGTGTTCAGACTCTGTCAGTTCTTCTCTGGAGAAGGAGAACATTTTTCAACCCGAGGCCTTTGCTGCTGTCTCAGATCGCTGTGTGACTGAGAATACTGAATTCATTCACGGTTGTTCATCATATGGTGCTGCTGTCACTTTGTACGACGTTCTCCTGGTTCTGCTCACTTCAGTCTGTGTCAGTTCATATCAGTCTTTCCCGGTTTTTCTGAAATCATCGTGCTCATCATTTTTTTTTCATAATTTCTAGTAGCACAGTAGTATTCTATCACAATCATACAACAACTTGTCTGGGCATCCCCCTTAATTTCCAATTCTTTGCTACCATAAAAAGAGCTGCTATATAAATACCCTTGCACAAATAGATCCTTTTTCCTTTTTTTAAATCTCTTTGGGATATAGGGAATGGTATTGCTGGACCAAAGACTTATGCACAGTTTTATAGTCCTGGGCATAAGTCAGATTGCTGTCCATATTTCTTCCCACTTTTCAAGATTTATCATCATCTGTGTTTAGAAGAGACCTCAGAGACTGTCATCCTAAACCAACTTCATTTTTCAGTAGATAAAATGAGGCTCAGGGAGATGAGGTGACTTGTTTGAGATCACACAGTTATATATCACTCTGTATCAGAGACAAGATTTGAGCCAATACTCTTTCTACTGTGCCATGTTATCTCCCTTAATTTCATCTTTTGAACCTTTTTTAGTGTTACTTTGCCCAGTTGATTGAACCTTTCCTTTTCTATTTTGTTAATTTAAATTTTCCTCTGAGGACTGTTTTTCCTGTGTTTCATAAATTTTGGTATATTGTCTGTTATCATTAAAATAATGGTGTGTTTATCTAATTACTTTTATATCTTCATAGTTTCCCTCTGTAGAATGTAAGTTTTGAGAAGGCAGTGATGGTTTGGTTTTATATTTTGTCTTTATCATTTAGCATAGAGCCTAGCACTTAACAGGTACTTAAAAGCTTATGGACTGTAAATACAATGTTTATTCTTTGGTGGTTGTTTTTTTTACTCATTCAGGATGTCATTACTTAACCTCTATTTAGAGACGTATCTTTGTCCATATTTCCTTTATTCCTTTGTTATTTTTATTGTATTGTGGTCTGCAAAAAATGCCTTTTTACATTTGTTTATGATTCCTTTATAGCCTATTATATGTTCAAGTTTTGTGATCACACCTAAGAATGCTGAGAAATATCTGCATACTTTAATGTCCCTATTCAGAAGAAGTCCTAAGTTAGTTGAATCTTTTTTTTTCAAATATTTATTCATTTTCCTTCTTGCTTATCTTTCTTTTTGAACTTATCCATCTCTGAGACAAGAATATTAAAGTCTCCTATATGTCTTTTTATAGTTCACTTAACTTTTAAGAACTTAACCTCTGTACCATTTGATGTGTATGTGTGTATGTGTGTGTAGCATTATTAATATTTTAACTGCTTAAGGCACCTTTAAGTGTAATGTATTTTACTATCTTGACAATCTCCTTTTTTCTTCTTTGCTATAATGACTGCAACCTTGCTTTTTTCAGTTGCCTAAATAATATTTTTTTCTATTTCCTAATTTCACTTTTTATGTGTCCATAGTGTTTAAATGTGATTCTTACGTGCAGAAAATAATACTCATTGGTGAGATTTATGCGCTGCCTGCTATGTGCCAGACACTTTGCAGATGTTTTCTCCTTTGTGAGGTAGGTGCTAGGATTAATCCCATTGTACAGTTGAAGAGACGGAAGCAAACAGGTTAAGTGATTTGCTTGGGGTCACGCAGCTAGCAGGTATATGGGGCTGGATTTGAACTCAGGTCTTCCTCACACCAGGCCCAGCACATTATCTACTGAGCCACCACACTGCCTCTCAAAAGCTAACATTATGAGATTATCATTTACTTGGGTTTTCACATGAAGTGTCTGAGCTTCATGAAGGTTTCCATAAATACAGTAGAATGTTCGTAGATATAGTAGAATGACTTGGCAGGAGGGTGCATCATATAGCAGAAAGAGCACTGATTCTCCAGTCAGGAGCTGGGTTCCAATGCTGCCTCTGTTACACATATAACTGTGAACCTTTATGACCACTTTACTTCCCTGGGCCTCAGTTTCCTCATTTGTAAAATGAAATATTTGAACTAGATGGCCTCTTGAGATCCCTTTCAGTTCTGTCTGGCTGTATGATCCTTTGCAATGTTATCAGTTCAGAGCAGGCATCACTTTGTGGTTAAGAGAAGATCCAAGTAATCCAAAGAGGTGTTTAACCCTGCTGTTTTCTCCTGGTCTCTCTACAAATCACAGTCTTTAACTGAACATGGTTTTCTCTGAATAGAAATTGTTTGCATAGACTAGTTTCTGCGGTTATCTTTCACTGTTGGAAGATAAGCTTTCTGCGGAGCCCTTGGATTTTCAAGTTGAGAGTACTCGGCAGAACTATGAATATTGAATTGGAGTAGGTTTTTGTTTCTGTTTTAATGATGCCTTTGAGCTTTCCTAGGGTTTAAACAATTCTTCCAAGAGACAAACCTATCTGGTTCCAGTGGCTACTGATGAGGTAGTCACATTGAGTTCATTCATTGCAGAAATAACTTTAAGTTACCAAAGAATAAACAATACCTTTAATATTTTATTATGAGAGAGCAATTCCATAAATTAACACAGGAAAGCAAATAGAATGAACAACTTCAGCCGGTAAGATAGGGAAGTTATGTAACACACAACTACTAGCTTTAATGTCTCATCTCTAACAAAAAAGTTACATGAGAACATATGGACACAATGAGATTTTTCTCAAACATATGAGCCATTGTTTTTCATTTATAGCTGTTTTCAGTTCCATTTCATTTATTTTTAGTTTAATCTTTTTTGTATTTTTAACACAGGTAACTAACTGATCCACATATCAAAAGAATATGGCTGCGCAAATCTCAGAAACTGATCAGATTAAACAGGTGAGATTCGCTTAAAGAAAAACTTGTTTTGAAAGATTAAAACTGCACCACAAGATGTAAACTTAGCCAGAAGTTTCGTCAGCCAGTTGTTCCAACTTTTATTTCTAAAGGAGGATAATCAAGTAACAAGAGTGTAAGGAAAATGCTTCTTTTTTTCCTTTTTAGCAAACAAATCAGGAAAAGGTAGAACCAAGACATATCTAAATTTGAACTGTAAACTACAGATTAAAATTAAAACTATCACCCTGTGTCTGTTCATTAGTGGAAAGGTATAGCCATTTGAATAGAAAATTCTCATTTTTCACTTAGGTTTTTATTTGAGCATTTTGCAGAATTGATGGAATTTTTAAATTTATTTTCCATTTTATATGATTCTGTGCCTGATTACTATATCTATGTACACCATTCGCTCTGGTTTCTAAGTATGTTTGGCTGAGAAATAACTTCTATTACCAGGTTAATCTCAAAGTTAGGACAGCAAAAACAATTAATTGACTTTGAATTTGTTCACAGTTTAAAGAATTTCTTGGAACTTACAATAAGCTCACAGAAACCTGTTTTCTGGATTGTGTTAAAGACTTCACAACAAGAGAGGTCAGACCGGAAGAGGTATGTGACTTCTTCCACTGACGCTTGCCCTAATTTTCTGTAAAGAAACAAAGCAGAAAGCCTCTTAGTGTATTCTTTTGATGATATTTCTGTGATTTGATGGACTGAGTGTCCAATCATGGCCTTTTGTGTGCCATTGCTCTGAGAATTCTGGGTAGTCTTCACATTTAATTTCAGACTGCTGCCAATTTAACAAGGCACTCACGTGTTACTGGGACAGGCTTGTCAGAAAGATGTCTGTGCTGTCATTTCTTGGGCTCTGTCTCAATGGTCCCCAGCAAGGACTCATTCTCTTTCAGCAAAGATAACTACATCAGAGAAGTCTGACTTGGCCCCTCCAGGTGACCCAGAGTGCTCATGTTGGTTTGGACACAGCCCCGCTTAAACTTAGTGTAATGTATCACACTGTTAGAATATGGATCCCATCGGTTTTTTCCTTTGATTTTCCAATTTAAAATTTCACTTGGGCACGACAGAGTGTTACTCGCCTCTTTCCATTACAGGCTCTTGCTTAGCATTCGTATCTTCCAAATTTTTCAGGAAAGTTGTGTCATTGTTTGGGTTTTTTTAATAATCATCCACTATGATGCTTCTCGCTGTCACAGCTGTAAATGAATTATATTTGAGTTGTTAGAATCAGGTGGGTTTTTTTCCCAAAAAGGAACATCTATTTTTGCTGCTGTTCCTATCTTTTCAAAAAATCCTGAATAAGGAATTAGGGAAATGGATCTGCTAATAAAAATAACAAAAGGACTTGCACGCCATTGGCTAATTTAATGTCATTCGCTTCTGGTACAATGTAAAGGCAAATTGGTACAGTCAGCTGTGTTTTTGGAATACATCAATTTTAAAATAAAATTTACTGTCTTTTCTCTTAATGCCTTCATCCCTTTTTTCTAGTCTACCTGCTCAGAACACTGCCTACAAAAATACTTAAAAATGACCCAAAGAATATCCTTGAGATTTCAAGAGTATCATATTCAACAGAATGAAGCTCTGGCTGCCAAAGCAGGACTCCTTGGCCAACCACGATAAAAAAGTATTTGTGGATGGACCTCTCCAGAAAGCCATGCCAACAGTTGTTGTATCGGAAGTGAGAGTTCTTTTGATCTTAAACTGTCGTGGATATTTTCACCATGTCAATGATTGTGAGCATTTGGCAAGTGGAAACCATTGGAGAAACAAATGTGCTTCTTACCAGGAATAAGCAAAGTACAAGATCTTGTCTTACTGTGCGATGAAAATATTAAGATGCAACCTTTGTTGGGGCCTTAAAATTCAATGACTTGGCCGCTTGATTAGTAAAATAAACCATTGTTTCTTCAATTCTGACTGTTAATTTTAAAACAAAGCATGTGTTCAATCATGTATAACATAAAAATTATTTTTATTACCAAAAGTAAAGTAAGTGGCAACATTTAAGTTCATATTTTTATCAACAAGCAGCCGTTTATACTAAGAATTACCACAGTATCCAGATTGGAGTCTTTTCTGGACATACAGCTGAAATATTTTCACTCAGGATCATCGTCAAGGCATTCCTGCTCATTCATTTCTGCCTCAAATTGCTGGTAAATACACAAGAGTTGTTTTCTGATTATTTCAGGGCATGGTTTTTCCTTTCCTCTCCTTCGTTCTCCTTTCCCTCTCTCCCTACCCCATCCTGCCTTCCTCTGCCAGGGGAGGCATTAGGCTTTCTTCCTGTGCCTCTGGGAACATCGCCGTCTGTGACTAGCACTAGGAAGTGTGTGAGCTGACCACCATGCTCTAGAGTGGAGCCTGAGGCCGTTGCCAGAATAGAGAATGAAACCTGCCTGATTAGGTCAGACCATCAGCAATATACAATTCATTTATCACCACTTCAATTGTGGGTTATCCACATTTTCTCTCTAAATATGCCCAAATGAAATGACGTAAACCAAAGCTCAAATAGTCTGTTGGCTAAATAAATGCAGAAATGAAACGGGCGTCTATGAAAAGTGTCATAGCTGCCTCACAGGTGTAAAAGAGGACAGATTTTTGTAAACATTTTTAATCTGGTGGCAAATAAGACACGACAGCTGACAATCATCTTATTGGGATAAATTTCATTTGATACAAATATGAAGTTGTAGTTAGAAAACCTTAAAGACTTTCAGGTCTAAACTTAACACTAGTGATTTGTGTTTCTGTCATTGATGGAACGGAAAAGACAGATGATGTAATTTAGGGAGGATACATTTACATAGACTTTTTTAAAGCCTCCTTTAGAAGCTGAATGTCACTTTACTATCCAGCCTTAGCAGACATAGCTGTTAATAAAATCCTGAAGTGCAAAAAAAAAAACCCTAAAATTTGACAAAGGAGAACTTAAAAACTTGACAAACTCATACTCCATCTCAACCAAATAATGTATTAATTACTGTAGGATGCGAGAGTAATTTTAGAAAAGATGCACTTCAGAGCTCTTGGACATGAATATACACAAAAACAAAGTGAAATTCCACTTTCCCCCCTTGATTTCACCAAAAGAGTGAAATCTACACTTACCTGACACACCAAGGGTAGTTTGCGCAGTAGCATATTGAATACCATAGGGGGCAGCGTTTTCTGGAAAACCTGCAGAAGTTTCTGTGGTTGCCCACATACTAAAATGGCATTGCTGAGATGTTCAACTCCCATTTTGTGTTCACCTGAAACAAAGGAAGGCATGCTGGTTTTGAATGAAAGTTCCAAACTTCTTGTTTGGCTTTTTGTTTGCTTTTTTTTTTTTTTTTAAAGAATATCAAATCCTTTTACGGTGACAAAATCTGCCATTAAAGGTGGGAGCCTTCACTTTCAGATGTGGTAGAGTTGGATAAAACTCCCATCACACATAGTATCAGGTAGGAAAAGTACTAGATGAGAATTTGTACAGCAAAGCTTGCTTGGAACTCAAATCTCAAAGTGGGAAAAAACGCCAGCGCCACCTGGGCTGTAACAGGCACAGGTGTTTGGGAGTGTTTTTGACTT
>CM053589.1:3473460-3525829 GCA_028646515.1 Pseudochirops corinnae | reverse complement strand
ATATATATATATATATATATATATATATATATATATATATATATATATATATATATATATATATATATATATATTTACATAAGATATGGGATGATGTAAGGTTTCTTTTAGCCCTGTACGTATGCTTGCTGTGTCTTGGATGAAACGCAGCCGGCCTATTGGTTATAAGCAATGTGTTATGGATTCCATGATCCAGTACTATCAAACTAGCATTCTATGTTCCTTTGTTCCTTAAGTGCCAAAAAGGGAAGGGAAAAAAAATTGGATTCTATTTCTAAGTGAGGTATGTCTCAGTCCACAGGACTCGTACCATTATCACGGATGTTCTGCTGCTACCTTCTACAATCCAGTCTTCTCATTTTGCAGATGAGGAAACCAACTTGCAGAGTTAGTTGCAAGTACCAAGTATTTTGCTCACAGGTAATAGCCGTAGTGTTATTATAGAGCCAGTGTTTTTGCCCAGGCCCCCCGACTCTATACCACATTTTTAGTACAGGGTTTTTGAGATGATCATTTGTAGTTAAATAGAGCTAGAGCTGAAAAATAGCTCATTAAAGAATGAGATTAACATGCATGCTGTTGATCCCTAAAACATCCCGTCCTCCCAGGTCCTCGTCTCCCAGCTTCCATCCCGTACCTACTCTGTCAGTCCACCTTAGTCACTTGATCGATCTCACCCTATAAAGAATTCTTAAACTTCATTATTTAACCATAACCTCCTGGTTGAACCTCTCCCTGTTCTCTCATTCCTAAACCTGTTTGTTGCCCTCAGCGAGTCTCTTGATACCCTCTGAGGTCTTCGCCCCCTACTGCTGAAATTAATTTTCCTCTCTCCCCAGTATTGACCCCGTGCTCCTACTCCCATGCCAGTGAATAGGTGACGTCACCCATTGTGCTGCCTGGATCCCCTGGAAATGTCTAATCTCAACTGGGTCTTCAGTGTAGCATGGTTGCCGTTATACTCCTTAACTGATACTCTGTCCAGAGTGGGGGCTGCAAAGTTTTCCATCTCTTCTCAAGACTCCTACTCTGCCTCCTAAAAAAAATAGAGGCAATCAGTCGTTAGTTCCCTCTTTTCCCTTACTCTGCAACTCAAAACCTCTCAGTTCTTTTTTCTTCTGCATTCTCTGTTCTTTTATTCTAGTCAGTCTCTGGTGAAGAGATAGTTCTTGGAAAGGCCAAAATCTCTTGTATCCTTAATGCTTTCCCTTCTCCCTCACTCCACTAAATGTTGTCATTTCTGCCTCCATAATAACTCTGATATGACCCCTTCTCTCTGGAATCACATAGCCATCCACCTAGTTCAAGCTTCATTGCCTCTTGAGTTGCCTACCACAACAGCTTTCAAAAGGCATCTTTCTGCTTCAAGTCTCTCCTCATTCCATCTTCCACACAGCTACCAAAGTGATTTTCCTAAAGCAAAGGTCTGACTTGTCAGTCCTCTACTCAGTAAACTGCATTGGTTCCCTATTATTGCCTTTAAACTCTTTTGTTTGGCATTTAAAAATCTTCAAAATCTGGCCCTACCTTAGCTTCCTAAACTTCCTGCACTCTGCAGTCAGCCTGACTGACCTTCCATCTCCATGGCTTTGCTCTGCCCCCTCACCTTGTGCCTGGAATGCATTCCTTCCTCGCCTCTCCCTTTCAGTGTCCCTTCATTCAGAATCCAGCTCAAGCATTCTCTTCTATGTGAAGCCTCTCCTGATATGGACACACACACACACACACACACACTCCTGCCGGTGCCCCCCCATCCCAGTATTATCTGCATTTTGCATATGTACGTGTCTCCCCTGAAAGAATATAAATTGAGGGCAAGAGTTACCTAGCCCATAAAGCATTCGGTGCTTGTTTGATTCATTTAATCTCCCTCACTGGCTCCTTCCCTGCCGCCTCCAAATAGGCCTCTCCCATCCTTAAAATCCTAAAAAAAACCCTCCTTTGACCCTATAGTCCCCCTCTAACTAGATCAGCTCTTCCTGATCTAAACCCTAGGGGGGAAAATGTCTATACGTCAAGCTTTGTTTCTTCTCTCCTTGACTTCTGCCATCACTAAATTCAGTTATCGTATATTTACTATGTACCTGCTGGGTGCCGAGCACTGCCGGACACTGAAGGTACAAGGACGAGAAGAAAAGAATCCCTGTTATCAGAGAGCTACGCGGAAGCTGAGAACTGCTCTGACCAACGTTACCGATGACTTCTTAATCACAAAATCTGATGAGCTCTTCTCCGTCCCGTGCTCGGCCTCTCAGCAGCGCCTGGCGTGCTGACCGTGTCCTCTGGGTTTGTCCTGCTCGGCTGGTTTCATTTACTGGATCACCTTCCATATCGTGCCCTCCCAGCTGTCGTGGCCACTCCTGGTGACCCCATCAGATCCCTTCGGTTTAATGGTCATTTCTCTGCAGGTGGCTTACAAATCTATCAATCAACTCCTCTGATCTCCTGAGCGCCATGTAACTAGCGTGTCCAAAAGAGGATGTGTCACACCCACCCCCATCTCCACGTCCAAACGTGACCGTTTCTGTGGAAGGCATAATTGGCATCCTTCCAGTTCATTCGGGTTCGCTACCTCACAGTCACCCTGTGTATCCAGTCAGTCGCCAACACTTGTCGATTCTGCCTCCACATCTGTCACATCCATGCATCTTTCTGCTCGTGTGGCCCTCAGTCACCAAGTTCTGGGCCACGTCACCCCTTACCTAGACCACTGCGGTAGCCTCCTAGTTGATTTCCCAGCCTCAGATCTCCCTTCTCCACTTCATCTCCCACATAGCTACCAAAAAGAACTTCCAAAATCACAGGTCTGACCATGTCCCCAGTGCCTCATCGGGTTGGCATTGAGAGTCCTTTACTACTTGGCTTCAGTCTGCTTTTCCAGCCTCATACATTTCTCCCCTTCACACCCTCCAATCCAGCCACACTGGCTTTGGTATTACAGTGACACTCTTGTCTCCTGTTTCTGTACCTTTGCACATCCTGTTCCCTCTGTACTTCTCTCCCTCAGCTCTGCCTCTGGGACTCCCTAGCTTTCTTGAAAACTCAGCTCAGCCACCACCATTTATATGAGAACTTAAGGTCCTGTTCACCCCAGCTATGCCTCAAAAAATACTGCCTTATAGTTATTGTGTATGTACTTTGATGTGTATGTCATCTCCCCTTATTGAATGTAAGCTCCTGGAGGGCAGGAACTGTTGGCATTTTTGTCTTTGTATTCCCAGCACCTAGCTGGGAATGCCTGAGGAACTACCGGCAATTAATAAATGTTGTTCACTGACTGATTGGATGATTATCATTTGTAACTAAACATAACTAGAATGGAAAAATAAGCATTCCCATGATGTAGAGTGATCATAGAACTAAGGAGCTAAATGGGACATAAAGGTGCCGTTACGGGTAAATTATCTTGTCCAGGGAAGCAAGTAAGAGACCCAGGTCATCTGAACTCCTGGCTCAATGATTTTCACACTCCGCCATGATACCCCTTTTCTCAGCACACACTATAGAGCATAGTTAGTCAGTATACAGGTTTTACGGACCCCCTACTCCATACAAACAATATGTAACGTCTCAAAATAGAAGACATTTCCTAGCACTCGTATGCAGGAATAATAGGTTCTTGGTTTTAATTTTGAAAAAAAAAACAACACTCTAAAGAAAGAAATAGTATGAAATGAATAGATGAAAAATACCAAGATTTTTGTTTTTAAAAGAAAAATCAACTAGTTTCCTTTGAAATAACAACAAAATTGGCTGGAACTGGTTTTCTTCCTAATTCTGTAAGTTCAAATTTTTAGAGTCTGCCTGAGTTTATGATTTCTGAACTGAGAGATTTTTGGTAGTTCTATTTAAATGCTTTTTAGATCTTTTTTTAGGTGAAGTTGCAACAATTTTCTCTTAAAAATCAGGACCTGAATAACATTATGTCCTAATTTATTATGCCCAGATATATATGGTATTTCAAAAGGAGATGAAAGATAAAACATTGGCACTAAAAGCTGCTGTTCAGTTTGGTCAATTCAGTTAACAAAGAGAATTCAGTAAAACCATTTACAGTGGTATCTTGACTTGTGAGTGCACCCACCAACTTAGAAGATTTCCGAGATGTAAGTTGTCACTCGGTTGATTTTTTGCTTTGAATTGCGACCCAAAATTTGAGGTACAAGCCAGTTGGCACAGGGAATGCCACAGCCCAAAGCCCACCCAGCACCCCGTGCCTCACTCATTCAGTCCACGTGTTTGCCTCGCCAGTGAAGAAAAGTTAAGCAAAAGGAAAAAAGATAATTGTAGCAATTAAGTTCAGGGATAAAATGTGGCCCTAAGAGTGTAGCAAGTAAGTGACCAAAAGTGACCAAAAGAGCAGGAAACAAAACTCCTCTAAGCTCCTCCGTCTCTCTCCTCCACCCTCCACCACCAGTATCTTCTGTTAGCTCAAGTCCTCTGATATCCAAGGTAAATGGACACTTTATAAAGCCAGTTTATTTCTTTACATTCTCTTTTATTATGTTTTTATACAATATTTGTTATTTATAAATACTTTTTCTTATTTAAAAAGACATAACAAAAAATACTGGGGTGGCATTTTGGGGGCTGGACTGGTTTAATGGCATTTCAGTTGATTTCAGTGGGGAAAACTGATTTGATACACGAGCAAATTGAGTTACGAGCCCAGTAACGGAATGAATTAAGCTCGTAAGTCAAGGTACCACTCACTGTATTTTGTTTCAGTTCATTTCAGGAGGTCAAGCTGCTGGTCCTATTCAGTCAGTCAGAATTGAAAGGACTACAAACGGATATTTTTCACAATCTTACAAATTTTGTTTTACTTGCCTTTTTGAATTTCTTCTGCAGAATTTTAGTATAGGTGACAGAGAAAGGAAATTAATTTTAAAGTGAGTCAAGAGGAAGGATATTATAAAAGTTCCACAAAACTGGGAGAAATATCCAAAGTAGCAGTTAAAGTTAGGTCCGTTTCAGCTGCTTCCAGCCCTCATGGACATCTTAAGTAAATTAGGAGAACCCCCTTTTAAGCACTGCCTTCTAGTTTACGTATCACTTTGCTAAATGACCCTGTTGTCAGAAGGGCCCTGGGGAAGGATTTCTCAGCCTAATGTTTTTGAAACTTTAAAAACCAAGAAATGTAGAGTTATATTCGGGATAACTACCCCAAATTATAAAGATGTTTTCTACAGTCTGTGACTCGACCACCTCTTAGTTTGACCAATATTATTTTAAATATTAACATTTACTAAACTATAAAGCGAATAGAAGTAAAATATGAAACGGTGAAAGCTTACTTTTATCTCAGAATAACACTGAGGTTTGGGCATTACAGGCACTGTTAGCACCATTTTGCCAATGAGAATTTAATGGGACTGCCCGGGATCATACAGCTAGTAAAGATTACAGGCAAGATTCAGAACTGGGTGTTTGTTCGACCCCAAGCCCACCACGTTCCTCAATTACCACACTGACTGTAATTTTTATGTATTGTCCTTTGATTCTCAATTCTGCATTTTCCCCCCACCATAATTAAGGACTCCCAAACCAACATAGTTTAGAATAGATGAGAAAATCATTGTTTGAAAAAAAATTTTTTAATTTCTCATGTATCCTGTATACCAAACTACGTCAGTTTGTGGCCAATCTTTCGGTCTTCTAACGGGCATTCGGTTACTCGGTTTTTAAAGTTACTCAACATAAAATCTCTTAACTTGGTAAAACTGAAACACTGCTAGATGTGGGGACAGGATATGAATTCAGATCCCAACTCTGCTGCTTCTTAGCTTAATGATTCAGGCAATTAACATAATCTCTAGGTCACAGTTTCCTCATCTGTAAAATGAGCTGGAGAAGGAAATAGCCAACCTCTCTGGTGGTATCTTTTGTCGAGAAAACCCCAGATGGGGTCATGAAGAGTTGGACAGGACTGAAAATGACAACAACAAGCCAGAATAATTAACTAAAATATCTCAGCACAAATATTCACTTGGAATCATTTTAAGGACTTGCACTATCTTGAGCCCCAAATCTTTATATTTTTAATTGCTTAATGAAAGTCAGAATTATAGATATATATATGTAATTAGTTTCTTAGGTTCTTGAACTTTAACCTTTGATTCAGTGAAATGTCAAAGTCATGTCCATTCTTTTCTTAGATGCAAGCTGATGACAAATCTTCAGAAGTAAAGGGATGTAGCAATCACAGACCCTTCCATAGAACTACAGAGAAATCTCCTGGGCATTTTTTTTAATTAGATATATCTGTATTTGATAGTATATGACATTTTTATCTAGAAATCACTTATATGGAATCTTCATGTGTCTAGAACAAATCTGAAAAACAGGACAGAAACAAAAGAGGCCTCCAAGCGGCCAAAATATGTCAGGAAGGCCCTGCAAGCAGGCTTGGGTACTTTACTTGTAGGAGAGCACCTTCTGGCCCTAACTCAAACACTTTTAAATCTTACTGTAGGCATGATTCTAGCAGATGGTTATGGTTCTTAGAACATAACAGATTAGAAGCAGCAAAATAGAAGGGAATGAGGAAACCTGGAAAAAAGACATCCTGACAACAGTAAGAAGTATCAGCTTGTACACCGTAAACCCAAGGAAGAGGAGGAAACAAAAGAATTTTGAAAAGCTGTCTAGGTCCTCTCAGTCTAAAGACAACCTTGGAGGAAATCACTATTATAGCACAATACAAAAAATGTATTGGTGTTGTAAATGCTTTTTTTTTAAACAACAAATGATCATATTTATATACTTTAAGGATTTCCAAAGATTTTTGCATAAATTTTCTCTTTAGGTCAGTGGTTCTCAACCTTCCTAATGCCGCAACCCTTTAATACTCGTATGTGGGCGTATCTTCATGTGGGCAGACCCGCCTGGAGACGGATAGAGGTGCGGTGTCTCGGTTCCTAATACCATCGTACCTAATACCATGTGTTATTCCATGGTCTTAGGTGACTCCCAAAGGGGTCTTGACCCATAGGTTGAGAACCACTGCTTTAGATCCTTGTGACAACCCTCATTCCTTAACAATCTAGGTGAGATATTACTATTATTACTACAGTACAATAATTAACCTCGTCTCCTATGAACTCCAAGTTGGCCATAGAAACTTTCGGCACTGTTACAGAATTTGGTTGAACTAAATGATAATGTTAGTTTAATTTCAGTAAAGTCACAAGACTGAAATTATGTAGTAAAATGTTAATATCTATTCCTTCTGCTGATTAAAAAATATCGAATACCTACTTTCAAAAGTAGTTGCTTACAAAAGAATGATTATAGTCTTACCTCTGGATAACCAAAGTTCTCCCATTTGCACCTCTTGGAGAAAGAACTCCTGCAATTTTTCATTCCTCAAAGACTCTCGATCCTAAAAGTTTTACAAAATGTAACAAGCTATTTTAAGGTAATAAGTCAAATCCAGGTAATGACTGATAAAAAATATTTAATTTTTAAAAAACAATTTTTTATCAATTTCTAAACCTAAAAGTTCACAATATAATTTTGTCCTCATGTTAAAATCACCTTCAAACAAATATTGAATTGCAAATGATAAAAACGTGATACATTAAAGTTTAGTAGAAAGAGTTTAGTTAGTTTTTGTAGAAAAAGTTAGTTTCACTCTCTTTTGCCCAACTTACTAGGTTTGACCACAGCTGAGATTGCACTAAAACCATGAGAAGGAAGTAACTCTTTCTTTATCCATCCCCTTGGGGCACACGGGAAGAGAACAGGAATGGATGGTGGTAGCTCTGCATCAGACAGTTATACCAACCAGTCTGAAGTGGGGATTGACAGCTCAGAGACGCTGCTAGCTACTGGCTGTGCCTCTTAGAAGAGTGAGCAACTTGGCAGCATGTGTGGGCCTCAGTCTACAAATCAGGTTGCCATGCCTAAATTTAGTCTTATGAATAAGTAGGTAGAGTAAGAAATCCATTATCCAAAAAATATCAGCCTCATTACCTGCCATTCCAGTTTTATGGCTTCATTTCTGAATGGGATGGATTAGATGACCTGTGAAATCCTTCCAGCTCTAGAGCTATAATCCTATGGTCCTTTAGTTGTTGGAGTTTTCCCCCCCGGGAAACTAATTTAAAATGTGGCTAAAAGAAGAAGACTTTTATAGTGAAAAGAGTACTAAGCTTGAAATCAGTAGAGCTAAGTTTGAATCCTGCTCTTCTGAGTAATCTTTGCATGGGCCCCATCTGGACCTCATTTTCTTCTACTGTGAAATGAGAGGACCAATATAATCTTGAAGGTTCCTTTGGAGCTCTATGGTGTTAAACAGCCAACTCCAACAATGGGACAATGGATAGGTACCTGTGGTTTGGGCAAAATGCCTTGTCAGTCAGATGAGAGGAAAGAGTGAATAATAGGGGAAGGGAAGGTTACCTTACATCACAATTTTACTTAAGGACATGCCTAACTGTTCCACAAAAAGTCATCTCTTACTATGGCTAGCCTTAAAGCCAATTTTGAAGTAGCTGAAATATGTTTTAGGCTCTTCTCATGTCTATCACTTCCTTTTTTCCCCCCTCCTGGTAGTAATTCCAGCACTGTCACCCCTTGTATTTTAATCTGGATTGCCTTGACTCTCAAAGAGTAAAAAGAATGAAGGTGTGATGGCCAGAATAATTACCTCCTTGAATTATCCCAAACCTCATACCCTACTCCACCTGTGTTATGAGATCTGCCCTAAAGCCCCTTCCATATATACTAAATGTGTGGTGCTTGTACTGAAGGAGAGGGATGAAAGATAAACCTTTGCAACTCCTTTGTCATCAACTTACAATTAGCTTCCTCTTGACAGTCTGTCCCCCTTAATCTCCTGCCATCTGGATTCTATTCTATGGATTCTAAAAACATGATCGTGTATTCATGAGTAACCTCTTACTACCAAAATCAGTGGCCTTTTCTCAGGCATCATCCTCCTTGACTTCCCTGGCATCCCATGCTCCTGTTCCTTTTTCTCTCTGAGTGTTCTCGTCCTTTAGATCCCATGACACTACATACACTGTCCCAGGTTTGCTTCTCCCTCTGGCCCTTCTGGCCTCCATTTCTTGCCTCTAGGATATTGTGCCCTGACCAGGGACATGTCTTTGGCCCTCTTCTCTTTTCTTTCCATACTCTGGTGAGATTATGTGTGTATTTTTAAGGGCTTCTACAAACTGGAAAGTGATTATCTATCTATCTATCTATCTATCTATCTATATATATATATGTATATGTGTATATGTATATGTTAATGATGGTGCACTGAGGAAAAATGCACAATTTGGCATCCCAGAAGCTGGTTACACTTCCTGCCTCTACACTCCTCACCTGTGTAACTCCGGGCAAGTCACTTTAACTCTGTGGGCCTGGTTTTCTTCACCTATACAACGATGACCGAAGGCCCCTTCCTTTAAGTCTATGATTCTGTATTTTAACAACTGTTAGGTATTTATAGGTCATGACTTCTTCATACTGAAGGTCTAAAACCAAAGCCATCTTTTCCTACAAACTATCCATTTCTCCTTCCTTTCCCGTTTCTCTCAGCAGTTCCCCCATTCAGACTCTACAGGCCTACAAGTAAGGACTTCCACAACCTGGACTCTACCGTTTCTTCCGACTTTCTAAACCACCCTGGAGCCAAACTGTTCTACTTATCACTGCCAGAATACGCCTCACACTTTCTATCCCTGTCTCTCTGCTCATGCCACACCCTGCACCTGAAATGCTCTTCCCCTTTACCTGTACTTACCGAATTCTGCAGGATCTAGCTGAAGTGCCAGCTTTTCCTCTAGTCCAGCAGTTCTCAACCTGTGGCTTATGTTCAATTTGTAACAGTGTATCCTGCATATCAGATATTTACATGACGATTCATAACAGTAGCAAAATTATAGTTACGAAGTAGCAACGAAAATAATGTTATGGTCGGGGGTCACCACAACATGAGGAACTAGAAAGGGTCCCAGCATTAGGAAGGTTGAGAACCACTGCTCTAGTCGGAATCAACCTAAGCTTTTTCTCTTTTGAATTCTTTCAGCACTTTGTTACTTCCACTCACATTAGCACATTCCATTAGATGATCCTGTTTGGTTTTGGTTTTCGTTCTTCCTGTGGCATCCTCCACCTAAACTGAGGATTGGGGGCTTATAACCTGGAATCTGGCCCTTTTTTCCCAACATTTTGATAACTCAGTATAATTGGTTTCCTTTGAAATCCCATGATTTTATACATTTAAAAACATCATTCTGAAAAGGGGCTCATGAGCTTTTCCGGCCTGCCCCAGCATCTAGGGCGCACACAAAGGTTAAGAACTGCAGTAGCCGGGGGGCTGGCGGATAAGCAGTGTCCCCCATTGGCCTAATTAAAAGAAACACACCTCTTTTTCCAGCGCTCACTATTCATTTCTCCCTTACTGCAGTTTCCTCAGTAGCCACAATGTATTCCCTCTCCAAAAACAACCCCCTGACCAGCAGTAGTCCCAACGGCACACTGACGGACTCCCAGCGGAAACCGCAGTCCCCAGCAAGTTAGAGCAGCGTATGGAAAACAGTCACCTGCACACCCGGCTCCTTAGCCTTTTGCTGCTCTGCTCTTCTTTCTGTGGATGCAATCATTTCCCTCATCAGATCGCAGGCTCGTGCAGCCCAGCAGCTCCTCTCCTGGAGAATGCAGGGTGCCATGTGCACATGGGCTGCGTGCCTTTGGGCCTGACTGGCACCCCGCGAGGATGCCCAGATCAATGCCAGCCCCTTGGCTGGACCACCACGACCAAGGCAGCAGCCGGGGCTAGGCAGGGAGCTTCCCTCTCACCCCCACTCTCCGTTTCCTTTCCCTCTTTGGGGGGGGGGGGGGGGAGCACGGACATTGACCAAAGAGGAGACCCGGCCTCGACTTGGGAGGGGAAAGCTGGAAATCAACGAAAGGGGTCTCGAGGGCCCCGAGCCGGGATCACCCTCCGGCCAAGCCGCCTCTCCACGTCCCGGCCCCAGCGGGAGGGACGCACTCACTGTCCCGCAAACGACGTTTGAAGCCGGGGTCGCCCCTCCGCTTCCTGTCGAAGTAAACGCAGTAACCGAGGAAGGCGACCGCGCTACAGGCGCCCAGGGCGGCCAGGAGACAGAGGAGGGTTCGGACACAGGGCATCCAGGCCACGGGCAGCGCCGGGACACAGGCGAAGTGTTAGCCTCGGAAACCGCGGCCGCTGCGAGCCAGCCTCCAACCCCACCCCCCCCACCCCCGCTCACACCCACACCCCGACCTCCGCCCTGAGGCGCGCCGTCCCGCACACAATGGGCACGCCCATTGAGTCACCCCAGGGCTCACTATTACCACGGGGATCCAACAGCAGGACTCCGGCCTGGCCTTTTAAGTCCTTCATAACCTGGCCCCTTCCTATTCACACCTTACTCTCCATGAGACCTCGATCCACTGACTCTGGCCAGCTCCCTGTCCTTCCAAGAACATCCGCCATCTCCCACCTCCGGGCATTTTCCTGTCCCCCACCCCTACAATTCTTTCTCTCTTCTCAGTCTCTTGGCTTCGCAAGCTTTAAAGTCTTAGCTAAAATCTGACCTTCTGCTGGAAGGACAGGTGGCGAACAAAATCCCACTGCTTTTTTTTACTTTCCGGATTCCATTCTCCATCCCCCTTCATCTTAGCGCCTTCCCTGTGAAATTATCTCCAGTTTTATTCTTTATGTATCTGGTTTACGCATTCGCCTTTCTTTGTACCCCTAGAGAAATCGTTGTCTGGCATTTCATGGGGTTTGACAAATGATAGTTTTCTTGACGCCATATGAACATGCCCACCATGAACAGACCTCCTCTTCGCACCTGCCAAGGTCATAGAGCCAGGTCTCCCCACCCGAGACCTCTGTGCTGGGCCAGGGTCCCTTGTTTCCCAATCAGCATTTGCAAGAGTTTTCCTGAGGAGAAGAGGAGATAGTGAGTGTTGTGGCTGTAGCCAACGATTTATTCAAGACTGTTCCTTCCTTGTCCAGCCACCGTTTAAATGGGCATAAACACAGGTTCAGAGGCTGAGAAAGCTCTTCACTCTGCTCTCTCCAGTGGTGCCAGAAATCAAACAGAAACGACCTGTGCGTGTATAAGTAATAAGTGTGCCTCATATTGACAGTTTTTAAATGGAGCGTAAATCAATCTTTTATTGTGTTTTTATTAATTTTCTTAAATATTTCTGAGTTTCATTGTTATCTGGCTCCAGCCACACTGGGGGAATGCCATGTGCTGCCCCGTATTTGACACCACTGTCCCAAAACATGATCTCCATCCCTTGCTCCAGAATGCATACACAATCTACGTAACACACCTTTAAGCCACACAGACACACACACACAAACGTGTAATTATCTACACTTGACATATCATCCACTGAAGACATGAGCAAAACATGTGGAACAGTAAACCAGTAATGCCATTAGCGGTCCTACAGAATAACGAAATACAAACTTTAGCATATATACAAATAAACAGTTTACTTTGCTAGCAAATATATCAATGTTCCATGCATGATAGAACAAAAGCAAATAAACTTAAGATAGAAAAATGTTCAAAATACAGATTAATTAATAGCATCAATCACATCCAACTCTCCGGAGGAGGACTGGGATTCTTATCCTCCTTCCTCCTCCCCCTGCTCCCTGCTGACCCTGAGGTAGGGCTGGGACAAATCGTTCCTGCCTTCTAACTGGACTTCTGGAAGCCCCCCAGACCACAGTGCTTCCAGGCCTGGATAGGCCTCCTGTCCAGCCCCCTCACCAGCTCCCACCCTCTTTGCCACACACCTCCTCCAGCCTGGTCATGAGTCAGGCTTCTGGAAACCTGTCCGGACACATCACCACCACCTCCCTGGAGGTCAGAAGCTCAAGGGATGACTTTAAATCTCGGAATCCAAGGGTAGGGAACCTGCGCCCTCCAGGGCACACGTGGCGTTCTAGGTCCTTGGATGGGGCCTTTGACTGAGTCTAGGCTTTACAGACAAAGTCTTTGATTAAAGGGATTTGTTCTGTGAAGTCTGGGTTCAGTCCAAGGGCCTAGAGGGCCACATGTGGCCTTGAGACTAAGGGTTCCCAACCCCTGTTAAATCACTTGTTTTCCTTATCAGACTTCTCCTGATCCACTTCTCCTCTGCCTGGACTCATGGTTTCCTCAATGGTTAACAAATACCACTGCTTTTTACTTTCCGAATTCCAGTGATACTGAACTGCTTGCCAAGGAAGAACAAATCCCTCTCCCTAACACCACCTATCTACTTCATTCTCCTCCTCCTCAGTTGGATCCTCCTTCTGCTCCACTACAGATGTGCCTGAACCTTCTAAAATGCCTGCTCCATAATTAACAAACTCTCCCATCTCTAAACCTCTTCCTCTAGCGAGCCTTCTATTTTCTGGCACTCGCTGAGACCCAGCTCCCTACAGATGACATCTGTAAGGGCCCTTTAAGCTGTTTGTGTAACTAGATGTCTGACCTCGGTCAGTGTGGCCTTGCTGACAAGGAAACCTGGAGCGGGTCCATGAGGCATCCAGATGTGCGTTCTGCCTTGATGCTGTTTGCCAAAGGACTCAGCCTGTTTCTCACGAGAACGAGTGCTTTGGGGGGACAAGAGGCATGTAGGCATTGAGCATGCACCATCAATGGAGGGGCACTCCCCGCCTGTCAGGACCTTGCTGCTAGGACGCGTGACTAGAGGCAGATGGAGAGGGGTTAAAAGGGCTAGGAGATGTGGTAGGGTGGAGCAGCAGGGAGCAGAGAGTATGCATGGCAATAAAGACGCATCGCAATTCCACTGAGGTGTGTGTCTGACTATTCTGTCCATAGCCGGAGTTCTCCTCCGAAGAGTCGTTGGGGCGACTGAGAGCACCCGCAGGGTCATTGAGGCGACCTGGTGCAACTGCAGGGCTACGGCGGGTACTTTGGGGTTCTCCAGTCCGGCTGGTCTGGACAGACATCGTATGCTTCATCACCCTGTCACCCTTTCCAGTACTGGCAGCAACTTTTCTCATACTGTGTTCCATGTCTCCCAGTCAGTGGTCCTGGTGAACGAATAATGAAATCAGAATGCCCCTTGCTTCCCATTATGACGTGCAGGATCTCCCTCTTTTGCTATTATCCTCCGGGGTTCATCCTGTCTAAATTTTGCACCCAGTGTATCACCAGGTGGGCTTTCTTTACCTTTCTTGTCTCCTCAGCCCTCCCATAGAACCCTTTCCACTCATTATTTTAACTAAGAAAACTCCTCCCCTACTTCATTTAAAGAAAAAAAAATCAAGCTATTACCCATGAGCTGCTTTTTGTCTTATTCTCATCTCATATTCCTCTGACTTCCACTGTCTCCTCCCTCACTCCAGTCTCTGATGAAAGTGGCCCTTATTCACAAGACCATCCCCTCTCTGTCTTCCCTTGACACCATTCCCTCCCATCTTCTTCCACAGATTTTCCCCACTGTCATCCTCACTGTCTCTAATCTGTCCCTATCTATAAGTTCTTACCTTGTTGCCTATAAACAGTCTCATATTTCCCCAATCTTAAAAAAAAAACCCCAAAACCCAAAGCATTGACTACAGCCTGCTACCCCACTAACTGTATGACCCGTAAAGTTCTGCCCCCTATCTGTTGTTCTCTCTACCCAGTCTCTTTTGGTCATCTCATTTACCAGTCTTTTTCTGTAACACAAAGTGATTCTATAAATACTTGTGTGCATAATGGACCCTTTGTCGTAGGCCTCTTTGGGGCATATGCCTAGTAGCAGTATTGCTAGATCCAAGGTTATAGTTCAGTGATATTTGGATCATAGCTCCACATTGTTTTCCACAATGGTTATGCCAAGTCACAACTCCACCAATGACAGTTCTAGTCTGCCCACACATCCTCACAACCACTGACACTCTCCGCTGATCTGGAGGACAGGAGGTAGAACCTCAGGGTTGTTTCAATTTGCATTATCAGGATCTGGGAACATCTCTTTTGACAGCTACCTGTTCAGATCCTTTGGCCAGATACACATTGGGGAATGGCTATTGTTCTATGATGTTTCAATTCCCTATGTCGTCTAATTTCATTTTTATTTTATTTGTGCCAAAACTTCTATGTAATCAGAATGGTCTTTTTTATTTTTTATGATCATCCCTATCTTTTATTTGGTCAAGAATTCCTCCCTTATCCATAATTATAAATGTCCTAACTTCTGTATGTGATGTAAACTTTTATATTTGGTCATGGCCTAATTTGGAATTTATTGTGGTATACCAGGCACTTTGCCCTCACTGAGCCCCAAAGAGGGAAAGAGAGAAAGGATAAGAGGCTGAAGGGGGGTGGTGGCTGTGACTAGTTTTTGTAGAAATCAAATCAGCAACATCTGGCACAGTAAACCCTGTTCTAACTCTTGGTATCATTGCCTGCTGGTCCACCTCATAGACAGGGGACACCACAATGTACTGAAAGTCCTGAGAAAACACTGACCTGTTAAATGCATCTGTAGTGTGCTTCAAAGTCTGGATACTAACTCAGGAGAGCTGAATTAAATCAGAAAGACAGACCATAAACAAACTTAATGGTGTCTTTGTGAAACCCACTATGAGCCATCTACGGAAAGTCCCGGAGTGTTGTGTGTCTCTGGATTAGAGATGCTTCTAGGCCTTATCAGAACAGAACCAATTCAAAATGAACCATGGGATGAGTCCGACTCTGCCCCATTTGTTCTCTTCCTTCATCTCCCCTATAATTAATAATAATGACCGAAGATCAGGGAGCAAAGGGAATAGATAATATCTGGCTCTTCCACCAGTCACTGTCCTAGAATCCCCGGCGAGCAAGGAAAACTGAGAAAACATTTTAAACACACCTCAAATGTGAGAACCATTGTGTATCAAAGGGAAAATCAGGGAATGCTCTTCATTGCTACATCCCTAAAGACATGACCTCGGATGGTGCTTTAGGTAGGTAAGTTTCCCCTTGAGAGAGATAGGGCTTTGTCCATCTTCAGCCACACAGAGGCCTTGGATAGCCAGAGAGAACATTCTTCAGCAAGTCCGAGTACACCTCTTACCCAGGGACTCTTGTTCCTTCCCTAGGACAGATGCTGATTTACCACGATACTTTCTCATTTAAAAGCACTTCTAAACGCTGAGTCTTAGAAGGAATATGACAAGAAAAATCACTCCTCTCTCCTTTCCAGATTATCTATATAAAGCTAAAGTAACACGAATTTGCTTGGTAACTAATTGGATATAAGGACTGAAGGAGGAGGTTGAGAATGACTGCACGACTGCAGACCCAGAAAACTGGAAGGAGGGTTGTGCCCTGGACAGAATTATGGAGGGAAGAATGATTCTTTCTTGAGGGGGTAGGTTCAGGGAGAATCAATCAGGGAGAAACAGGTGCCAGGTCCTGTACTAAATGTTTGAGATTCCAAAAACAAATAGGAACCAGTCCCTGCCCTCAAAGATCTTGAATTTGAGATGTGTATGGGACATCTGTGTGGAGCTGACTAGCAGAAATTGGTGTTTTGGGACTGGAGCTCGAGATTGGGCTGCATGCGTAGTTTGAGGAGTCAACTCACTGCATAGAGGTCTTCCAGTCACGGTCTCTCCGTTCCTATCCTTATTCAATTTATGTGTTAGAATAAGCTATCTAAATGCTGTCTTCAGTACTCTGGGAACTCACATTGGTTCCTTTTTGCCTCAGCCAAGTATACAACTGATTCTCCTTTACCTAGAATCACATAACTCTTTGAATCTTAGAGAACCATCTCATCTCAGATCCATGATTTAAAAGATGAGGTCACCGAGGTCCTGGGAAGTTAACTTGCCCAAGTTCACAAAAGATGATGATTTTCTAATTTTGTTTTTCTTTTCATTATGAACTAAATTATCAATAAACATAAATATTTCAGTTAAAAAAGAGGATCGTGTAAGACTTTGGTGACCCCTGGTTTCTTTCATTTTAAATTCAGCAGGGCAGTAACCAAAGGCTCTATTTGGCTTTATCCCTCATCGGACTTTGCTTCAGGGTATTTTTAAAGTTTAAGTGGCGTGGTTTTTGTTTGCTATCACTACCTTCTAATTCACGGTGCCGCTCTCCCAGCCAAAGAGAATTTCTCCCTTGTAACCACGAGATGTATAGATATACATATGGATATACTGGTCCTGTCTGAACCTGCAAGCGCCCCTCTGAGCCTCTCATTTCATCTACGGCCAGGGGAGAGCTCTGTCGGATAAAACGACGAATGGCCGAACCACAGCTGAATTCACATCTGGCACCTAGTCTCTTTCCCCATCTTTCTCATTTCTTGCTTTTTGCCTCATTTCTCAGGTTATCTTTCCTTCAGTGAAGTCAGTTTGCTCGCCACACTTGTTGCCCCTTCTCATGACTTTCTGCCTTATGATCTCCACCGGTGAAAGTGTGCCCCCTCCAAAAACGCGGTCAGAATCCCACAAATATTACTGTATTTACTTATCTGGGAACATATTGTGTTCTCCCCTTGGTATATTTTGCTTAAAACTACGCTTTTTTGGACACCCAGTAAAAGTTTCTTGAGGGCAAAGACCATTTCTGTTTGTAGATGTATCCCCAGCACATAGCATAGTGGTTGGCATCTAGTAGGGGGTTTTTTTGAGGGGGGAAGGCAAGGGAATTGGGGTTAAGAGACTTGCCCAAGGTCACACAGCTGGTTAAGTGTCACACAGCTGGTTAAGTGTCACGTGTCTGAGGTTGGATTTGAACTCTGGTCCTCCTGACTCTAGGACCTGTGCTCTATTTACTGCGCCACCTAGCTTAGCTGCCCCTTTTTGGTTCTTTACAAATGCTTTTTGATTGATTTATGAGAACCATAGCCCTGAATTGTGGATGTATGAATAGTACCAGATTCATGCCATGCATTTTTGTCATGGCTCTGAGGTTATTTATTTTTTTCAAATTGTTAAAAAAAAATCAAGTTAAGCTGACAGAACCCAGAATAAACACAACCACCAACGGCAGGTCTTTAAGAAATAATTTTATTTTTAATGATAATTATTGCTGGTAGTAGTAAATCCATCAACTCAAGCCCATATTCCGCTTCATGGTGTGGCAGTGCCCATCTCAGTACCTCCTCTGGCAAAAGCTCTACATGGACATTCAAAAGCCTTAGGGAATGATGAGGTTTGACTGGTGTCCTCCAAGAAAGCTCTCGTACAGCTGTGCTCTGCCCAGTAACCAACACCCAGGGAGCAGTCTGGGCACTTCCCCCACTAGTCCCCTTAGGAGTATCAGTCCCAGGTCAGAGAAAGCTCACAGTTAATGTAACTGTCACTTTTTCCTAAAAATACTTGGTCCTAAATAGGCCTCACTGACCTGCATCTCTTTCTTTCTTCACGGCTGTGTCTGCCCCCCTCCGGCACCCCATCACAGTGATGTAGCAGACTGGCTGGTGGCTCATCTGACGTCCCAAGCTGTGTCCGGCCCGAGGGAAGGCGTCTCCGTTTCAGGACGGGGTCCCTACATAGAACCATTTTGCACATGATCTTGTGAGCAGCTGACCTAGCTGTCTTCTTACGGAGAGAGGCCGCTCGAGGCTTAGCCACTGCGTTTCCTCGGTGTCTGATACAGTATTAACCCTCGGTGGGTGGCGCAGCAGGCAGTGCTGGACCTAAGAGTCAGGAGACACTATGTGACCTCTTTTTAACCTTTCTCAGCCTCAGTTTTCTCATCTGTAAAATTGGGATAATAATTACCTTTCCCTCACTGGGCTATTGTGAGGATCGAATGAGATAATGGGTACAAAGTGCTTTCAAACCTTAAGCTCTAAATAAATCTGTTATTATTATTATTTTATCTCACAAAGCCATGAAAAGGAACAATATATGTAGTTTAATGTGGTTCAGATGGACTAACCGACGTGGATGGCCAATGATGATGCCGGGGGCAAAAATTACGCTAACTGGGAATAAGACCCACAGCCCAAATCAAACAGGTCTCCATAACTTAAAGCGATTTTCTGGAAGAATCGTCCTGGCCTTCAGAGGCACCGAGTACTAATAACCTACAAGAATCTTCGGCGAGGACAAGAAAGATGACAAATTGGAAAGCAGGTGTAACAGGAAGGCAATGGAAGACAGAAATAAAAAGCCGACTGCTCTTAAGGGGAAGAGCCATCTATTTGAGAGTTAGCTGGAGGGGTGGCTAGGTGGCATATTGAATAGAGCACTGTCAGGAAGACCTGAGTTCAAATCCAGCCTCAGACACTTAACACTTACTAGCCGTGTGACCTTGGACAAGTCACTTAACTCCGATTGCCCTGCCTTACCCCCTCCAAAAAAAAAAGGGAAAAAAAGGAAAATCAATTGGTTATGGAGCTAACCTGAGTTTCTGTGCTTTATCAAATGCACACCAGACTGCAGGTGTAATAAAGACCCTTCTTGTAACTTTTATACGTATTTTACTCTTCTTTTTTTTCAAGCTGTGATAACCTAGTGTTGTTCTCCAGCCCCTTTATTCACAGATAAGACAATTAAAGCCCAGAAAGTTTAAGAAATTTGCTTAAGATCATAGAGCAAGATTGTAGCAGAACTGGAACTAGAAACGAGATCACTCGATTCCTTATTTTTTTCAGTTGACTTATTTTTTTCTCTTTTTTTTGGAGGGGGGAAGGCAGGGCAATTGGGGTTAAGTGACTTGCCCAAGGTCACAGAGCTAGTAAGTGTTAAGTGACTGAGGCTGGATTTGAACTCAGGTCCTTCTGACTCCAGGACCAGTGCTCTATTCACTGTGCCACCTAGCCGCCCCTTGACGTATTTTTTTCAGTTATTAAAACTTTATTTTTAAAAATAATTATACTTTAATATTCATTTTTAAAAATTTTGAATTCCCCATTCTCTTTCTCCCTCCAGCCACTCCCCCCTCCACTGAGAAGGAAGCAATATGATACACTTGATTCATCATTCAGGATTTTTTCTACGACACTAGACTCAAGTGACATATAGAAACTCAACAGTGTCTACTCTATGCCAGGCACAGTGCTAGGTACTTGGGATACAAAGATGAAAAATGAAAAGAGTCTGCGTCCTAAATGCCTTTCCATTATACAGGGGTGGCGTAGAGATGTCACAAGGACATAAATAAATAGGAAACATACACAAAGTAAACACAGTATTTGGAGGGGACGGAGGAGCAGAAAAAGTACTAGTGCTTGGAGAAAGCAAGAAATGCTCCCTGGTGGAGGTGGCACTTCAGCTGCGCTCTGAAGAGGGATGGGAATTCTGAGAGTGGGGATGAAGAGGGAGACCAGTGCTGAGAAGTCGGAGATGCTACACGGTGCAAGCCATGTCAAGCAGGTGTGGAATCAGTGTACAAAGGTTAAAAACGTAAATAAGGGGGGCAGCTAGGTGGCACAGTGAATAGAGCATTGGCCCTGGAGTCAGGAGGACCTGAGTTCAAATCCAGCCTCAGATACTTAACACTTATTGCCGTGTGACCTCGGGCAAGTCACTTAATCCCAACTGCCCTGCCTTCTCCCCTCCAAAAACAAGGGGGCAGCTAGGTGGCACAGTGAATAGAGAGAGCACCAGCCCTGGAGTCTGGAGGAAATCCTACCTCAGACACTTGACATGCTTACTAGCTTTGTAATCTTAGGCAAGTCACTTAACCCCAACTGCCCTGCCTTCCCCCCTCCAAAAATGAAAACAAAAAACTGTAAGTAAGAACAATACAATGAAGTCAAACACTATGTAATAGTGTTTAGGATTATGACTTATCAAGAGACCGAGAAAAGACATGAGCGAATGGACTTGCCTCTTATCGGAGGGTGAGAGACCATGGGTGTGAAGATACTGTCAGACAAGTTCAATGTGTTGGTTGGTTTCACTTAACTGTTTTTTTCTTTGTTAAGTGCAGGTTCATTGGAGGTGGAGGTGAGACACAAGGGATATATCTGGAAACGACTGGGATGTAGAAACAAAGCCATCAATAAAAACTTTGAAAAATTAGAAGTTTTTGAAAAAGAAAAAGATTGGTGGGAGCCAGATTGTGAAAGGCTTTGAAAGCCTGAGGCATTTCTGTTTTATCCCAGAGGGAAGAAGGAATCACTGAAGCTGCCCAACAGATGACATGGTCATACTAATTCCAAGAGAAGTAACTCCCCTTACTGAAGGTCTAGGTCATGCTGAAGCTTCTGACAAAAGTGCCTGACAGAAGCTACAGTTCGGAGCGAAGAGTTAACGTTGAGAAGTTCTGTGTCCTTCTCACCTTCCAACAGAATCTGCGCCATCTGCATCCCTTCACTGGCTCATTCCCTTTGATGGCTCTTTTTTGGTCATCCCTCTTGACTTTTCTGCATTTGACCGGCCATGGAAAGGGCAATGCTGTGGGGTCAGAAAAAATAGCTCTATTTATTAATACCTGTATGACCTTGGTTGGGCAAGTCACAGCCTCCATGGCGTAATTCCTTCTCTGTCAAAGAAAAGGTTAGAACAGACAGCCTCTGAGGTCTCTCCCAGTTCTCCATCTATGACCCTAGGATCATTCCTCCATCTAAATTCTTCCTTCACAATGTCTTACATCTGATCTTTCTTCCCACTTGTGTGGCCAAGGCCCTCCTAACTACTTACCTGGACTCTTGCAGAGACTCTCAGTTGGGCTTCCTTCCTATTTCTAGTCTCTTCCTTTTCTAATCCATCTTTTACAGTTGCCAATCTAATCTTCCTGAAGTTCAAGTTTGACCAGGTTACTCACAGGCTCAAGAGTATTTGGTGGCTCCCTTTAGCTCACTTGCTCTGGAATCAAACTCCTCTGTTTGGGATTTACAGCTCTGCACCGTCTGCCTACAGTCCACCTTTCTAGACATTTCCGGTGCTCTCTTTCAGGCACTCTGTATTCTAGCCAAAGCATCTTACTTGTTCTCCAGATTTAAAAGTTTCATCTCCTGACTTCTCGCGATCCTCCATACCTGGAGGAAATGAACTACTCCCTCCTCACCTCTGCCTCTTCAAATTCCTTTCTCAAAGATTCAGCTCAGATGCTAGCTCCCCAAAGAGGCCTTTCCCCACCCCCCCACTAAGTGCTCTGTCCCCACTGAAACCACTTTATTATTTTTATCTTCTTAAGCATGAACACTGTGCATTTTACTTCCCCACCAAGGATGACATTCCTTAAGGACCATTTCTTCTTCTTTGAATCTCCGTTGCCTAGCTCAGTGCCAGAATCTCGTGTTTTTAACAGGACAAACTGTCAGCTGACCATTAATAAGGGTGAAATGATACTCCTTCCCCATATTTACTGTTGAACAGCATTGTCGAGAGCAGTGGCACCAATTTCAAAACAGAACCTGGGGGCCATTTAACTGGAGGCAAAGCTCCCTGCAGGCTGCATATTGATTTAGAAAATCATATGTTAACACTGGCAATGTTTTATTACATTTTTACTTTAGGGATTTCCCAATTACATTTTGATCTGGTTCTGGCCACATCTGGAAGTATTGTGGTCGCACTGGATGCTTCTACTTTCATGAAAGGCATGAAAACTTAGGCTCTTGACCAGATGACACAGGCCTGCATATTGACAACAAAAGAGGAAGTAAACGAATGGGCAGAGCAGGTTCTGGTCTCAGCTCAGCCAGTTACTGGACATGGAACCGCCAGGCCATCTTTCCACTGCAGCTGGTTTTCTGTATTTTTATAATTTTTATGGTAACACTTGAATTACTTTCCATACATTATCTGTCACACAGAAAACACTCAGTAAACAACTTGCTGTATAAATTTGAGAAAGCTGGAATATAGATGATCTCCAAGACCTTTTAAACTCCAACATTTTGATTCTTTGACTCACTAAAAATGATTCTACATAGGCTTTAGAAATTGATTCAACCCTGGTCTAAGGTGTGGAAATGGACAGAAACGAGCCAACGAATGGGAGAATTCAAGATCAAAACCCACCGACGTTCTGTAGGTTTCCATAATAGCCTTTGCCATGAAAGATGTGGCATCAGTGGAGTCGTACCGTGGCCCAAGAGGAAGGGAGATGACCTTGAAGTTACAAAGACCTGGCTTCAGTTCTCTCTTCAGACACATCCTGGAGGGGTGACCCTGAGCACATCAGTCTTGTCTCAGTGGCCCAGGCAGTGTTTTCAGGCTCCAAGTTGAAAAACAGCTGCTGATCTTCATTGGTAGAAGAGCTTCTACCGGTAATAAAATCATAAGTCCAGGAAAACAAGTCTCCACACCTTGAATTCCCTAAAAGTCCTCCCTATTTAATACATGGCAAAGGAGAAAATTTATAAATTATTCAAGCTGTTATGTAAGTGTTGTGTGTATGTAAATATATGGCTGTGTACATATATATATGTGTGTGTGTATATATATATTTAATATACATACATACATACATACAGGGAGCCCCCATTCTGCTGGCATTTGTTATTTCCAGAACTATGAGGTTATACTTTTTTAGCTTTGGTTCAGCTATGATTTCACTTCTGGTGAGGAAATGTTGTCTACCAATGCAGATCAGCAATAGTTCCACGACTTATATTGGGGAGATAACTGAGGGTTAAATGCCTTGGAGGCTGCTGGTTATGTCGGACAGAGGTTTCAAACTCACAGTCAAAATTCCTTAGGGGGAACCAGATTAAAATGTAATTTGGAAATATTTGACACGACAAAAATACAATAAAACATGTATGATGTTAATTTGTGGTTTTCTTAAGTCAATGTGTAGCCTGTTTCTGATTTTGACATCTCTGACGCAAAGAAACAAAAGTTGTCATAACATAAAAACATTCACTGATGAGAAGACCCATTCATAAAATCTGATCTCTAGGATCCCTGTGCAAAATGTTAGTATCTGTCCTCCTCATTCATTCCTTCTGTGTTAACCTCTCCAAAAGGGAATCTAATGAATATCAAAATATTAAGAGACCGGTCAGGAAATTGATTAAACTCTCCAATATTTTGTGATTTCTTCACCCTAAGGATATTATGCATGCCATGATAAAATTATTTTTATATTATGCCATTATATTATGCCAATAATAAAATTATTCCCCAAAGCTTAATATCTGATTCATTCTTTGTTCAAAGAATTAATGCATCATGGTAATTATAACCTAAATTAAGAAAATAAAAACATTTTTCTAACTTTTAGTTTCATATTTCAAGATAAAGTCCCAATTAAACTGTGACACCCCACCCCACCCATCCCTCATAGGTCCTATGAAGTTTTGGCTCCCATTTTAAGTTTATTCACTTTAGTCTTTTTCTGGCACTGGCCACCCTTAAATGATAGCTTTCTGTAAAAAAAAAAAGCCCCAAGTGACCAGCATTCTTACTGTGTGATATGAAGGTCAGGGCAGGGTGGACAGCAGACCTATTACTGCACTGATTAAGCAAGAATATATGGGGGTTTTTCAATGCCTAATTTGTAAAAGAAGAATGTCCATGTAACTGCTTAAATAGATATTGCCATTTTTGTCAGAAATTTAGAATTTATTTTCAGATACATTTAAGATATCAATCGTTACTGAACAAGATTGACAGAGTATTTTGTAAACTATAATTCACTATTAGCTTCTAATTCCCGACTGATAGGATCTATTTTTCATTTTTACATATAAAATGTAAATGTTTTCATTTGTTTTAAGGGAGATTATAAAGTAATATTTTAAAAACTTTCACTTTCTAAATTTTGATTTCTCATGTAAATCACTGGTGCTTAAAAGAGTAATTAATAATTTAATGAAAACTGAAGCTGTAAAGCCTATGTTTAAAACATAGCCTTTATTAATGCTGCTCACTGAGCTCTTTTCCTTTACATTGAAATACGTCTGCTTTGCTAAATAAAAGACAGAAAAGTGCATTTTACAAGAGTATTTTTTTGTTTTTAATTCTCTGCGAAAATGGAATCTGAATCACAAGTTCACAATGTGGTAAGATGAAAGAAATTTCAAGAAACGACGATTTTAGTAATGCTACCCCATCACTAGTGTTCAGCTCTGACTTTCTGTTGTTGTGAATCATAATATCCTGATATACAGTCTAGAGCATCTATGTTATTACTCTACAGCATATTAAACACAGAAAAGGGGGTTAAAAAACCCCCTTTCAATGTACAAACATGAATAAAAAAATTGATAAAAAAAATCACTTTTATACATAATGTATATGCAAACTGTTTTAAATACATGGTTTTGGAAGCATTATTTACAAACTGTATCAGTTTGTGGCACAATCCACAAACAGAGCACACATAGTTGCTTTACTTTCTCGTTGCATCTCAACCTCGGGAGATAGAAATTCATTCGGCAGTGTAGCAAACATAACAACTGTGACACAGATAGCATCTTAAGGGCAACCAAAAAAATTTGATCCTCACAACAGTTTAAGTACTAGGACTGCCAAAGTTTCTAAACAAGGACATATTTTTCTAATCCGGATGCCCGATGACAGTTCTACAGCGATGAGGATTTAGGAGACAGACCCACTTCATATACAGGAAAGGCTACTGGATACAACCTCCTGTCAGAGTTACAGCTGAGAGTTATGTTTAATCGAAAGAGTGAACTAACCTAGAATTTTATTTTTTTTCAATTTTATTAATATTTTTAAAAATACATAAAAATACAACATCCAATGTCTGAATAAATATATTTAACAAGTTGCAAGATAATACCTTATTTTACACAAAAATTTCAGCTTTAGAAATCTTGTTAAATAACTTCATTGTTGTTATATATTTCATTTTTGTCTTTTTGTAACAAAATAAAAACTCTGAAATTACATAGAAAAAAGACAAAATATCTTTGTCAAGGAATAAGATAGTCCACTGAAAACTTATTCACAATTCCACTGTAAACATTAATAAACATTAAAATATTTGCATAATTGTGTGCTCAAAAATCCTATAAAAAGTGGAAGACTTATTACAACGGTAGTTTTCAGCCAACTACACTTCCTTTCACAATTTATTTTGTCCCATTTACACCTTTAAAACTGGGCACACTGCTGAACACATACTTTGGCAGTTCTGTAGAGCAAGTGCTTCCACACAAAAGAACCAAAAAACGAAAACAAAAACAAAACAAAACAAAAAACCTACTCACCAAGAATTACGCGCAGCTTGGCGAAAGTGCGGCAGTAACGATTCAGCGGGAGAGCCCTTTGATGTTTGCCGTGTGCACTTGCTTGTCTATGATTTCTATTTAACACCTGAAAGCTTTGTTAGACAATTCAAATTTGCTAAGTGCCCTTTCTCTGGATCAAGAAAAACATAAACAAATATGAAGGGGAAAAAATGACGACAAATGTGGCAGAGAGCCTAACCTTCAATTACCAACCAGCTTATTTTTCTTTTTTGCAACAGAAAGAAAAAACAAAAAAAAAAACAAAAAAAGGGAGGGGGGAAACCGATACAATCCAGCAGTGGAAAAGTGTACAGGATATACTTGGCAATGTTAAACCAGTTGAGTGCTTTCTGTGGTTGTATTTCAGGGTTTAAGGATTTATGTCCATGGCAGCAAACTGCTGGGAAGGCAGAGGAAGTATTTATCACCTGCATTCTACAGCAAGCACGTTTTGTGGGGGAGATGATGACGATGGACTCATTCCAGTGTCTGATGAAGCAGATGACATCGAGGCCCCTGCATGAGATACTGTGGAAGAAAAATAAAAAACTTAAAACGACGTACAAAGACAATTTCTAGATGCCAAGTTACAAACAAATTTCTGAATATGTAAAAACCCTTAGACCAGTAAGAGCTTTTTAAAATGTGGCATATGAGGCGACTCTGCTTACATTTTTAGAGGATGTATTGCAAGGTGAGGTATTTGGATTCTGACTGGAAATGCCTTGTGTAAAAACAGAATAACAAGATGCTAAAGGAAGGTAGTAAAAGTGCTGAGAAAATACTGTATTTGGTTCTATTCAATAACACTAACTGCCCGTAGGAACAGGGTCAATTAGTTAAAAATGGCACACAGATCCAAAAAGATCCTAAGAAATGCCCCATAATATTATTCTTCAATTTTTACCACAATGTTCCTTTTACATTCCTTTTTTTTTCTTCTTTGGCCTGCTGAAATTCTACAAATCCTTTGCAGCACATTTCGAAAGCCCCATCTTCCCAGGAAGAGTTCCCTTGACCAAACAGTCAGAATTGACTTTCCCTCTTCTTAACTGTCAGTTCCTACCACTCACAGTGCTGATCACTATTCATATGATAGTTGTGTAACTACACTCTAATAGGCCTGTGATCTCATTAATGTGGGTGACACGCAGTAATATGTGTGAATACAGTGGTTCTCTCTCATTCCCATTACGTCATCGGTCCATTTTCTTTCCCCTGGCATCCGCGTCCTCTGATGAGATTGCCTAGATTACTTCTCTTGCACAATTCACTGTGTGCTCACCACGCCCTCTTCACTGTCCTCTGAGTAATCCTCAATTTCTTCTCTTAGGAGACTGTGGTGTTCCATGGCCTGTAGCCATTCCCAATGACTGACAGAATACAAAACAGAGCTTTCTTTCCATGAAAAACAAGGAATAATTAAAGGTACTGTCCAATTTTCCAAAAGTAGTGTAGTTCATTCTCATCCAAAGGTTGAATTGTGAGTCTAGATCACGATGCATTTGAAATGTTTGTCCACGACACAAAAAATGAAGGAAGAGCTCTATGGATTGGCCACCCAACTGGATACTGTGGTCTAAAAAACATTTTTCATGCACTTGGATCTCTTGAGTAATTATGTATCTCAATGAGAAGTTTCTGAAGTGTTCTTGGGACTTGATGAAATCATCAAAATGCTATTCAAAACCGGGAGCTTCTGGAGGACCTCACCTCCTATAAGGAATCTCTCCTCCATTCCAACTCTATGCTGAACATCTACGATAATCACCTTCCACAATCATGTAGCTCCTTGTTCTATGGCTCAATTGATATTAATAATCTGAAGGTAAAAATTATTTCTGCTGTTTCACCTTCAGAATCCTGAACGATTCTGACATACACATGGAAGACAATTGTTAAACTGGAGAACAGCCTTGAAAGGAGGACATTGCTCTACTAAGCCAAACAAAAAGTGACATCTTGTATGCCCTACACCTTTCAGCAGACTGTGTGCCAACTAGGATAGTGAAACACCTTGAGTCCAAGCCATATAAGATTTGCTGAAGAAACATGCAGATGCTTAGTCCCAAGAAGAAAAGACTCGGTGAATATGATAGTGCTCCTTCAAGTATCTGAAGGATCGTCACATGGAAGAGGGATTAGATTTGTTCTTTTTGGCCACAAAAGCAGACCCAGGAACAAAGGTAAAAAAGTTGTAGAGAGGCAGATTTAGGCTTGATGTCAGGAAAAAAATTCCTACAAATTAAAATGACACAAAAATGGAGTTATGCTGCCTTGGGAGATGGTGGGCTTCTACTCCTTGAAAATCTCCAAGCAGAGGCTAGAATACCAATTTTCTAAGTATGTTAAAGTGGGCATTCCTTTCAGGTACAGGTTACACTAGATGGCTGCTATGTTCTCTTTTCAAATCTCAGTTCTGTGATTCTGGGTGACTAAGGATGGGGTCTGCTGTAGAATATTACTAGCAAAAATCCGCCTGCACCCTTCTCATCACTTTTAACAAGCATGCCCTCCACATACAAAAATATTCCTTTCATAAAAATCACACAGGTGTGGGAAAGTAGGTATGTGGGTTGACAGTTAGTTATATATTCTTAGTTACTTTCTTTCCTGATTTTTCTCCTGATAGCTCCTTCTTGGTCTTCTTGACTGGATCTTTATTCAAGTCATGCCTGTCACCTAGGGGTGTAACCCAGGGTTCTGTATTTGGCCTCTATATATCTGCCTTCTATATTATTTCATTTAGTGATTACTGTCAACTCGTATGGATTCAGATATCACCATCTCTTTGTGGATGACACTCAGATCCATCTGTCTAGTCCTGACCTCTGGTCTCCCGTCTCCAACTGTCTTTCGGACATCTAGAACTAGACATTCAATAAATCTCTCCAACTCAGCATGTCCAAAGCTGGACACATGCCCCGCGCCCACCTGCCACCCCAAATATGACGTAACTTCCTTTGTATTTTGAGGGGGACTCCCATCCTCCTAGCTAACCAGGCTCACAACCCAGGCGTCATCCTTAACTCCTTACTCTTTCTAGTCGTTCATACGCAATCAGTTACCAAGTCTTAACGGTTCTGTTTTTGTAAACATATGTCATATGTGTCCTCTCCTTTATTTTGACCACCAACCCGGTGTAGGCCTTCACACTTGGTTGGTTACTGTCCTTTACTTCAATTCTCTCCTCAATACAGTCCATCCTCCACTCAGCTGTCAGTGACCTGAGTGTGCAAGTCTAACCATGTCACCCCCTCACTCAATAAACTTCAATGGTTCCCTATTACCTCCAACTTTAGTTTTCCTTTTTCAGATAATCTGGGAATCCATCCCTCAAATGCACCCAAAATCATATCACCTCCAGTATGATTGCCCTTCCAATTCTTGGTCCAATCCAGCTGTTTTCACCATCGTTAAAAAAAAAAAATTCATTTCCATTTTCTTCTTTAGCAAACCTTACAACTATGATGTTGAGTTGAAATGTTAACTCCACTATCCTTAATGATAAGAGTAGTTTATAAAAATCTTTGCAAATCTTTTCCTTTTTGGTCATTTTTCTTCTGGATGGACTTTTAAACGTCCTCAGGATGCCTCTGCTTAGTTGGGTCTGTTAACAATCTATCTTTAAATTTGCTCTGGTCTCCAAAACATGTTTAGAGAGATGATACTCCTCATGATCTCATACCATCCCGTTCAGTAAAGTTTTCGAAGTAAGTTCATATTCTAAACCAGTGTCACCCTCAGCTGGCATCTGTCTCAGCTTGGCCAGGTCAGAGTTTTCTGGCAACTGATTTGTACTGTTTAAGCTTCTTTAGGAATCTTGAATCATGTGGTGTCCATAGCCATTCTTCCATCCAACTCAACTTGTTCATGATGAAATGTTTTTAAACTAAGTCCAGCTGGGGAGATTTTCATAGCACGGCATTTCTTTTTTGTTTTAATTCTTCTGGCTTTTCGAGTTAATTCTGAATTGTGTTCTGAGCAGTTTCTGGTTGTACCATAAACAGATAACTGATTTAGGAATGACACCTACGTTAGTAATGAATAATTTCCAGTTTCTGGTGAGGTTATCTGGTGCTCACTGCATCTACTGTGTCCTAACTCTTTTCTTGAAGAAAGTATTCTTGGTATCGGGGTAGGAGCCTTCTGAGGAGCCCACAAGTCTTTGGCCTCACCTTTTTCTTATTCCTGAACTGTATCTTTCAACGTAACTTTGCCGGCCTACTTAATTTGGCATCAAAGTCACTGAGCAGGCAAACTATATTGGGATTGAAGCTAATGGATTTTAATTCCTTGTAGAATTTCTCTAACTCATCCCCACAAAAAATGCTGATGCATAAGTTACGACTACATTCATGACAAGTCTCTGTGCAAATAATTATCACAAACAAGTACTGCAACATTACAGGACCAAACGTCCCATGAAACGAGGTTTCCTGCTGACTCTGAATGCGTAATAAAGTCAATTCCTTTATCTCTTTCTCCAAGGGGAGCCTGTGGTCACGCTTCCATTTATATTAAACTTCCTTTTTGCCTTCTAGCTTCATTTATTGATGAATGGCCAGATTTATGTGATCCATTTTTTCCCAAAGTGTCCCTAAGCCTTGGTCATCAGACAAGGATCACACAAATAGGGTAGCAACAGATGCATAATATTTACAGTTTAAAATCTCTACGATTTTGGGCCCTTTGGCCCTTTTCTGACATTGCCAATCACTGGAGGATGCAAGTGAGCACTGAAGGACCAGGGGTCATTCTGTATTTTTGTTTCATGGGCTTCTGGTCAAAGAGTCAGTCACCAAGCAGCCAACTGAGTAGCGACGAACTTCTTTGCACTTAGACTGGTCCCTGGAAAGCAGAGATGTCGCTAGGACTACACGTAATTACACTGTATTTAGTATGTGTAAAAGGGTTTCACTATTCAATTTGCTCCACTGTGTACTTCAGCCAGTTTCCATGGACAAGCTGCCCCCATGTCTGCCACGCTCTTCCTCTTCACCCGCGCCTCTTAGAAACCCTCGTATCCTTCAAGGCTCAGTTCCTGTGACAAGTCGTATAGCAAACTTTCCTGATCTTGTTCACTGCTAGTGCTCTCTCACTTTTCCTCAAATTATCTCCTACCATGTCTTCTTCATGTTTGTTTCCACCAGAGAAGTTACCTTGACAAACTATGTGTTCAATGACTTTGAATGAATAACTGCCTTCATGAAGACATTTAAATGCTGTGAAATCCACAGTGTTTCCCGAGTATGTTGCTTTCTAGGGGCTCTATGACCCATTCACTTCAACCATCACGACGAAAGGGCTGAAACAGCAAGAAACCAACCGACCAACAATGGAAGGCAGCTTGGTTCAAGTTCACTGTGAATTTTCTAAAGCTGCCACCCAAGGTTATTTTGCAAAAATGACAGGATTTAGAAGGGCGATAACAGGAGGAACCCTGGATCCAAATTACCTTCTCTATCTTTCTTTTTTAATCTTTTTCTCCTTCTGTCTATAGTTGCTACTTCTGACTTCAATGACATATAGTATTTTCTTATTTCCTGCAGTTTTTCTTGAAGAAAAGAGATCCTCTCTGCACTGTTCATATTGTCTAGTTCATCTAGAAAAGAAAAGAAAAGAAAATGTTCTTGAGATGAAAACAGCTCACTAGAGAAAAGACACTTCTATTAATAATTCCATTCAGCAGCTGGAAGAAAGGCCATCTACATCACCAAAAATGATTAGAAAACTTAAACCGATAACCGTGAACACAGAATAATGAACACATTCATGAGTTTTCCATTCTGAACCAAGATAACCGGCAAACGATCACTATTATGTATTTTTTGGTCTAGATTTACAATTTCATCAGTAGAGGGGTCTTCCACGAAAAGAAATCCCTTCTGACAATGCAGACAAGCAACTTATACTCTTAGCATTGCCTAGGATATCAAGGGTGACTCCTCCAGCCAGTATTTATCAACAGCAGGAACTGAACCCAGGTCTCCCTGCCTGAAGTCAAGCAACTAGCCAGCCTATTACACTGCCTCTTACGGTCTATGATCGCCCAGTCCAAAAAAAGGGCATGCTTGGATTTTTCAGCTATGTATGTAATGAATTATCTGTCTCATTTCTAGCTTCATTATTAAGCCACTATTTTTAAAAAATATCATAAAGCACATGCAGAAAGGCAGAAGCTCTTAGGGCCATAAATAACGATTCACAAGAGAACTACATTACTGAATTGGCTAAGATGCTCAGATGAATGTTTTTGAAATGTTTCTTACTAAGTTGAAAACTCCACTTATATGCTCTAGGGGATGAATTCTGATGCTTGTCTCGGTGTTTGTCCTTGTCCCCATCTTTAATGTGAGGCGACATCATTCTTGCTGGAGACCGAGCAAGCTTTGGGGGCTTTGCCACATGTATGTGTTTTACTGGGGTGCATTTACTTGTACTGTCTGGGACAGGAAGATCCTCACTGTCACTGCTTTGTCCTGTAACAAGAGAAAGAATCCCATGAGAGGCTGCTGACAATGTCTCACATGTTCAAAGCAGAGACAGGAAAAATGCACAATGAATTCACAGGGTTATTGAAGGAAGGTCAAAGGTAGCTCTTTCCTCAAATATCAAAACTAAAACCGGATCTGAATTATGATATTATTACATAACATCTAACTGGCAAGGGGAGAGATGGGGCTTGGCTTTACAGATACACTCTATGTAGTCTTCATTATATTTTATTAATCTATGTAATCAATAGTAACAATAACATTTTTCATTCTTTTAGACCTTTCCTAAAGTCTTTCTGAAAGACTACGTAAAAGTACTTCCCAATAACATTAAAAAAAATCCTTATATCTAGCTATGTATGTGGAAATAAAGAAACGAAATGTTATATATTCTCTAGAATAATATACTATTTTCTCAGTGCTACTTTCTGGGAGTCAGTTATCAAAAGACGTATATTAAATCATCACAAACATTAGAATATCCTACTTTCTCCAGTCCTAACACACAGTGAAATACAATAATATTGTATATCTCCAGCAAGATTTCTTAATGGGGGGGAGGGGCGGCTAGGTGGCACAGTGAATAGAGTAGTGGCCCTGGTGTCAGGAGAACCTGAGTTCAAATCTGACCTCAGACACTTAACACTTACTAGCCGTGTGACCTTGACAAGTCACTTAACCCCGATTGCCCTGCCTTCCCCCCCTCCAAAAAGCAAAAAAAAAAAAAAAAAAAAAAGATTTCTTAATGGTTAGAAATACATGAAAGGTATTAGAATAGGTAACATCTTTGCTTCAAATCACTATAGGTCAAATGCAATGAAATCCTCTGTATAATAAAAAGATTTAAAGCTGTGGTCAGTAATGCACTCATTTTAATCATTAATATGATAAAATAATCCAAAAAAGTGCTTCAATAGGGTCTGACCTATACTCTGAAACAAAAAAGAACAAAATTAAATGTCTAAAGTTCTGGCTTGTTCTTCACACAAGAAACTTTTTAAAGAACTCTACATTTTTGTCTACATGCCAACATATTTTTTGGGATGTTATTTAATCACCTCTATAATCAAATGTGAAATATCTGAATTACCCAACTCCCAACTCTCGGCTCTGCAGACAGAGAGAGTAGATTTGTTCTGATCATATAAAAAGTACAATGTCAGGAAAACGACTCCTGTTCACAAGAACTTACCCAGAACAGGCACAAGACTATGTTATCATGTGAGTAACTTCCTCATACTTGCAAAATTATTGTAATCCTGTTGATCCAGAAAACTAGCTCTACTAATCAAAGTTAAAAATCCTCATTCACAAATTTACATTTAACGGGATAAACAAGACGCCTATAAAATGATTACCTTCATTTAATATCTCTGAGGGGCATGTTGGCTAGTCCTAAATTATTAGAAAAAAAGGAAAAAGTAGGAAGAGGAAGCTGACAAGATACTTAATACTTAAAAACGTGAACTACAGAACTAAATTTAAAAAAAAGAAAATAAATACATACATAAAGTAATGGCAAATCAATAATCCTGAAACAGAACATCCACACAGAAAGAAACTCTTGGAAGCGGGAAAAGGCCAGCAGTCTTTGCGCTGAGGCCGACAGTGAGAAGGTGCCCACCTGCTCCGTTCTTTTCATTTCTGATGGCAGCACTGGTTCGCTTTGGGGGACGCTTTTGTTTTTTCGCTAATGATCCACCATTTCCATCACTTTGCCTTTTCTGGCCTAAAGTAAGGAGATTAAACAAAATGGACCTATTAGGCATCAACCTTTATTTTGTTCTATGGGCATCAAACACCAAATGTCTTTGCAAACGTGTTTTAGAAAGCTGATGCCTGAGAAAGGAACGGCTTCTTGTTTAAAACGTCACCGGTGCTGCAGGCGGAGCCGGTGCCAAAGGTGGAACCACCCACATCCCTACCTTTGTCTCTGGCCTCCCTCTCCTGGGCAGCCGCGCTACAGGTGCTCGACGCCGTGCTGGCTTCCAGTCCGCTGGCGGACTCGCTCTCACCAAGGCCTTCCTGAGACTCTTCGGCCACACTGTCCACTTCGATGGTTATGTCGCTCTCGCTCTTGATACTTCGAGACTCCTCTTGGCTGAGAGCAAGTGGAGAAGCTGAGGACAAGCCAGGCGGTGCAGCCGGGGGCAAGGCAGGTGGGTTGGGAACAGGGCTGACAGGGTCAGGGGTTTCGGTGCCCGCCTCATCAGCACTGTTCTTATCCTTCTCATCCAAGTCATCCAGGTCTACTTCGTGACAAACCAAGGTTTCGGGGCCAATCAGGGGCATGACATCTTCTTCCTCTTCTTTCACTGCAACATTCTCACTTTCCGCAGGGTTGGGAAAGTCAAAATTTTCAGTGGCCACGTCTTGCACCTGTTGCTCCGACTCCGCTATCAAGGATGGCATCTCCTCATGTTCCGTTTCAGGCCGCTCTTCGGAATTTTCTTCCTTAAAGGCCTCGGATACGATGCCGTCACTGGCTCGCTCTTCAGACACAAGGTCTGGCACTTCCATCTCATTCTCGGTTCGAATTTTTTTCTCTGGTGATGACTGTCCTGATATTTTCCTCTTTAATTTTTTTTCTTTCACGCATGAATCCATTTCATCTTCAGTAGTTGAGGAAAAATCTTTACTTTCTAAAGAAGAAACTTCTAGACTAAGAGGTTCTATGTAAGATTCACCTCTTGCTTCATCTTGGCTCAGTGGAGAAATCTTTATAGTCTCCAAAGAAAGATCTTTTGTCTTGTTTTTTCTCCCTTTGCCTTTCGGAGATTTTTCTGTCTCTTTCTTAGTATCTTCTACTTGCTCCACTTGATTTCCAAAAACTTGCACTATTTGTTCGCTTTCTTCAACTTCCAACTTCAAAGTTTCCAAAGGCTGGACTTCAGTCCTATCATTTTCTTTTAATACACGTGAGAATTTTGGGTTTTCTTCCATCTTATCATCAATAAATTTTTCACTCTTTTCTAGTTCTTCCATAATCTCTGGAGAAAAGTCTTCATTCACCAGGTTTTTATCTAAAGTATCTTCAATTTCACTATCAGATGAAGCAGAGTCTATGGAAGAAAGAGATTGCTATAAAAAAGACTCGAAAATACACTTATGTTATCGCACAGTGACTATACAAAAGTAAAAAAAAAAAAAAGGCCAGAAATTATTTTAAAATTTCTGTAAAGGGGCATTTCAATGCCTATATAAAATCATCAACTAAATAGATGGTACAAAACCAATGGAACTGGAGCGGTTATCTGGAGATAACTTTTTAGTGCTCTGACCTAGTCTGCAACACCACTTGACACATCCAAAGACTAACACCAGGCTATTAACGTCTTACCATATTAGCAAAATGTTCTGAACCTAATACCCGATGGGCACTGAACGACATCTGTGAGCTATGGCTACTCTGTGTTTTAACATTTAATGAACGCCTTTAATTTGGTGTGGTTAGAAGAGTCATGTCTATATTAAGCAAAGGTAACGTTAAAGTTATTTATCAAACTTAAATATAGTTCTTTGGTCAGCAGGTTACAAAACGGGTACTCTATTCTAGTCTGTTGAAGTGCTACCTTTTAGAATAAAGTAAAAACAAAACTGGTGGATCAGTGATGATAAATTTCCAGTGACAAAGTAATGTACCAGTTAACTGACACTGTAAAGCATCTTTAAGATCTAAAAATCTTGTCATCAAGGAGCTTAAACCCTGATGAAGTCTAAAGAAACACAGATACAAATACCAAAAACCTATCATTTCCTTTTCTTACAGATGGGTTTTAAAGGAAAATCGTTCAACCACCCCCCCCCCCCCCCCCCCGCTTTATGAATGTTTCTAAACTAAAATATCCCTTTGGATAAAGTAAAGAAATATGTATGAGCAGTCTATCAGAAAGACACAAAAGAGCAAAAGATGACAAGGGAATTGTTTCACGTTTCTGGAATGATATAGAAGAGCTTACAGGCACAGGAGAGAAAGGCATAAAAACACGCAGAAAGCATGTTTCCTGTGATCTGTCAGAAAAAAAAGCTTGTAGCATTTCAACAGTTGTCCTCAAGGACTCTGGTCTTTGGTGCTGGTAAAATACGCAGAAGGAATCTGATTCCATTTATTTTTACAGAAAATGCAGCATACACTAGGCATTACAGCCGACCAAACTCGTTCTCACAGAAGCAAACCTTCCCAAGCTACAATCTTGTTTGTCTTTGAGGTGTTCCTAAATTAAATTAATCATCACTAAATTTTTGGAAACTTCAAAGTTACAACAAAACAAACATCCTTTTTTCCTAGACTTTGCTGCTTCAAAACTGTTGCAGATTGGAAAGCAAGTGAATTTAAATTTAGAAATAACTGGAAATCTTATTTTATTATTTATATAATTGACTATGCAAAAATAATTGAGTGGTCATTAAAATTCTGTACCTTCCGTTCCATTTGCCAGAGGTGAGCTGTCTGGTAAACTGCTTCGTGCAGTTCGGGCACCCATTTTCCCTTCAATATTTGGAGACTTAGACACACCATAAGACATGTTTGATGAAAGGGTGGACTTCAAAGGAGGACGTCCACGTTTTGACTTTTGTCTCTCTTCATCCTTCTTCTCATCCTTCTCACTGTCTTCTTTATTCTGTGTAACAAGAAAAATTGCATTAGGATAACGTTTTGAAATACGGCACTTTTAATGCAAATTTTATCCTATTATTTCCTTGTGGAAAACAGAAGCAGGGAAAGACCATAAAAGAACATATTTTCCATTGAATACCATATAAAAGTCAATCTCCAACTATCTGTAGCAACATAAGGGAATACTAACATAAAAAAATCACTTATACTTGTTTTAAAATTGAAAATACTCTTTTTAGACTAATGTAAAATATTATCCTAAAGTACATCAAGCTTATCTCAGGGGTCATGGACTACCTGCCACCTTCCTGAAGCCACATGTAAGTATTTTAGTTATAACAATCTTTTTTAGCTCCTCTTGGATTCCAGTCAAAAGATACTCATATCAAAGAGTCATGTGGGCAATCAGTAACTATTACGAACATGTGCCAGATTCTGTACTAGGCACTGAACAAAAATGGAATATTCCCTGATCTTAACAACTCAAAGATGCAGAGTGAGCTGGGGGAAGTCACTGTGGCAGGGAGGAAAGGAAAGAAGAAGCAATCAGCAAAAGCTCCTCATGTAAAAGGTGGTTCCTAAACTGAACCTCGAAGGAAATCAGAGAATGGGGAAGAGTTGATCAGAGTGCTCCACGGACACGGAGGTCTGCCAGTGCTCGGGCAAAGAGGCAGGAGATCAGTGTCACTCACTACGGAAGCAGTATCGTTTCTGTTAGTCGGCAGTGTGCATGAAGGGGGATGATATGCATTAAGACTAGAGAGACAGGTTGGGGCCAAATTTTGAGGAACTTTAAATGACACAAAGCGGTTTATATTTTATTCCAGAGATAAAAAATTGGGACCCATTACAGTTTACTGGGGAAGAGGAGTGATGTTGTCAGGTTTGTGCTTTAGAAAAATCAACGTAGCAACCGTGTGAATTAGAGAAGGGAAGAGACTTGAATTAGGTGACTGATTAGAAGCAACTGTTAATAGTCTAGGGAGAAAGGGATGACATCTTGAACAAGGTTAGTGGCCATCTGAATTAGGGGAAGGGACCAATGCAAGAGATGCTGTGGAAGATTTGCCAGCTGACAGATGGTGGTGCCCTCTAGAAAAATGGCAAACTTCAGAAGAGTGGGTTTAGGGAAAAAGATAACGAATTTTGTTTGGGACATGCAGAGTCTGAGACATCTATAAGATGTCCAGTTCAAACTCCCAGGATGAAACTAGTGACATGGGATTGTACCTTGCAAAAATGACTTGGATACAGAGATCTAGGAGCTATCAGCATAGAAATGATAATCAAACACACGGGACAGATGAAATCACCAAAAGAGAACGTTTAGAGAAGGGAGTATCGAATGGAGCCTCGTGGAACACCCTGAGTCAGAAAGTTTGGTGTGGATGATGATCCCAAAGAAAAATGAGAACAAGTGGCGGAAAAGGTAAGAGAAATAAGAGATAAGTGTCATAAAAACTGAGAGAAGAAAGAGTAGCTAATAGTGTTGAAATGCTTTTAAGATGTTACCAAGTATAAGGACTGAGAAAATGCCACAAGATTTTGCAATGAAGTGATTTTGCTAAATGGTGACTTTGGAAAGGGCAATTTCAGTTGAGTGATGAAGCTGAAGACCAGAATATAAAGGGTTTTACAAAAAGGAGGAGGAACTGAGAGCAATGAGTGCTGGTAGATTTTTTAAGGAATTTTGGCTGAGAAAGGGGGAAGAGTTATAGGAAAATGGCTTGTTGGGACAGTAGGTATAATAAGGGATTTTTTTAAGATGGGGAGAGACTTGTTTATAGATAATGTGGGCAGAAATTAAGGCACCAGTATATAGGAAGTGGCTGAAGATTAGATAATGGGAATGATAGTGGGCTGTACCTGCTGAAAGACAGCTTGCTACATACAGAGGCTAGCCTAGTCAAGGAAAGGGCTGCCTCTTCATCAGAGACTTGAGTAAAGGGGAAAAAAGGTGTGATGTCAAAGGGCTGTCAGATGATGATGGGGGGAACATGCTCACAACGAACAGGCATGATTTTCTCAGAAAATATGAGGCAAGGTCTTCAGGCATGATGGTATGGGGACAAAGTAGCAACAGGAAGTTATGGGATAGAAGACATTGGAAGAGCTATTTTGTTGGAAGGGACAAAATCTATCTGGAAGGAATAACAAGACTGCCTTGAGACAATAAGAGTCTAGTCGAGATCAGAGAACATAAATAAGTGGAACTGGCACAGTTCTATAACTTCTTCCACCTCAGTTTATTATCATGAAAAAGCAGAGAAGGGCTACAGAAGGAACAATCTATGGGGGATGTCTGGAAAGGTATGAGTGACAACAGCACAAAAAAAATCAACAATGGAGGATGTCGTACCGAGTTGAATTAGCCAGCCAGAAGGTAAAAAAAAAAACTGGGAGAAGAGGAGAATGAATCCAGAATAGGGGTGATGGCCTAGGGAAGATATAAGATGTGGGGGGAAGAGAGTGCAAGTGAGGACAAAGGAAAAGTAAAGGAGAAGTAAAGCCCAGGGAAAGGCAGACTGACAGGAGATGAGGACAAAAACAAATTCTCAAACAGCAGGGGAAAAAGAGAAGTAGCTCTAATTAACAGATGTGGAAAGATGAGCAGGAGCGGGAACTGAAGCAACTGAAGAAATGGGAGATGTGTGTTTGAAGGAACATTGAATTCCCTTATATGAGGTAGGACTTGGGTTGGCAGGGAAGGCTGTTAAGCAGGTTCTGAGCTCCTTTAGAAAGGAGTAAGAATAATGGGGGGGCCCGTAGATAACAATCACCCAGATGTGGACTATGATAAATCTGGATAAGGCGAACTTCAAAAGAGAAGAGACTACTGGTCTACCTGAAAGCCATGCTACAAAAAAGAGCCTCGCCACCATCTTCCAAGAAATTATCAAGCAAAACTGCCCTGACATTCTAGAACCAGAGGGCAAAATTTTGGAAACGGAAAGAATTCACTGATCGCCTCTTGAAAAAGATCCCCAAAAGAAAACCCCCAGGAATACCATAGCCAAATTCCAGAGTTCCCAGGTCAAGGAGAAAATACTGCGAGCATTCAGGAAGAAACAATTTGAGTACTGTGGAAACACAATTAGGGTAACACAAGATCTAGCAGCTTCTACATTAAGGGATCAAAGGGCTTGGAATATGATATTCCAGAGGTCAAAGGAGCTAGGACTAAAATCAAGAATCACCTACCCAGAAAAATTGAGTATATCATTTCAGGGGAAAATATGGTCATTCAATGAAACAAAGGACTTTCAAGCATTCTTGATGAAAAAACCAGAGCTGAACAGAAAATCTGACTTCCAAATACAAGAAGCAAGAGAAGCATGAAAAGGTAAACAGGAAAAAGAAATCATAAGGAACTTATTAAAGTTGAACTATTTACATTCCTACATGGAAAAATGATCATTGTAACTCATGAGACTTTTCTCAGTATGCGCATGGTTGAAGGGAATATAGATATGCGTGTGTGTGTGTATATGTATGTATACATACATGTATGTGTAGGAGGGTGTATGTGTGTATAAATACATATGTGAGTGTGTGTATATATGTATACACAGACAGAGGGCACAGGATGAGTTGAATATGAAGGGATGACATCTAAAAAATGAAATTAAGAGATGAGAGAGGAATTTATTGGGAGATGAAGAAAGGAAGTGTTAGATTACAGTAAATTATCTCATATAAAAGAGGCAAGTGAAAACTTTTACAATGGAGGGGAAGATCAGGAAGGTGAAAGGGAATGGGACAACCTGATTCTCATTGAATTTGACCTACGGAGGGAATAACATACACACTCAATTGGGTATCTTACCCTACAGGAAAATAGGGGGGATAGGGGATAAGAGGGGGGATGATAGAAGGGAGGGCAGATTGGGGGAAGGGATAGTTAGAAGCAAACACTTTTGAAAAGGAACAGGGTCAAAGGAGGAAACAGATTAAGTGTGTGGGGGGCGACAGGATGGAAGGAAATATAGTTAGTCTTCCACAATATAACTACAATGGAAATGATTTGGGTAACTACACGTGTACAACCTATATTGAATTGTTTATCTTCCCAGTGGGGGTGGGTAGGAGGGAAGAAGGGAAAAAAATCTGGAACTCAAAGTTTTAAAAACAAATGTTTAAAAATCTGTTTTTTTTACCTGCAACTGAGAAATAAGATATACAGGCATTGAGGTGTAGAAACCCATCTTGCCCTACTAGAAAGTTAGGGGGGCGAAGGGGCAGGACATAAGAGAGAACAGACTAGGGGACGGGGCATTCAGTGGGCTCGAAATCTTGGGGTGGGAAGAGAAAAAAATTATAACTCAAAATCTTGTGGAAATGAATGTTGAAAACTAAAAATAAATAAATTTAAAGGTAATGACTGTTCAAAAAAAAAGAGGAGAGGCTATTGAGGGGCAGTAGCCGGGGCAGAGTCTGAAACTGTGTGTGTGTGTGTGTGTGTGTGTGTGTGTGTGTGTGTGTGTGTGTGTGTGTGTGTGTGTGTGTGTGTGATTTATAGTACATGTTTTATATCATTGTATTTCTATCACACACACACACGCACATCTGGACAGAGGCACCAGCGGCTGGAGGAAAGAGGAAATCAGCCAAAGTCTCGCAGAGGAGACAGTATCTGAACTCGGTTTTAAAGGCAACTAGAGACTGTGGGAGGCAGGGGCCACTCCAGGCGGGAGAGCTGCTGCAAAGCCACAGAGGTCGGGGAAGGTTTAATGCGCAGGAATAGCAAGAGAACCAGTCTGGCTGCACGACAGGGCGAGTGAAAAAGATGGAAAAGGAGTCTGGAAATCACCGAGGTGCTTTAAACACTCAACAGAGGAGTTGTAATTTGATCCTCAAGGTAGCAGGAGCCCTTGGTGTCTACTGAGCATGTGAATGACAAGTTCAGATCTAAGTTTTAGAAAAATCAGTCTGGCAAACTGAGTTGGAGACAGATTAGAGGAACAGATACTTGAGGCTGGGAGACCAACTAGGAGGCTACTACAGTCGTCCAGCTGGAGATGCTAAGAGCCTGACCCAGGGTAGTGGTGATGTGGGGAGAGAAGAAAACGCACGAGCAGGCTTTGGAGGAAGACTCGACAAAATCTAGCAACTGACTGGGGATGTGGGGGGAGGTAGAGAGCAGAGGATAAACTCCGATTGTGAATCTAAATGACTGGAAGGATGGTGATGCTCTCAAAAGAAACAGAGAAGTTCAGTAAAGAGGTGGGTTGGGGGGAAGGGGTGTCTCTAGCGCTGGCAACAGTGGTTTTATTTTTGGATCCAGTGAACTTGAGACGATCATGGGAGACCCAATTTAAACTGTCCATTAGGCAGGTGAGAGAGAACTGAAGCCAGGAGAACATCTAGAGCTGGGCATATAATTCTAATCAAATGTTTGCATAGCTGACAAACTATCATTAAGTATCTGAAAATAAGATGTACGGAAGGATGAGCTACAAGCTGGTTAAGCCATCTTAAGAAAAAACTGATTTGTTATTCCAGATACTAATCCACAAACATTACTTTAGTTTTTTTCTTCTGTTTTCTCTTTGGTCCACCTTTGTCCAAAGGCCAGATTATCCTGTCAGCCTTCACCCATTCATCATACCTTAAAATAAACAACACAGAGATTTAATAATGACAAACTCATAAATTTCAACTCTTCTCCAGATATAAAAGTATACCTAACATCCAATACAAGTTTTGTTATCCAGCATGCTGAGAATAAAACAAGATCTAGTTAACTAAGAGCTGAAATATCATAATATCTATAGATTACCATGTGACAACTGGAAAGAATTATTTTTTAAAGTTAAAATGCAATAGAAATGTCAATTTTAAGTTGTCCCTGTATCACTTAGCTAGAAGGAAGGGAAGACAGGACCAGCCTGGAATAAGCAGGGTGAGAGGGTGAATTACTAATGGAGAAAAGAGGTCAAAGGTAAGGACAGCAACATTAAGCCTTTAAAACGGTTTCAAAAGGATTTCTGATGCCGCTTCCTATCCCTGTGCTTCCAGCCCACAGGGACTGCGGCTCTGACTCCGAGGGGCAGAGAAATACTGGTCTCCCAATTCATTCAGTTGGCTGACAGATCTACGGACAATTGCAGCTTGCTCTTTTTCATCAACGCCTTCTGCTGACTGCTTTAGAGTCTGGCTTCTTACGTTACTAATAAAACTTTATACAGGGTATCCCAGAAGTCTCAGTGTAACTTTAAACTACTAAAGACTAAAGCTGCACACCCTGTATTTGACACGTCTGTCATTTCAGAAACTAATTACATGAAACTTGGGGAAAAGAATTTGTTTTTTTTCTCTGAGTTAAGGCTACGTTTGTCAGGTTACGAGATAACAATAATTCTATTTCCTCCAGGCTTTTGCAAGACATCTGGATACTGTGAATACGACGGTGGAACTTCAATAGCATCAGTGTTGGCTATCAGATTGGGGCATATCAGAAATGCCAGTTTCTAGAGTTTTCTGGTGCCAGATAACAGCTTTTAGGACACATAATACACAAGCATGTAAAACTTGAAATAATAATACCTTATATTTATATAGCACTTTTCACATATAGTATCTCATCTGATCCTCTTAACAACCCTGTAAGGTAGTTTCTGAGAGGCAACATGGTAGGTATAGTGGAAAGAGCACTGGTTTTGGAGTTAGAAGACCTGGGTTTGAATCCTGGCTCTGCTACTTACTACCTGTATAGCTTCCCTGGGTCTGTTTCTTCATCTGTAAAATGAGCAAGTTGGATTAAATGACTTCTAAGGTCCCTTTGGGTTTTAAATTCTACGATCCATAAAAGGCGAGGCTCAGAGACATGACTTGCCCGAGGTCACACAGAACAGTAAGTGGCAAAGCCTGTCACTCAAATCCAGTCCTTCTGACTCCAAGTTCAGTGCTCGCTCCACTATATTACACTGTTTAAAGCTGAAGTCAAGGACATTTTCCATGATCCAAGACTATATAATGCATCTGCCCAAATGAAACTATTCTGGCAGAAAGCAAGGGATAAACCAAGAGCTCATCTGCCTCCTCTGCTTCGGGCTGGGATTGATCTCAGCTTCATTCCTAAGATCCCGGGGATCTCTGCCCCTGAAGATAAGTGGCAGAGGGTCAACAAGCATGGTCAGGGGTACTGAACAGCTGGAGCCTCAGCTAGCCTGTCTGCAAAGTCCCAGGCTGTGAGAGGCCGTCTGATGCACTGGAAAGAACAATCTCGGAATCGGAAGACTTGACTCCAAGTGTGGATTTCAGGCCCTGGCTCTAACACTGTGACCACAGGCAAGGCACTTACCCTCTATGAGCCTCAGTTTCCTCACCTGTAAAATGGGAGTAATAATATTTTCACCAGATGGCTCACATACAGTTATATAAATGTGAGTTTTTATTACTGCATTTCTGAGTAGTAACAATGTCCCTCCCCTCCCCTCATACATAGCATCTCAGTAACCTTCTAATGCTGTGCATTAGTTATCTGTATAGACATCAAAGCTTTTTGTGTATTCCAGCACCTAGCACAGAGGGCCCACCCTTAAGTGGTAACTACTTAATACAATGTTTGGCTGTATAAGCCCCAAAGTTCCTAAGGGTTTACAACAATCTAGAACGTCATAGATAGGTCCTACCTGGCCTCAGAGCCAAGGGACACCCCAGAAAGCTGGGGACAATTCCAGGACTGACCTGGGGCTGACCATGGCTGTTTCCAGGGATTCAGAACCCTGGAAGCATCTCAGCCTTGTTAACCATTCTCAGAATCAGGGACAATCTTGAATCGGGGTAGATCCTATTGTAGCTGTATTGGTGGGACAGAATAAAATTAGCCTTTGTGGATTGAAGGCAAAGCAAAGTTTACTATAGGATTTCATGACTAGTCTTGTTATCACTTTAGAAGCTGGCCACTGGCCTATATAATAAGGAAGCTGAGCTAAATGACAAGGAAAGTTGGAAAACTTAAAAAAAGAAAAAAATACAAGCAAGGATATATGATGAATGGTATGTTTCAGAAAACCAAACAGACACACTGGTGAAAAGCATAAAGAATATACAACAAGGCAAGATTTCAAAGGAATTAAAAAGCAAGAAATAATGAGACCCAGGGATAAGCTATAACTAAAACCAATATTCATAAAATCTGATTTTTCCTCAAGTCATCAATGCAGTTTAATATATAAAAATGTTGGATTATATATAAATGTCTAAAAATATTAGGTGTTAAATTTCTTTTTATGCAGCAAGCACACAGCTTCTAACATTTGTTATAGGAAAATAGAAATCCTATACCTCTTACATGAGGAAGAAGTACATTGCAATTAAAAATGTTATTTAAAATTGGTTCCAGGTTATTTAGCCCTGGGAGTGTTTCTCTTAGTTATATAACTGAATCGATCTGGACTTTTATGCCATAAACCATTTCTTTTTTATGAATGATCATTTATTCCTACTGGAAACAGTACGCTAACTATAATTGAGAATTAAGATCCATTTATAAGGAAATTTGTTTCCTTCTTACCTGACATTCCATCCATAGTAATGCACCAAGTATAAAACCTCTCCATCATCAATTTCAGTACTTTTAATACTGGCTTCATAAATTTTCTGAGTTTTTCCACGTCCATATTTTACTTTTACTTTGGTTCCTGTTAGGCAGGGCTCTATGTCCTCCTCATCTTCCTCCCCTTCAGATTCCTCTTTGATTTCAATTTCCTCCCTGTAGCAAGTTATAATATCGGTAACGCTACTGATCACGTAATGGCAAATCACAACAACACACACAACTGCATGGGCAAAGAAAAGGATGGTGCGGAACGGTCGCTCCCCACGCACACGTTACCTTCCAAATGTGATGGAGGAGAAGGGGAAGAAGGAGGAGAGGGACTAGGAAGGGCTTGACTGAGTGCCCAGGTGCACGGTACCACATGCCAACTCTGACCCTTCGTAAGGGGCGGAACTCAAAGGTGAGAGGGACAAGGACGATTCTGGCAAATAAAATAAAAGCACAGAAAAGGAAGCAGAAGGCAGCGGCTGAAGCGTCACAACAAGGCGTTTCCAGGGTCGGGGCTGCGAAGGGCCCTGGACGGGAAGCGACCGGGCGGCCATTACACAGCACAGAGCGGGGGCCGCCCTGTGGCCAGCCCTTGCTCAGGGAGGGCGTCAGGCCAGGCCTCTTTGGCCTGTCTTTCTCTTGGCGTCAGAAAGGAAAAGGTTCCCGATCCGCCCTGAGAAGGAGGCCTGTGCGCCAAATCCGTGACCCCGTGACCCGGAGGGCGGTTTTCAAAGTCAAAACGTGACACGCACTTGTCTTCATTTCTTTCTAACCCACCCTCTTCCAGGAGCTTTTCTAACACTGGGGGGTATAAGAGATCCCCACAAAGGTCACAGTTACTTAAATCACAACTACACCGGTTGGGGTTTTTTTGTGCTTCTGTTTTCAGTGGGTAAGGAGGGTCTAACCCTATGATCTTTGGGTATAGGGAACTCTCTCCATGAAAAAAACCTTCCAGTGATAAAGATCAAGGACTCCTCTACTTTACAATCCCAGTGGGTGACCTGGGGAGTACTGAGTCAGGAGTTAAGTGACTTATCCATGGCCACATAGCTAGTATGCATCAGAGGCAGGGCACAAATCCAAGTCTTTCTGCTCCCAAGGCCAGCCTGCTATCCACCAAGCCACACTGCCTCTTAATATTCCGGATTCATACCCAAAAAGGACGTGAGAGCTGAATAATCACTGTGATGCCATGGTGAGACTCCAGTGGCACCATGTTTTAACAGCAGAAGTTAACTTAGGCAAAGCTGACGAGTCAGTACAATCAGATACTTTATGACACTGCCCAGGTATGAAGCATCAACACAGGGACCACTGGGTCACCCAGTGCAGGAGCTGCGACGGTCCAGTGACTGTCACAGGACGGATTCTCCATTTTCTTCAATGAGCACCTGCAAGGTACTATGAGACCACCTGATGCTGGCGTTTCTCTAACACTTGTTTCCTTCCTATGATAGAGCCTGCCATACGGAGAGCAGCCATCGACAGGCGCTCTCCAACTAGGAATGTTGTCTGCATACTTGATTTATTGGTAAAAAGGACTTAAGACCGGGAAATCTGGACTCACAAAGGTCTTTCCCCTTTTTCTTTGTAAATGAAACATTTTTAAAAACTCCTAATTTTCATAAAAGTATTTACCTGAATGCATATTTTTATGCCTATTTTTAGAATTCTACACATAACTTCGAGCTCTTTCCTCTTTACTACCAAGTGTCTATTTCTAGACCTAATATTATGCTTTTGCCTCTTTTCAATGCCGATTCTTGTCATCTTTAATGCTAGGGCTTCTCTCTAAATCTGGTCACAGCTCAACTCAATGGCTACATTTCTCACTGCGGCTACATTTCTCTCTCTGTAAATTTTACCATAAAACTAACTATACCTGAAAATGTCTCCCCTTGTCACATTCAGAGTTCTCTTTCACTTCTCCACATTCATGGCATATTTTCAGAAGACTGGCAGTTACTAGTTGCAGGAATGATTTGGACGTAGATGCCAAGTTTCCCCAATTATTGCATGAATACAGATTCCCACAAAATTATCTTCACAGAATACAATAACCATAAAACCAATAACCTAGTGGAGATGGCAAATTAGAAAGTACTATTGTGTCTTACATTATTTTATCTGTAAGTCTAGTTAACATTTCTTCTAGCGCCTGAAAATTATTCATCTATTTTGTGACCTTCATTTACAGCAGCAATGGTCATGTAGTTTAGTCACAGGGTCGGAAGCTTTGTTCTAACTAGTTACAAAATACTATAATTGTTTTAAAGTCATTTTCAAATGCTAAGTGAACAACATAAAAAAACACGGCTTCTCTTCAGCCAAGATTACAAAAGATATTAAAAAAGTAAACTTTATCGGTGAGGCTTGGGGTATAAATGTATCTTTCAGTTTCACTTTCCAAAACAAGGGTCACTAGCGCATGCCACTTAACCTCATAAAGTCATTGGGCAAAGAAAACTGTCTGAGACAAGGCTAACACACACACACACCTACTAGTACTGTGCACCCATGTGTCTGTTAGCTTCCCCACATTGTACCTTTTTTTAAATGGGATTTTTGCTGGCGCTGTTTCCTCTTGTCCACTTCCTCCATTTTTCTCCAGCTCCCTTCCCTGCTGTCAACTGCAGGACCTTGCTTTTGACTGGCTGGCGCAGCCTTCTTTGAGGCCACTGTCTAGGGCACAAGTGCTATTAAAATGGTGCGACCAGTTTATGCTCCAGTTCCGTAAGGCAATACACATCATCTTCACAATGTGTCTCGCCTTCACTAGACAAGAGGAATGAAGTCCCAGTAAGCATGTGTTCCCTCAAACCTGGGGCACTAGCACAGGCACAAAGGGCTACGGTAAGAGGCAGACATTAAGGAGCAAGCGTTACTCATTGTACCTCTCTCGTCTCTTCTCCTCCTCCTCGTCGGAGTCTCTGTCCGACTCCTCCTGCTTCCTCACTTTCCTCTCCTTGGGCTTTGGGGCGGCTTTTCTTCCCAGCAGGGCCTCACTCTCCTTTTTCTCTACAATTTCCGATTCTTCTTCTCCATCTTTGTTTTCCTTATTATTATCTCTTAATTTGTCTTCTGTTGTTTCTTCTTCATTTTCTTTTTTAGCAGGGGTTAGATCTCGGGCAATTCTCCTCCGACCCTAACAAAGAGAAAAACATACTGTTAAACAGCTGAACCTGCAAAGAAGGGAAATAAAGAGAAGCCACAAGGCTGCCCAATCTTCACAAAGGCCAGTAGTCCTGTTTCTGACCGAAGACGCCAAAATCCAATCTTGATATTATTTATTCAGTGTAAAAATAATTATGTACACTCCTGAACGGAAGGGATTTGCAATGGATTGAAACAGTTAATTGTGGCAAAGGTATTGAGTTTGTTAGCCAGAAATTACACTAGAAATGAAAAGCACTTTTCCCTACGTCCACTACACTATGAAGTGAATCAAAGGAACAGTTTTCCTTAAATGGATAACAAGGAATCTTACTGGGCTGATAATAATTTACCTTATAATTCCAGGAAATCCTCCTAACTCACCCTAATGTTCTCAACTGAATCTGAAAACATGACGTATTCCCATCATAAGATCTAGAACTAAAAGGGACCTTAAAAGTCATTTCAGGGGTGAGGAACCTGAGACCTGGAGGCCACATGTGGCCCTCTAGGTCCTCAAGTGTGGCTCTTTGACTGAATCCAAATACAATCATGCTGTGAAGACTGGATTTGGTCAAAGGACCACACCTGAGGACCTAGAGGGCCACATGAGGCCTCGAGGCCACAGGTTCCCCACTCTCGAATGCTAGACCAAACCCCTCAAATTAAAGATGAACAAACTGAGGCTCAGAGGCTAAGAGACCTGTCCAAAGTCACCAAAGAGGAAGAGCAGACCCTTTAACTCTTAATCCAGAGTGCCTTCCAGTCAGCTAATCAGTCAGCAAAAAATACTGACTATGCTCATATTAAGTGCCAATTATGTGCCAGGCACTGTGCTAAGTACTGGAGACATGGAAGAAGGGAAAAAACAGGCCCTGAACTCAAGGAGCTCCCAGTCTAATTAATGGGAGACACAATATGTAAATGAACAAACAAAATAAACAAAATAAACGAAGGATAAATCAGAAATAATCAACAGATGGGAGGTACCAGAATAAAGAGGGTGTGGGAACGGCTTCCTTTAAAATCTGGGGTTTAGCTGGGGCTGAAAGGAAGCCAGGAGGTAAAGACAACAAAACACAGAGGTCAACTAGCGACAACGCCTAGAGTCAAGCGATGGAACATCTCATCCGAGGTCCGGTGTCACCGGGCAGAAGAACTGGAGGTGGTTGGCAGAAGTGGGCAAGGCGTAAGAACACAGAAAGGATGGGGCGGGAGCCAGGTTATGAAGGGCTTAGAACATCAGAGGATTTTATATTGGATCCTCAAGGTGATAGAAAACAGGAATTTATCAAGTAGAGGGGTGACATGGCCAAATCTGAACCTTAGGCTAATCACTTTCCAACAGTTAAATGGAGGAAGGACTAGGGTTGAAACTTGAGGCAGTGAGACCAACTCGAAGGCTATTTCAATAGTCCAGGCATGAGGCGATAAGGGCCTGTACCAGAGCGCTGGCAGAGTCAGGGGAGAGGGAGGAGAGTGCACAAGGGATGTTGCTAAGGTGAAATCTATAGGCTCTGACAACAAATTAGGTACGTGAGTGGGAAAAAGGAGTCAAGGAAGACTCTAGGTTGTGAGCCTGGGTGACTGACAGGATTATGGTACCCTCCATAACAATGGGGAAATTTGAAAGGGAGGAAGGTCTAGGAGGAAAAATAATGAATTCAATTTTAGAGATGCTGACTTTGAGATATCTAATAGGCAGCTGGAGATGCAACACTGGAGATTCACATCACAATCAAATCCGAACGTTTGCTAATTCACTGGAAGTCATCAGCACCCAAACCCTAATTTGTCCACTGGAACAGAGTATTGTATATAATTTAATTAAAATGAAGGAAAAGCTACCTTGTATTTGCAAATATACTGATTTCTCCATGACAAATAAGCTGATTTAACAAATACTCTTCCCGGTTTCTGGCTGTTACATCAGCAACGCCAAATTCAAGGGAATGAGTACGTTTATTATTTTATTCATTTGTCAATTAGTAATTTCATTTCAGTTCTGCACGCTTCCTTTCTTTGGAACTCTCCCCAAATTCAACCTGTCATGAACCCAAAATTCATATCTTAAAGTGTCAAAAACCTTATTTAAATACTGTCCAAAAGTACTATTGATACCACACACACACACACACACACACACACACACACACACACACCCTTTCATTCAGATTATGGGCTCACAACATTGATATGCTAATCTGCTAGAGGGGCTCATCATTAATTTTATCTATTCCACAGATTCTATAGAATGGGAACGATTTTGCGTAACCTACTTATCTGGCATAAAACTACAAACGTAAGAAAGGATGTGGGGGTATCTATGGAATTCATTACAGGACTCAGCCCCACACACCGGACAAATAACTAGAAACACCTTTTTTCATGTCCTTTATCATTTTCTCCTCTTTTAAATTTCCTCCTGTTTTACTTTCCATTTTTATGACTTTAAAATCACTCCAAACCTACTTCCTATGTTATTTATTTCATAATCATGAAAGCAAGTTCCTCTCAATACTTATCTCCCCTTTTCACTCCTAACCAAATTATTTCACTTCAATTCTGTGTCTAAATAATGTATGAATTAAGAAAACTTCCAGGATACAACACCATTCATCACCTGCAAAAAATGACCATCTCAGAACCTTCCATTCCAATGGGAAGTCTCTGGGATATTATTATTATTAAAAACTCACATAATATATATTCATGGAATTTCAAGTCTCTTACACTATTGACATTTTGCAATTCCTGCTATAAATACCCTAAAACAAAGGCCAGAGGACACCACTTCTCTTTATTTTTCACAATCTTTCATAAGAACACCATATACATTCTTAATAATAGTTAAAACCAAATAAAAATCCACTTACTCTTGGAGATTTTAATTCTGTTTCTTCTTTTTCACTTTCACTATTTGAATCAATGTTTTCTTCAGTTTCACTTTTTACTTCCACTGAAGGCATTTCTTGCTCCACCTTCACAGTTTCTTCCATTGATTCCTCTAGTTTTTTTATTTCTTCTATTACTTTTGGTTCATTATGGTGAATGGTCCTAAACTGAATATTTGCAGAACGGCAATATTCCTCAAAACCATAGAGATATCTAAATAAACAAAATGTCAAAGAGGATAAAACCGTTATGCTGAAAATTCTGATGTAGTAAGAAAAGTTTGGGCAATACAAACTACAACCTCAGACTCATAGTTCTTCACCTGGGATCAGTGAATTGTTTTTTTTCCCCTTTAGTATTTTATAATTTGATTATTATATTTCAACATAATTGATTTCCTTTATTTTATGCTTTTAAAAGCATTATTCTAATGATATTCTGGAGATCAAGGGAGCTTGGATTAAAACCAAGAATCACCTACCCAGCAAAATTGAGCATAGTCTTCCAGGGGAAAATATGGTCATTCAGTGAGGTGGAGGACTT
>CM053589.1:3421804-3472960 GCA_028646515.1 Pseudochirops corinnae | reverse complement strand
CACATAGAAGAGTAGGGGGAAGGGGGATGAGAGGTAGGATGATGGAGGGGAGGGCAGGGTGGGGGGGAGGGCTGATGAATGTTCATATTTCTGTAGAGGGAGAGGGACAGGGTGGAGAGTGGATGGGGGGGGCAGGATAGGAAGAAGGGACATGTAATCAGACTCTCACAGTGTGCTCACTATGGAGAGGTTCTGCGTAATTTCACATGTTCAGCCTGTATTTGATTGCTTGTCCTTCCAGTAGGGGTGGGTGATATATATATATGCAATTATTATTATTATTTTTTTTATTAACTACATCCAACTGGAACTTGAGATACACGGGCACTGTGGTTGGGAGATCCATCTTGCCCTACGGAAAAGTCAGAGGGGTGAGGGGGGAAGACATAGGAGAGAATAGATTGGGGGAGGGGGGATGCACTGGGATGGCTGTTTTGGGGCAGTGGGTAGGGGAAAGATGGGGAGAAAATATGTAACTCAAAATCTTGTGGAAATGAATGATGCAAACTAAAATAAAATTTAAAAAAAAATTGTTTTAAGTATATGGAAAAATACTTCCAAAAGTTACTGATCTGCAAACTTTGAATGAAGGAAGAAAATACTACATAACCCTTCAGAACACTTAAAAACATATTCATGTTCTTTCACTAAAAGTCCTGTGCTGATGCCTTAGTGTGATGTGGAAGTAACTGATTTCTTGAAGACTATACCAGCAGATTGTAAGCTCTGGTACATTTCAGCCCAGTACGGATTCCAACATTAGAGGATTGGCCACCAAGTAATGAAGGAAATATAATTTATTATTTTTAATGACAGTCTTATATTCAAAAAATAAATGCCAGCAGACCAAAATTAGATAGATCTAAGATTTCACAACTGTGTTCTTCATAAATGCCTGTTGCAACTCTTTCATGCTTTTTCATCCTGTAATTCTTGCCAGTGTCCTGCTGTAAGTTTAGGAAAAAATCTAATGTCCTAAAGGCTTGCTTTTTCTTTGAACATTTCAAGGACAATCAACGTAGCACTTTGGGCTGTCGATCCTGCTGTGTGTCATTCTTACTATATGAAGCCTATTATATTAGCGCTTGCATTGTTAACATGCTACAACCTACTTATCTTTCCCTTACTCTGAGTTACTTGTAATTTTATTTCTTTGCAGATTGTGGGATTCCATGATTCTCTGTCATGCTGCATACTAAGGAGTTATTAAAGAGATGAGTTTTTGCAGCAGAAAGCAATTTGGGAACTGAAAAAGCACAGTACAAATGGCAAAGTGTGAATCCACTTGATCCTTCAAGTTTGAATTTAAGTATTGGTATTTCTATTTAAATCAATAGGTCCTAAAACCATTCTGAATAGGAGTAGATAATCAGAGTATCCATATTAGGCTACCTCAAATAATTTCTAATGTAGCTACTATCTCAATACTCAATGTTCAGAAAAATTAAAAATTGTCAAAATGTAGAGCCAAGTTAGGTATACTTACAAAATATTAAGTGGCATAAATAAGCCTTACACATTTATGTATATATACACATCCAAGACAACCGCTCAATCACTATCAATCATTTAATTTTAAAAAGCTAAGTAATTGATAGGAAATTAGTCTGTTTAATGAGTTAGAGGACTTTATATCTATCATTAACACTGGTTCCAGAAATCACAGCTGCCAAATACAAATCAGTTTGGTTCCAGATATGGCACTATAGCTAGTTGAGGAAAGAAGCTATTTTTCTTTATGACTATTTTTAAAGTTATGTCTGTACACAAAGAGCCTGGTGATTCACGCTTTAGCCAAGAAATTTGTGAAATGAAGTTGAGTGTGTCAGTTACTCCAGGAAAACACTGTTGTGTAGCTAATAAAGCCATACAATCACAGTATAAAATTCCACTTTCTCCCCAGTTATTTGAAAATTACTACGTAACTTCTCTATTCCATCTAAATGTGTTATGTCTGGTGCTTACAGAAAGAATTCCTCCTAAATATTATACTCAGTTCATTTAAGTTTCAAGATTTTAAAATGGCTTATAAGTTTCAGCCCAGGAAGGGAATTTGGAGGTCATCTTACCCAACTCTACTCACAGTAGATAAGAAACCAGAGACCTAAAGAAGTTACATAATTTGCCCAGGATCACACCGGCAATAACCCAGATCCTGACTCCCAATGCCATGTTCTCTCTACTAGCACAGTGTCGCTGGCTTTGTCCTTCCAGAAAAGGTAACTCAGCTGGAGCTTTTAAGACTTGTGTATTTCCGTGCAACACGGCACACCGGGAGTCTGACCCAGAGTCGGGAGTCTGACCCAGAGTCGGGAAGGCCCAGGGCCGGGTTCTGCCAAGGTGACTCTAGGACTTACCCTCTCAGCTCTCTAAGACTAGGCTGGACAACAACTACTGACTTGCATGAGCAGAAGATGTTTCCTTACTGAAGAGCCACCTTCACCCACAAAACCACAGATCTAGACCCATCAAAAATACTCCATGGAGATCCTGTACTGCAGTAAATGGAATTCACATTGCGGCTCTTCTCCGGGCCCCACCCCATCCATTATACACTGGCTCTATCAGCAAACTGCTTTTGGCTATACCCTTATCCAGCTAGCTCTTATAGTTGGTGAAACCACTCTCATACCAACACCACAACTTTAAAAGCCTTCACTCTAAAAAGCAAACGTACATGCTAGTAAGTGCAGGTAAAGACTTCCCATTATTCTTCATGCTAAATATGAACAGGAAGTATGTGCACAGATGTGAAGGCACCTGCACGTGCAAAACCTCAGAAATCTTGTCCATTTATACCGTGTGATCTGACCTGAAACAAGGCTGAATATAACCTTTATGCTATGAAGAAAAGGCTTGCTATGTTGTGGGAGATGTTTGACCTGTTAATGAGAACAAACTATTTTAAAGAACTCTGACCCTTTTAAGTTTGGTATCTGACTTGATGCTAATTATCAATCATGTTGTTATGACCAATTAGCCATATTTATTCATTAATCATATAGCACTTAAAAGCAATGATTTAGCAGTAGGTCTACATCTTTAGGTGGTATGAAAATTTCACTTAATTGCAATTAGTTTTGCTTAGATTAGGGCTTCCAATAAATGATTATAAATAATAATAAAGTTTAGTTGTATAAACAAACATGCAAATAAAGCATTTTTACTCAAAGTGTACATGAACTGGTCATCCACAAATGTTTCTTCACTTCTAGTAAGAGAATTCCTTTTTAAAATTTACCCCAAAAAAATCTACAAACATTTAGCAAAAACAGTTTAGGAGATCTGGATAAAAATCTATTCACAGAATGAGCAGAAAATTCTCAGAATGGCTAAATATCTCTAGAATATTTACCCGAGATGTCCTAAACAACCATCTACGGTCCCCCATTCCCCCCACCCCCCGTAGGCTAATCTGCTCTATTCAACCCAAACAAAAATAAGGCAAAAGTAAATGAAAAGCTATACTTCTATGTCTTCTAAAGGACAACAATAAACTTTTTCAAATAGAAATATTCTAAATTAACCTTGGACTATTCCATACTCTAATAACAAAACAGAGAATTTATGATTTTAACATCAAAGATAGATGCTTCTTTCAGTACAGCTAATTCAAAATTACTTGGCTTTAGAATCGCCTCTGGCAGTAGAGCAACAGTTAGATTCTTAAACCTTACGTAGTTCCGAATAATTCAACCAATATATTTCCTGTGCAATTCTCTGAAGTCCAAACTACATCAGCTACTCAAAGTAACATTACCCTGACTCCCTCCAAAAAGGGGGGTAGGGGGATTTTAAAACCAAAGTTCCTCCAAGGTAAGGTTATGGGCAGACATTTAAATGATAGGGGTTATCAAAAAACTTCCATACCAGCTGTATTAAAACACTGTCAGTGTGCACCTGAACCTACAATCTGAAATTCTCACTGCAATAATACTCAAGCATCAAATAACTACATGATTTCACTGTATGAAATCTAGCTGCCTCACAAACACCACGACCAGTCAGCATAACAGAGCGCATTTTAGATGATCTGTTTGACCAGTAACCACATTACACTTCATCAGAAGGAAAGCCTTTGAATTACCCTGTTAGATTTCAAGGTGGCTTTGGCTATTCGTGATGAAATAAAATTATCTGACCTCATTTATCTGGTAAGGGCCTATCATGATAAAGTCAGGCAAGCCTGTGCTGTACATGTACATGCACACTGTCAGATTTCAGTTCATATTTTGAGTGCCTCACCCTATGTGTGACTGGACAAAGACAGGGAAAGTATCTTACACTTTATCAAAGCAAAGAAAACTACGAAATGCACCATGAAGAGGAAAGTGAGTGTCGTCTGTCAGCTGGGATGATTCAGCAATCGAATCCTTACAAGTGGCTGCCCAACATGCAGTTTTTTTTTTAAGCAACCAAAAAGCTAATCAAGAATATTGACTTGTTTAGCCTGAAAATAAACAATAAATAAAATCAGTTCTCATCAAACAGCTGAATAAAGCCTGTATTTGAGACTTAACAACCTTGTGAAATATAATTTAACCCAATAAATCATATAAATCAACGCCCCTGTTTGGGATAGGGGGACAAGGAAAGAGTGTGCATGTATTTTTTTTTCCCTATAGGTAAAAAGTACCCAATTTGCTTTACTATCTTATTAACTATGCCTTTATGACCTAACAGGTAGATGCCTTAAATTTCAGAGTTTTCACCTTATTTAATGCCCTTACTTGTCACCTGCAAACAATAGGTACCTACAGTTCTTCCTTATCTTTTTATATAGCACTTTTATTTTCTTAGAGAAGAGATTATACTATTTATAAGTTGTAGGGAAAAAAAGGCTAACTGCTTATTTAGATTTGTATGCACATTTTAAAACAGAGCTCTCTTTTCCTTTGTTTAAAAATTCACAGGGGTTTTAGGCAGAATAAAGACTAAGAAAGAAAAGCAAAATTGTAGCAAGAACAAAACACACTTGAAAGATTTAATATTTAGCATTTAAAATGCAGAATTCTAATAGATCTTAATAAAAGGTTGTAACAGACTGCATCAGCTCACACCCTGCAAAATGTGGCCTGTTCACTCTGAAAACACAGATCCTCCCAAATAAATAAATAAATGTGATTTTTTTGAAACTACAAAGACAAAATAAATTTAACATTCTCTTTATATTGCAACTTCAGTTTTGCTAAACTATCATGTTAACATATTGGTGTGCAAATCTACTTCATATTTCAGGAAAATAATTATTCGTTCTGATTTTCTAAAAATAGATTCCAACTGTCTTCTTACCAGAAAACATTTCTTTACCCTTGATCCCACCACATTTTCCGCAACATTTAAGCCTACAATTCTCATTTAAGCTCATATTTTTAGTAAATGAAATTGTATTCAATGTATCAGACATACAAAAAATTCTTACCTATATGATGCATTTTCTTTCAAATGTAAACTGGTTAGATTCCTCTTCTACTTAGACAGCACAATGTTTAGGCATTTTTCAGTCTAACTTGCAAATATTTGCTTTCTTACTCGTGGCATAGCATCCACACAGTTATACTGCATTACTTACATTCTCTTCCACATAAAAATCAGACATTACATGAAAGGAAAAGAAAGACAGTCCATTTCAAAGCATCTGGCAAACCTCCCCTGGCAACCTGCCAAGCCTCTGCTAAACCTTCCTGTCTCTCTGAGCATGCTCACATGAAACTAACAGCATGTTACCATAGCAACACCGTAGGTATCCTCTAAGTATGAACAGCCATTCTGATTTCAGCAACAAAACCAAATATTGCCAGGGAAGTGTAAGGAAAGAAATACCTGACCCCCCCTTCCTCTGCCCCCCACCCCCCAAGTAGACACTTTATTGTTCAAGGAGCTGGTATCTGCTCAGACAATAAAGACGTGACACTTTTCTAAGCAAATACCCAGAGTGCACACAGACCCCCACTCTTCAATCTCTCTCTTCCCCATCTCCTTCATCCAAAAGCAAGGAGAGGTCTGATATGTAATATAAAGCAATTCCATCTCGTGTTATAGGAGAACTCAATGACTTAACATGAAACATGAATAGCATATGGCATTTAAGGGAGCATTTCATATGATTTTTAATATGTTTGTTTAAAAAAATTCATATATGTGTATCTGAAAAGCTTACTAGTAATCTGAAGGATTTCAACGTCTCCTAGCTTTGCAAACTGAGCAATGAGAGCCTGGGGACTGACTACATGATGAGCCACAAATCTGTTACATATTCCATAATACCTTGTATCATATACCTTCGGGCTTTTTCTGGAAAAATCTTTGATGAAAATAAAGAAGTTCTATATTATCACTGTTTGAATTTGGAACTATCTTTTTGTAATGTGTTTGTCCTTTCCCCAACACTTAGAGCTAAGAAGACTGTTTCTCTTGTGGAGTGGGAAGATGTTGCAGACCCGTGATTTCACTGGAAAGACATCCTGACTTCGGGAAAGGCAAAACTAGCGATTTAAATAACAACTGTAGCCTGATAATGTGAAGAACTCCCAACAAAGTAAAACTGTTTTCTTATAAAGATACAGTGAAAATCTTTATAGAAAAATCAGAGGCTGAAGGTCACATCTGCTGAAATGAAAGCAGATTTGCCACCTCACTTTGAAAGAAACGAAAGCACTGTTAACTCCATCATCTGTTACAGAGAGAGCTGCTAGAAGCACGGAAGGTTGAGTGACTAGAACATCCTCATACTTCTGGTTGATGTCAGAGGCAGAACTTGAATCCAGGTGTTCCCGATTCCAAGTCTGGTATCCACTACACCCGACTGCCCCTCCTGATAAGTCTACCAGGCTTTGAATATAAATGACCTGATGTTTACATCATTTCTTCCATATCCCAAAAATCGATGATTTTGTTGGTCTGGGTACTTTCTCCATCTAGGCAGATGAAAATCTACTAAGCATTTTGTCTTCAAAGGCTGCTATAGCTGAAAAATGCCTTCCTTTTTGGCCAACTTGGTGACGAACTTCCCTAAAATCCTTGGCCAAGAACAGTCCATTTCAGGGCTCACTTGAGGCCTCTGTAGGTTGGGAGGACCCAGCAGAGGTTATATTTGATGGGCATAACCTTCAGAAGCCCAGTCACATCCATAACCATGATGAAGTATCAAAAAAAGGCTCGAGTGAGGCAGCCTTCATTTACCAGTCAAACAAAATAAAACCCCAAGACCCAACTTCAACTAGGAAAGGTGTGAAGTGTGGCTATCTAAGGAAAGCCAAAACTTAATTTAAACTTGAATAAACATTTTACTTTTTGATAATGTGGAAGAAACCCCAACAAAGGGCAACTGTTACAAAAATCCAGCGGAAACCTTCTGCTTTTCAAGAAAAGTCAGATGGAAGGTTGTATTTTTCTGAAACAAAAGTCTGTTTGCTAGCTCACCTAGGAAAAAAAAAGAGTCTTAAATGCTATAAAACACTTTAATTATAACTTTAGCATCATTAAATCCTACTCACCACCTCTTCTTCCTCCTTTGCATTCTCTTTATCTTTTTCTTCATCACTTTCCTCATTTGCTCCTTCTTCATCATCACTACTAGATGACTCAAGGATTTCACTTATGTCCATTTTCCAGTTATCAGGAACAACTTTGGTTTTTAAGAAAGTGCTTGCTTTTTGGAGGCCTAGGAAGAATAGTATCTACTTACTATAAACCAAGTCACATTTTTACAAAAGTATATAAAACTGAAGTTTAAAAAAAATACAAACTTAGAATGTCCGTGAAGTATTCAATCAACTGATGAAGTATCAGATTAAATAATTGAAAAGAGCAACAAATGAATGACAGCTCAGTCACTGACCTACAAAACAGGCATGACTTTAACGGACGGTATTTCACACAATCAATGAAGACACAAATTAATCATTTACAACCGGAAGATGAAAGAATGCATTTGTCTTATATTTTACCTGGTTTAGTAGAGAGCTCAGGTTCAGGCAGACTAAGAATATCTACTTCCTTGATGTCCTTTCTTGCTATTGAGTAACTGATTTGGAGGGGAAAAGGCAATGGCAAAAGGGAAAAAAGAATCAATTTTTTATAAGTAATCTACCTAAGATCAACTAGTACCAAGTACTGCATAAAAAACTGAAATATCAATTTTAAAATTATTTTGCTTATAAAATGTGGAACACAAAAAAGGAATTTTTATTCATCTAAAAATTCACTAATCAAAAGAGAGACTGTTCTAAACACAAGAGTGAGTTTTTATTTAGAAGGTTAGACACGCCTTGATGAATGTTAATTTGAGAAAATTACGTTCTTCAGAAGTTTCAGTCTACAAAATATCTCTCAAATAATCAGAAAACTGTAATTTAGTATAATGTAAAATGCTTTAAAGAGAAATGAGGTATTTTAACTTTTTTTTCAGTTTTCTAGTTTACCTTACTGAAAAATATTCTTAGATGCAATATGGACATATTTAAATGGTTCTGAAGAATTAGAGTCAAAATTCTCAAATCAAAACGTATGCATTTAGAACAAAGTAAAAACTTTAGATTCTTTTTATTTTTTGTAGGAATTTTTTGTAGTTTAGATGAGAGGAAAGGTTTCTAGAAAAAATGATTCTCAAAGAGGGCAGATCAAAATAACTATCAACAAAAAAAAATACATTTTTGAAGATAATTAAAATGTTATCTTTGATCATATGAAAAAGTCTAGATAATTTCAATTAAATATCAAACTTCCACAGCTAGAAGTAAATACACAACTTGAAATGTCACTGCAAAAGAGAATGTTTGTCATTGCAAAACTTACAAATTTATAGCGAAGCTCTGAGAAAAAACAGCGTCCTAATGTTTCTACTACGTACCTCACGCACATCTATTAAAAAGCAAAGCCTTTCATCCTAAGTTACATTTCCCCCACTGCATCTGACTTTATTAATACACGTTGCGTTACTCACAATTTGGAATCCGCAAAAGATCGAACTAAACACTGGTCTCTTTTCACCATGACGTCATCGTTACAGCTGGGAGATATTACCTAGAGTTTCCAAAAAAAAAAAAAAGAAGCAAATCCACTCAAAGTCTCCTTGATCTGACATTTTAACTTCAACTATGGTAAATCCAATAGGTTAATCATCAATGAATAGATTACATATTCCCCAAACAAAGCAATTTACCCACATGGGCTTTACTTCCTACTTAAATCACACAAGTTGCTTTATAAAAACATTTGAGTGTTTACACAAATAGTCACTGTTCAATGTGATTAAAATGTCTGCGCCCCAGCTTAGACTGTACATAATTTACCCACAATAAACCACGAATCATAATGGCATTGAGGCGGCATTTAATTCCTCAAGATCCAACTTGTCAGACTGTCTCAATCTAAAGACTGACACACGAACTAAAGCGATGGTGTCAAACTCAAGCAGAAACGGACCCTGCAGAAAACCACAGGTTAAACATTATCTATGCAGCACTGCGTCATTTATTTTGTTAAATATTTCCCAATTATATCTGAAGATGCCCAGCTACACTCAGGCTATAGCTTCCACCTGGACAGCCCAGAGCTGAAGTACAAGTATGCATACAGTAAGACAGAACATTGATGCAACAGATCCCCTTTGCTTCCCAGTTTTATTTTTAGAGGTAAATGGTGAAATGGTGGATCATGTTGGGCCTGGAGTCAGGGAGTTCTGAATTCAAAGCTAGTTGCAGACAACTTTACCAGCTGTGTGACCCTGGGCAAGTCACTTAACCCTGTTTAGCCTCAGTTTCCTCAACTGTAAAATGAGGACGATCATAGCAACCAGCTTGCTCAGTTGTTGTGAGTATAATATGAGACATTTGTAAATGCATTTAGCACAGTGCCTGGCACATAGAAGGCAGAATATAAATTCCTCTTCCCTTCCTCAGCTTAATGTTTATGTAGGTTTCTTTTAAAAACTAATTTAAATATTAAAATTATAAAAATCTGGAGAAAAGACACGTTTTAGCAACTTAACCATTAAAAATATAAAAATCCCTGCTCCCAACATTAACCTATTTAAACAATTAAATTGTGAACACTGTTTGCAAGAATGAGGGCTCCAAATTTTAAAAATATTAACACACACAGAAACCCCGTAACTGGCTGATGTATTCTTCTTTTCTACTAGAAAGGGCCAACTCTACATTCTTAAAATGATTAGCAGTTACAACAGTCATCTGGAAGATCTGATTTTATCCTCATCACAGAGAAGAGTACAGACTTTTAGCTAGAAAAGAATAGAAACCTTCTAATTTGTATGGTGGCCAAAACAAATCTTTGGGCTGAGTGGAATCTGACAATCCTAGACTTGAAAACCATTTGTCATTTGTCCGTCTACTTAAGTGCAAAAGTCCACAAGTATCTCAGATTCACGCACTGGAGAAACAGATCCGAAAACCAGAGAAATGTACAAAATCCACCTGCCAACCATTATCTGGGAGTGAGCTGAAGAAAATACAAAAAGAAAGACATGGGCTGGGGTCTGCAGCAGATTTTGATCTTCCAGAGGAAACAAACACATAGTAACAGTCAAACAACAGGCCAATACAATATTTTAAACAGGTAGCTGGGTGGCACAAAAAATAAACAGCACAGCAGAGTTCAAAGAATAGGGGATAAAAGCGCCTCAACTAACTAGCAAAGGCCCAGGAAGTCCTAGGGACCTGAGGAGGCCCTTGAAGCCCAGGTACAATATGGAAAGGCGACAGCAAAGGAGAAAGGTGTCTCTCCTGAGCAGATCTGACTGATTCTTCCTGTGAAACGTCTCTGGCCTCCCATGCTTCTCTGCTGTCACCCTCTTCATCCAGGTCCCAATACCTGAATCTCGGCTTACTCAAACAACCTCTTAACCAGTTTTTCCTGCCTATGGATTCTCTATATCCCATGCCCACTTCCAAGCTGCCATGGAGAATTCTGTCAGATAAATCTTCCTTAAACACTGCTTGGCCCTTGTTTCCTCACTATTCCTCAACATGTACCTTCCTTCCAATTTGGGAGAGTTATCTAATTATTCCACTACACAACTTTTTTCATTCTTTGTGTACTTACCTTCAGTTACTTTGTTCACTGATGCCTGATAGCCTTTTCTTCCCTCTGGCCCATCCTTCAAAAGCCACATTTCCTCTCAACGGTCTCACTACTCTAAACTTCACTAATCTTCCTCTCTAATTAACTGCTACTGCAAAAGCCTAGACCACACAATAATTTGATTATATCCTGACTACCAATTACTCCGTGTGTGTGTGTGTGTGTGTGTGTGTGTGTGTGTGTGTGTGTGTGTGTAGCTAAAATAGGGTTCCTATCCTCAAGGAACTTCCAGCCTAACACAGAGATAAAACACATACAGAGATATTAAAAAATAATACGTGCATTTGACCCTCAGCTTATCATCTCCTCTATTTTTTTCCTTTGTCACCCTAAAAAGATACTTCAAAATCCATGTCATTGATCTTTCTAAGGCCGTTTTAAATCATTTTTTAAAACTTAAGAAAACTAGGCATTCTACTACACCACTGGTGAAGCTGTGAGCTGGCTGGAAAGTTGCCTCTTTTTGGAAAGCAATTTGGAATTGTTTCTTTAAAAAACAGATCCATCTTTCTTCTTTCCCAGTGTTCACTCCATCGGTTACAGCCCTTCTATACAACCAGACTAATGTCCAACGTGAAAGTATTTGCAGATCCTATACTTGATTGCACGCCACCATGAGGAGGGGGGGGAAGGGAGGGGAGAGAATGGGAAACTCAAGAGATTGTGGAACTGAATCTTGTGAACTAAAAGTAAATAAACAAATCAATTTTTAAAAAAATAAAAAACAGATCCAGAGATGCCCCTGCATCTCTTGCCCAATAAGGTCAAAGACAGACAAACAAGTCCCATATATACTAAGGTATAGATGAATCAGCCTTTTTTGTGTCAGCAAAATGTGTAGCAATTTTTTGTGGCCATAAGAACTAGAATCTGCTCATCAATTGGGAAATGCACCACATTGCCGTCCAGATGTATCACTCCCCTGAAAGAAGGACAACTCCAAAGAATTCAAAGAAACATGTAAAGACTTGTACAAACTGGAGCACAGTTAAGTAAGCAGGGAAGAAAGGTTCTAACTACAACAACACACATGGGAAGAACAAAACGTGAAACGGATCGCTATGTAATCCTAACACAGTCTTTTCTCTCTCAATTTATGGGAGTGCTTTCAGCAGACCTCTGCCCTCTGCGTTTCTCATCTCTTGGATCAGTGATCTGCACCCATGTAAACTCCTTGACAAAAAGGGTCTCCCCCACGCCTCTCTTATACACCTGGCACGTAGCACACAACAGCAACTGCAGTACTTCTGTAGACTTTTTAAAACTTAATTAAGAAAGTTCAAACAAACTGCCACATAAAGTCTGAGTGAGGAAAAAGTTTTTCCTGACAAAAAAATGTGGAAAAATTTTACATAAGAGACAGGATTTCAGTTAGGTTTTAAAGGATGAGTATTAATTCAAAAGGAGAAGAGAGAGACATTCCAAGTAATATGGCACAGCAGAGTCACAGAGAAAAAGCTGAAAACATAGCTGAGTGACGGAAAGAAAACTAACGAGGCTGAGGCACAGAAAACATATAAGATATGGAGTTAGGGAATAAAGCTATCAAGGCAGAGCTATCAACAAATTTTTGAGGACTTGGAATTCCATTCAAAAGAGTCTAAACTTTACACAGGTAATAAAGTCACAGGGAACAGTGGAGCGACACAGTAAAACAGAGAACCGGCCCTGGACTCAGGAGGACCCGGGTTCAAATCTGCCCTCAGACAATTGACACTTAGAGGCCACTGTGTGACCCTGGGAAATGCAGTTAACCCCTTGGGGGTTGCCTTGGGGAAAAGAAAAAAAAGATTGAATGGAAGTGACATGGTAGTCGATGGAAGAACGAAGGAAAGGGAAAAGAGTAGAGGTTGGAAGACCTATAAAGAAGATATAGTGATGGTTCCAGTAGGCAGGAATGAGATGAAAGAAAAGATAAAAAAAAAAAGGCTGAAGGCAGAGTCATCGAGATTTGTTAACCTACTGGATTTGAGAGGTGAAAGAGAGGGAAGAACCCAGGATCAAGGTTTTGAAACATAGGAGACTAGTATTGCTACCGATAGAAACACTGAAATCACAAGCAAGAGAAGGTTTAGAGAAAAAAGGTGTGTTCGGGTTTAGACATGCACATCTGGAGTTATCAGCAGGATATCCACGTAAAGGTGCGGCCTGGACCTGACGGAAGGGACAGCTGCGGCAGTGGGATGAAGGGGAAAAGAGGAGAAAAGACAAAACCTCAGAGAACAACCAGCTTAAGTGGCTCGGAAGAGCCTGAAAAGCCAGCTAAGCAGGACAGGGACAAGTAGGAAGACGCCCAAGAACTCAGTGTCTCCGAGGCTAAGTGAGGAAAGAGGGCGGGAAGCGGATCGTATCCAACATGAAATGCTGCCGAAGAGAGGTTACGCAGCATGAGACTGAGAACACGCCACTGGGTTTGCTGCTTAGGAAGTCACGGTTGCCCTTAGAAACTAGATTTAAAGGGGCTGATTAGGAAAGAGAGGCGTCGGGTATCAACAGCTTTTTAAAGAAATTTGGCAATGAAGGAGAGAAATAAGACTGTAAATGGATGATTAGAAAAGTTAAGAGAGGCCTTTTCAAGAGCCAAAAAGTTTGTTTGTAGGAAGAGGGAGAAGAAACAGAGACAAAAGATGCATGAAACAGAGGCGGCTAGGTGGCGCAGTGAACACAGCACTGGCCCTGGAGTCAGGAGGACCTGAGTTCAAATCTGGCCTCAGACACTGGACACACTTACTAGCTGTGTGACCTTGGGCAAGTCACTTAACCAGAATTGCCCTCCAAAAAGGAAAAAAAAAAGACGCATGAAACAGAGAAGATGATAGCTTGAACAGGGCCCTGGAGGGAGGTGGGGGGTGGGGTGGGGTGGGGTGGGGTGGGGTGGGGTGGGGGGATGGGATCAAGAATGCAGGTAAAGGAAGCTTAGTGAGGAATAGGAATATCTTTTTCTTTAACCAGAGGGAAAGAGAAGAGTGGAAAAGTATGAGGAAGAGATAAAGGAGTTGAAGTAATTCCTGTCAGAAGAATTTTTATTCACAGAGTCTTTTCAGTGGATCAGGAGGCTAAGTCATTCGCCAGGAGTATAAAGCACAATGGCACTGGTCACTTCTTATGATGCCTAAGGCAGGGCTGGGTTATGCCAGGTGCCCAAATTCTTGGTGGGGGATTCTATGAGAAACTGCATGGTTTAATGGTCCAAGTGCTAGACTGAGAGTGAAGAAAGCTCGGGTGTGAATCCTGCCTCCAACAGCTCCAGGACTCTGGAGAAGGTCCTCTTAGCATCCTCACTGACAAAACAGAGACGACAAGATCTGCAGTATCCACGGCACAAGGACACCGTGACGGTCAAATAAGGACGTAAGCACTACATAAATATCAACTATTATTATTCCAGGTATGTAGTCATAAAAGCATAATGGAAGAAACAGGGATGGGCCATGTGTAGAGAGCCAACTAGCCTAGCTAGAGTGAAGGGCTCCTATTGCTGAACAGGAAGAGATAAGATCAAGTTATAAGGAGCCTTGAATGATAAGCTGAGGAATATAAACCCTATCCTGGAAACAGAAGGGAGTTATCTGAAGTTTTTGAGCACAGGAACATCACGATGAAACCACCATTTTACAAAGATAATATTTCCAACAGTATGCAGAATCAGCTGAAGGGAGAAAGACAGTGGAAGCAAGGAAGCCAAATAAGATGCTGTAGGAGTCGTCTGACAAACCTAATCCCTAGAATCCTACAACACTAGTGGCAATAAAGAAGTGGGGATACAAGAAATACTGGGAAGCAATTACTTAACATCTCGTTAGACACAGGGGATGGAGGGCAAGGAAAAGCCAAAAGACAGTAAAAGAAATCACTTGAATCCACTACTCTGAGGGCGTATTCTCAGAGGCATGAAAAGCTGTCCGAGCGTCAATGGTTCTGTGTTCTATGATCCGAGAATATAAAGCAGAACGAGTATTTTAAAAGTCGTATTTGCTGGCTAAAGTAAACTAACTCACCAAGGCAGGGAACCATTCAGTTTTCTCTGAAGCAGAACTCACACTCACAACTTTTCCTAGTAATTCATCATTAAGGCGTCTTTTATCTTCATCTTCTTCTTCACTACTTTCTTCTTCTTTCTCATCTTCTGTCCTACAGTATAAAGACAGTAACTCACAATTAACTTAAATAACTAAAACATGACTATGATATACGCTAGCAGGGATGATTAACGAGAGTGCCAAATTACAGCAAAAACAGCCCAGGATGAAGAGAGCACTCTCTAAACCTGGTTTGCTACAGATTCTCCTGCTCCGTTCTGCTTAAGTGAGCAGGAAGGACCTGGCAGCCCTGGAAAAACAAGGAACGAGCCCAGATTTGAGGCACCTCTCACCCTGTATTCCTAGCTCGGTAAAGTAAAGGAGGTCCAATCTTAAGTTTTTATCTCATTCTAAAACAAGCTCTTAAAACTTTCACTAAATATATAAATTTGTTACGCCACTATAAAGGATCTTCAGGCTGATTTGGGGGGAAAGCCCCCAAAACAAAGTTAAGACTTCAGAAGTCAAAATGTAATTAAAACTTCTACAAGTTACAATAAAGCTTGCCTAAGTCTTCATTTTTTAACCAGGTGCTGTTGAGAGACAAGAAAGAACCCACCCAAGTAAATTTTCCAGGTAAATGAAACTTACCCATGTACCAAATGGTTTTTTATTTTAAATATTTTGATGGAAATATTCCTAGAATTTAGTTTATATTTCTTTGTCTTTTAAACAAAATACCATGAACACCATTTAACCTTTCCTTGATAGATCCAGCGTATCACCATGTCCTCAGGGGACTGATCACCACGAAAGTGTGAAGAATATTTTTTTAACCCAACAGTGTATCCCAGAATATTGGGCCTTTTCAATTCTTAAGTCTATATGGGAATTTTTCTCTCGCTTCCTTCAACTCTGCCAGGATATCATCTCTTCTTATTTCTGTCATCCTTCTTGCCTTGGGAATTGGCTAAGGCTCCAATTTACTTCTTCAAATATACTGTTTTGAGACACCAGCTAACTAACTTCGTCATAATGGTATTTGAAATAAGAGTAAGCAGGCTCCAAAAGGGATCTACGATTATAAGAGATGATTGAATACATAAACTTTTTAATATTGAGGTTTTTTTTGTTTTTGTTTCGCTCTTCAGCTGGGTTCCTGAGAGTTGAAATTGGTGAGAGCTGGCCTTGATGGACAATTAACCTCCAAATAAATGAGTTATTGCTGTACTAAATGTTACTTTGTTTTACATATTTTTGTTATTTTAAGAATACTACTTATTCCGTACTTTTTTTTCTCTAAATATTCCTAACAGTAGGTTTATCACATTCAATTTAAAATTTAATTGTAGGGCTTGACTACCAGCCAAAAGAATATGGGTAATATTAAGGACTGTTCAAAATAATGAAATGTCTAACAAAAGAAGATTCACTCTGCACCAGACGAAAGGTAATCAAATAGCTGAATTCTGGTTCATCTGAAATGCTAAATATTTTTTTAGACTGAACTGGATTGATTGACTTGGTCACTCACAATCACTTTTTACAACTGTGTCTTTCAATAGGTACAAAACATAGGAATTACAATGTGGGAAAACTCACACAGGAAGAGAAGACCTCCTTCCTCTGTTGGACTTCTTTCCAATTACTGGAGTGCCAAAGTGCTCTGGATTTGTTAGTGGAAGCTGGTCAAGCGTCTAGAGAAGAGGAAAAGAATTCTCTCACAGGTTTGCCACTATAGTGAGCTTGTAAGTTTAAGATTAAAATTGTTTGCTTACCTCACTCTCTGCAAAATGTCTTTCCCCTTTGAGGCATAAGGAAGTTCGTCGTAACGTCCTTTCATCGCCATCGTCAAACACTGCAATAAGCCAAAAAGCAGCAGGGATTGTATTTAACATTACAAAATACATAGTGAATTTCATCAAAAATATTCAACTGAAAACTTTCTTAAAACTTTTGTCTGAACCTGTGATTTCGACATTGAGGGAGAAACTTTCTTCACCAACTGCACTCAGCAAGCAATTCCAGCGTTTTAAAGAGTACCCCAAGGGTCACAATGTGTCAGAAATGAGTCCTGAAGCTGGTGAGCCCTTCCCCACTGAGAAGCTGGCTATTAAGTGGGCCTCAACATTGTATCTCACTCTCTATCTCACTATTCACTCTCTTTCAACATGATACCATTAGTCATTCCGTACTGAATATTTACAAAATTATTAATACTTTATTAATTCTTTCTTATGACCTGTATGGAAAATTACATTTGTTTCATTTTACAATGCAAACTGACACAAGTTAGATGACTTACTCTGATTAAGCCATCTTTCTTTTCCTAGTCAAACTGCAGCTCCAGCCAAGAAAACGTGATTGCTATAATCACAACAGAAAATTATGCCCCTTCAATTCATTCTCTTTTCCCTAAAAGTAGTTCTACCAACTTGAAGAGTTAGTTCTTGGCGCATGAATTTTCCCCATCGTTTCTAAAAATGCTAATGAGTATGGGGACTGGTAGGGTATCTATTTGCAAAATATAATTTTAACCTAAAAACCTGTCTCCTGGGAAGAGAGGGACATTAATACACTAGAAAGCAAGGAAATTTTTTTTAATTAAAGCCATGTTAGAAAAAAAATCAAGCAGAACAGGAACATAGATTTGTAATTTTACCTTTAATTAGAAAGGTACTTTCATAACAAAACAAGCCAAAGTTACAATGGATCTTTTTTTTTCCCTCTTCACGCTCTAATATCGTAAATAGTTTAACAGTAAAAAATGGTGTCAAATAGGTGGCCTGAGTTGGCACAACACTCAGTCGGGCCCAAACCAGATTAAAATGTAATGGGGAAAAATTTAACATAGATAAGTGATATTAATATGTGGCCCACAGGGGGATTTAGATAAGGTTTAAAGGCCCTGTTTCTACTGAAGGTTGATACCACGGGTCTACACTTTAGTTATTAAGTGTAGCTAAGGCCTATAAAAAACATCAGTGTACCAGTAACAGAACGACTAGTATTATAATCATGTGACTGACTTTGGACCTCACGGAGACATGAAAGTCATAGTTCCTACTGTTCCAACTAAGGACATATACAGATGATGCTACAAATCAAAACCAATAGTTATTCATTAAATTTGAGAAAATTTAAAAACAACTCCAATTCATTATCAATTTTAAAATTAATTACCATAAGGATCATAAAGAAGAATGGAGAATGCACTGAAATACCATAGTATCATTCCAAAGCAAAGTTTTATAACAAACTGCAAAATGATTATCAAAGGCTAAGAAATCATTAATTTCCTTCTAGAGAAATACGCAGTCAACATCTGTAGAAATTAGGCAATTCTAAAATTTAATCTTTTGAAGATTAATTTTTGTTGAAATAATCCAAACTTATTTTTCATTTAAAAGATTCCTACTTATTCCCTTTGAATCTAGTCTCTTCCCTCCTTGTAGAAATCTGTGAGACTGATCTTTAAATACCACTTTTATTGTATAGTTTACCTGCTCAAAAGCATTCAAAAACTTCCTTATTTCCTAATGGGGTCATTAATGCTTACACCTGGGTTTCACATCCTCCATACTGTAGTACACTATTCATAAACAATCTATCTTCCACTTCCTCCCAAAATTCACCTGCCCCTTTGATCAGACGAGTCTCCCTAAAGTAAAAACAAAAAACCAAAACAAAACAAAATTCCAAACACCACGCACACTTTCAGTTTTGTTTCCCTCACAAGGAAATGTGCTTTTTCCCTTTCTTATAAATGTGACTCATCTTTCAGGAGCTCATTTCAAGTCCTACCCTCCTACATGATGAAGCCTTTTCTATTCCCACTCCTTTTGACTTTCTTTACTCACTGAGGTCATCACTAAGAGAAGGATGGTAACAGAAAAGGATCTTAAAAACTTCTGGTATGTTCATTTTTGTATATAATGATCTTTACAGATAAAAAATACCTTAAAAGGAAGGCTTGCAATGACATAAAAATGTTAAAAACTCTTTGACAAAATAGATGCTAACATAAAATAGTAACATAAATTTTATATATACATATATATATATATCTAGCACAATTCTTTCTGAGACAATCACTAAAAACAAAAGTCATTTTAAAGAATAAGAAGCATTAACATGAATTTTGTAAAAAATTTCCTGCCTTCTAAAATTTATGTAACAAATTCAACTCCAAATCCCACATTTTAAAAGTATTTTAAGGTTATCAAAGAATTTTATATCACCCCATCTGATATAATGTAGACATACAAAATCTGTCACCTTCAGAAGCTTAAAGTCAAAATGTTGAGATTGTCAAAGGCTTCCAGTTCAAAGTCTATGATATATCAATTCAACAAACTGATCTTCCTTAAACTGAAAATTTTAATAGTAGATTAGTTTCAGTTTTGAACTGATTTAATGTTAAATCCTGCCCTACCCTCTCTACCTTTATTTCTTTATGATGTTTCTATCATATACAAATGCTACACACATCTATATATGTAGACAGAATCATTTCACAGCTCGTATTTGTCTACAGAGAACTAGCTCTGTGCCTGTGCTGACACTAGTGCTGAGCTTAAAAGCAGATCAACAGAGAACTACTGTCTTCATTAGTGATGATCACAGCAGCACAGTAGTTGATCTGGTTAACCAGCCAACTGTGCTTGAGTTTCACTGAGTTCACATTGAGTTTTGTTCCTAAAGCTACTTGTTGCCTTTTAAACTCTTCGCTTTTAATGTGCTAAAAAAGCCCTTGAGATTCACCAGCACTATTTATATAAGCAAAAATTGGTAAAATTCTTAGAATTTATTAGTCATTGCGAGGGGGAAGAAAATCCAACTCAACTTCAGCAGACACATAAACACAAGAATATATAATGTATCCAAATGTCAAGAACTTAAAACTCAATATGAAGTTCAATCACAGTATTAAATTGGCTAGGCTGGTTAACAGAATGCTAGTGATTTTCAACTGGAAAATAATGAGTATCAACCAAAAGTTTTTAAAAATGCATTTGTGCTAAACTGATATGAAATGGCTGGAGTGGAGGAAAAGATTTTCAATTAATGGAGCTTTCTCCCTCAGAAATCTCAGGAGAAACACAATTATTTATTTTTAAAAGCGGAGTAAAAATTCACTTTTTATCAACTTTCACTATCTAGCACTAAGCAAACAAAATATGCAAAACTGATTTAACAAACATTTGTTAAAAGCTTATTATGGGCAAGGAGCTATATTAGAGTGTGGGTAGAGACTCCAAAATGATTAAGTCACTGTTCTAATAAAGTTTATATTCTGTTTGGTATACAGCTAGAATAAAGGATAACTGAAGAGAAGAAAGTACTGTCAACTGTGGCGGAGGGATCATGAAGTCTCTATGGAGGAGAGGACACCTAAGGAGAAGAGATGAGGAAGGACAGAAAGTGTGTCGAGGTTGGGGATCCACTAACAGTCCAGTTTGGCTGGAACTCAGAGAATGTGAAGGGAAGTAATGTGAGAAGTCTAGGAAGGTAAACGGAACGCTGGGCAGAGAAATTCTTATCTTATCCTCTAGGATCATAATAGGAAGTCACTGAACACTTGTGAGTGGGAATTGACAGGGGAAGACCTATGAATTAGGAAGACAGGAGAGTGGGCAGCTGGGAGATAAATCAGCATTCTGTTGCAAGAGTTTAGGGGAGGTACTGAAGGCCTGACCCAGGCAATGCCAGCATGGGCACAGACAGGGGAGATGATGATTTCTATCCTGGATATAATAAGTTTAGTGTTGCGAGGGCTGCATCCCAGTGGAAACATTCAGTCAGCGGTCAGCAACGTAAGCCTGGAAGTTGAGGAATTGGATTATGAACTCAACGCACAGATCTAGGCATCAGTTGTTAAGAGAGAGAACTGAACCCAGAGCAGCTGCCGAGAGGTTAGAGAAAACATCTGGTCAGAAACTTTGTTACACGACATAAAAATAACCAGGAAGGCAGCAGAATGCACGAGAAAATGATGCCAGGAGTGGTGTGCTGGGGCAATTCCTCAAACCCCATCCGGTGCAGGCCCGTTTGGGGCGCAGCTGCTGCTTCCCTTGAGCCTCTGGTGCCAGTCCTTCCCCACGCTTCTCCAGCTGAAGAGCCCACTTCCTATCGGACACAGAGAAAGATGAGCTCCTCAGCGGGCTCTTTCCCCTTCTGTACGTCTATTTCCAAACACGCTGACGCCGCTCCCCGTTCTCTCTGGCGCTGTGTCACTATTTGTACCGTCAGCACGTGCCAAGGCACCTAGCCCAGCGCGGGCACCTAGGAAACATTTGTTGACTGAATGACACCCCTCTGTCTGCTCTGACAGACAGCTCCCACCACCACCCTCTCCCCTATCTACGGGCTCAATCCTCGACTGGCAGAAACACACCCATGTCTCTCCACCCCCTTTTAAAAAGACAAAACACTGAACCCACGTCATCACCTCAAACCACAGCAAGCACAGTCCTCTCTCTGCTGTCTGTGTGTGTTTTCTCTCCCTGCTCCTTTCCTCCCTCTCTCTCCTGCTTTCTCCAACAGCCAAACTCCCAGAAAAGCTTGTGTAGTTTCCACGCCTCCAGTTCCTCTCCACTAAATTCTCAACTTTTTCTAATGTGGCTTCTGTTCTTCAATACCCAAAACTGCTCTGTCCAATGTTAATCAATTCTTCATAGGCTCTGTGCAGCATCTGACAATGGTAACTATCTGCTTCACCAATACCTTCTCCTTTCTGGATTTCTGTGCCATTGTTCTCCCTTGGTTCTCCTCCTATCTGACTGATTCTTCTCAGTTTCCTTGGGTAGATTAGCCATATCATGCTCCCTAATAATGGGTGTACCCTAATATGTTTTAAGCCTCCTTTTCTCTCATGAACTCCCACGTTATCATTTCGATGCAGATGACTTTCTAACCTACTCCTAGTCTCTTTCTTGAGCATTAGTCTCAAATCATCAAAGGCCTGTTATAACATTTCAACTAGATAGGCCAGAGACATTTCAAACTCAAATTTAACTGTCTGTTCCCATAAATTCTTTCCTCCTCTGAACTTCCTTATTTTGTGGGGGTACTACCATTCTCCTAGTTACCCAGATTTGCAACTTCGGTCATGTTCAACTTCACTCTACCTCGCCTCACCTCACACACCCAATCAATTGCCAATTTTTGAAAATTCTATATCCCTGACATAGCTCACCTATTTCTCCTTTCAATTCACATAACCAACACCCTAGTTCAGGCTCTCATCCTCTCTTCCCTGAATTATTAAAGAAACCTTCTAGTTAGTCTTTTGACATCTCCTCTCCCTAATTCAACCTCCACATTTCTGCCAGGGATTTTCATAAGGCACAGACAAGACCATGTCATTCTATTGCTGCTCAATAAACTCCAAGGACTCCCAATTATCCTTAGGGTCTAATAAATTCCCCTGTTTCCAACTTACCTTTTCAAGCTTATTATACAAAAGTTTATGGCAGAAAAGAATCTATCTTATATCAAATTACAATTCAGGAATTGACAACCAATTTCATTTTGAGAAATCATGAATACTAGCAGCAATAATTAGCTTTGATCAAATTGGCAAGTCTTTACATTATAAGACACTTATTATTATTTGAAAATAAACAAGGCAAGATCAGTTACAAGAAAAGAAGGAAGAGAGGAAACATGCTAATTTTGTGATTATGATTCAGCTATATAAGCAATAACAAATGTAATGTCTGGGGAAAAAAAGATATTTAACTTCACTGCTTATTTCAGAACTTAAAATGGGTCTACAAAGCCCAAGCCTACATTCAGATACATTTCAGAGTTATATCTTTGTTATCACGCTCCCTAGCCCACTTCAGATCACCTGGTATCCAAACTTGTGATGGTGATCTCTCTTCTCTGCACCTGCTTAGACTGGTTTACAGATGACAGACAGTAACACAGGCCTGCCCCTGGACCCATGCTCAAAGTCTTTCCAATTTCTTAGGGTCTGAAAACTACACCATCAAAGGGCAAATTGTGGCTACAAAAGAGTCACAGTAATGCCATGGTGACGTCCTGATGCAGAGCTGGAGATACTACATCATTATCATGTTTAATGAAGAGATAAACCAGTTTAAAATTTTTAATACAGAATAATAACTAACTTGGGAGTTCATGATTGTGAATTATTATTAAAAGACAATTACATGGTTTTTTAAAGTCTGCAAAATATTTATAGCCATTATCTGACTTAAGCCTTAATCTGTGCTATATATATAATAGGTCTCATATCTGTTTTTCAGATGAGGAAGCTAAGGATTACAAAATTTAAGGGAGTAGTAGCTAGGGGGCGCAGTGAATAGAGTACCAGCCGTGGAGTCAGGAGGACCTGAGTTCAAATCCGACCTCAGACACTTACTAGCCGTGTGACCTTGGGCAAGTAACTTAACCCCAATTGTCCTCCAAAAAAGCAAAAAAAGGAAAAGAAAATCTTCTTTACAGACAGAACCCCATTCTGCAAGAGGAGAGGGAGGTCCTCCAAAAACTCCATCTACATTAAAGAAGGACTGGCTATATATACTATGCCATGATGGTCAGAATGTAATCTACTACACTATTTTTATGAGAAATTTTGGAAGATTTTGCTATTCAAAATAAGCCCTCAATTTACTGATTTTACAATTCTGACATATTCTCTTTTTCTTACAGAAGTGACTAACCCTGTATTGTAGCTGAGATCAAAGAGAGTCACATTTAATTAATCAAGTGTCCTATTTTGAAAGCAATGGGACAAACCAGTTCATTTTAAAAGACATCAGGTTCTCAGAAGATACCTAGTTGCTTAGTATTAGTATATTATGAAAGGAGAGGGGAACAGAATCAGGTCAGGGGAACAGAATCCATGGTGAGTTGTGGATTGCGTTCAAAAAAAAAAGAATATAGAAGGAGAGAGCAAAGAAAGGCTCTCTGTATATGGAAGAGTTCCAGCTCCTAGAAGAAGCCCCTGGGTGACCCTTTGTTTCACTCCTCCCCAGTAGCACCAGAAAAAGTCAAGCCCCAAAAGGCGAGGTTCCTGCTTGTCTTTCCAGGATAGCAATGGACTCTGTGTGTGTCTGGGGGTGGGGGGATGACAGAAGGAAAGGAAGAGGAATATCCATCTCTTCTGATCCCTACCCATTACTCTCCACTCATCTACCCTTAAAATATCAGACTGTTTGCCTTCAAAAGTTCCCTGTGCATCAAAAAAAGAATTATCTGAACTCACTTACATTAAAATATAATGAATCAACTAGTAATAAAAAAGAAAATATCAGATTTCTTCCTGTTTTCACCAATCTTTAAGGCCTGGAGGAACCCCACAAATATCATCTAATCCAACTCCTATTTCTGAAAGAGGCTACTTTGATATGGTCAAAGAGGTTAAGAACACTGTCAGCAGAAGACTGGAGAGGCAGAAGAAAGAGGCACGGTGGTGGCACAAAGGCCATCACTAACTAAAAGAAATCTCACAACACCCTCAGGGCTGGCCCTGGTTGTCCAGCTATACTCAGACACACAGGAGTCGTTCAACAAAGTATTTCTGTCTTCTGCGGCTGGGTGCCCGTGCAGCTTGGCGATGACACTGCCACTGAGCTGTGTGATTTACCAAGTTTCATTTGTACAGCGGACCGTTACGGGGTAGCTTATTTCCCAGAGAACTGGTGCAAATCAGAATGCTGCAAGGGATTGCAAGCACGAGATGGGGAGTTCAAATCAGACCTGGGTTTGAGTCACAGTTCACTAATTACTACACGTGTGACTCTGAGTAAATCACTTCTCTGGGCCCCAATTTTTTCATCTGTAAAATAAGAGGACGGGGCCATATTTTCTCTAAGGTCCTTTCTAGCTCTAAATTCTAGGATCCTAAATATCCAAAGCATATCGATCAATGGCCAAGAATGATAGGGATCATATTATTGATGGTTTTGTCCTTAATAAATACAAAATTTATTAACATTAAATAAGTCACTACATTTTGAAAGAACAAAGCTAAAATTTCCAGTCCTTGGTAATGCTTTTACTAGAGTTGTATAATGTGACTAAACATATCACACCTCTTAAGCATTCAATAAAACATCTGTTCAACATAAGACTTGATTAAACATTAAACTATGTGACCTTTTACATTTGCTAGAACTCTACCGAAGGATGGCACTGAAGTGACCCTGGATTCCCAAGGGCAATGTCAGCTCTCTATATAAGCTCTAAAAGGTCTTCCTGTCAAGCTAGAAAAGCTTTGGAGCATCCTCTCAAGGAGGAACTATACAACTTCCCCAGGGATCAAACGGAGTTCAAAGGAGTTCACCACTAGACAGATGAAAGTAGAAAATCTCAAAATCCTTCATTTCCACACTGAAGTTACTCTGTATCTAGTACATCTCTACTATCTACAGCAGATGCTTCAATGCCTACAGGTTTCCTTCCCTAGGACACAAGTTCCCTGAGGGCAGGGGCTGCTTCAGTTTTGTTTCTGCATTTCCAGAACTTACACAATGCTGAGTACAGGCTTAATAAATGCTTGCTGACTGCTGCTCAAATCATCTATGGGACAGTTAGGGAGCCTGCAGATAGAATGCTTGGCCTAGAGTCAGAAAGACCTGAGTTCAAATCAAACACTAGCTGTGTGTCTCTGGCAAGTCACTTAACACAATCTGCCTCAGTTTCCTCATCTGTAAAACAAGCTGGAGAAGGATAAAGCAAACCACTCCAGTACCTTTGCAAAGAAAAGCCTAAATGGGGTCATGAAGAGTTGGACACAGCTGAAACGATGAACAACAAAAATAATCTGGAGGCGACGAGGTGGTGCAGTGAACAGAGTACCAGCCCTGGAGTCGGGAGGACTAGAGTTCAAATCCAGCCTCAGACACTCAGCACTTACTAAGTGTTAGATGGGCAGCTAACACTTGGGCGAGTCACTTAACTGCAAGTCAACTGCCCCGGCCTCCTCCCTCCAAAACCCAACAAAATAATCTGCTTCAGTGGAGGGACATCAAATAAGTGAAGAGATCTGTGGAATTCTGAAGTAGAGATCATGCAACAGAGAGCACCTCACATGAGAACATACAAGGTCTGTGAGGTCAGTAAATGACGTCACTAAAAAGTCATGTCTCCATTAAATTATAATTTTACAAATAAGTGTCACGATAATAGAATTACAAAACAAAACCCAGCTAATAAGAAATTTAAAAGCTGAGAACTTTCATGGGAATATTCATCCACCTCAGATTAGAACTCATATGCTTACACAGACACAAGATAAAGAAAGCAAAGACTAACAGTAGTAGAAGACAAAAATGTAAAGATTTGAAAATTTTCTTTAATAGAACTACAACATAATATTATCAGTCATAGTAGCTCAGGTAACTAAATCGATATTGCTCAAATCTGTCTCCCCAAGCGAGAAGCAATTTGTACCCCCTGAGAAAGTAACCACATCAGTGGGATCGCAGACCCAGAGAAATGCTGATGAGCTAGAAGGGGGGGCAATTGGAGAGAACCAAGGAAAGCCAGAGCTCTGAATGACTAACCAGGGGGGAGGGCAATTCGAAGGCCAAGCTGGCATGTAATTTTAAGTATAAGTGCAGACATTTTGCGCAGCATAATTTCATTTATATAACTCAGAAAGGGTGTGACTACAGAGTAACAAGTGTGACAACAAATCACACGGAAAAACTGTGATTTTTTTCCTTTCAACTATGACAACTGAGTGATTCAGAGAGCTGACGACCAAGAGGGCACTGAGATCACACCATCAATAAACTCAGCAATTCTGTATTATGTTTTATAGTAAGGGAAAAAGCAGCTCAGGAGTCCGGAAGCCTGGTTTCTAGTCCTTGCTCTACCTAGACAATGATCTCGCGTGGCCTTGAACAACACACAGCTTCCTGGAAGGGGGGGCCAGGCGTGCCTAGGTAGCACCAGGGATAGAGCACCCAGGACTGAAATCAGGAAAACTCATGTTTAAATCCAACCTTACCCACTTACTGGCTGTATGACCCTGGGTAAGTCACTCAACATTATCTGTGTCAACCTCCTCACCTGTAAAATGAGACGGAGAAGGGAACGGCGAGCCATTTCACTATTTTTGCCAAGATAATCTCAAAGAGGTCACAGAGAGTAGGGCACCGCTGAAAATGACTAAACCACAACAATAAAAACCAAGACTGAATTCTGGGTCTTTCCGTAGTGTGGTCATGGAAGGCCCCAGGAAGTCTTTTCAATAATTAAAGAATGCACATTAACTGCTCTTGTTGGCTTCTAAACTAACGGTCAGGTACCGTCATGGCACACTGCGAAGGGCTGTCCAGATTGTTAGCTGTGCTAGAATTTCATTTGCTAACAAACAATAGGTGGACCGTGACTGAAGACTTGCAAATCTTTTCTTAATGGAGAATTTCATTTCAATGTGTGTCATATTTTACTTGTATGAGGAAAAAGGCCAAATAGTTTCTAGTAATTCTGCAAACTGAGACTAATATTGGGTTTGGGGGAGGTTGTTTTGTTATTAATTCATTCATTCCTTTATTTGAGACTGGGTCTCTCTCACCCAGGCTGACGGGAAGGGGCCACTCATGGAACTCATCTCCAATATAGTTTTCAGTTGGGGTTGATTCATCCCTCATTAGGCAGTCTGGTGACTCCCAGCTCCTAGGAGCTCACTGTTTGGCTGGACTTAGTAAGGAAATCCAATCAGCGTTAGCCCTAGAACAGCTCCAAACCTCCACATTCTAGCACTCGATCAGCAGCAGGGATTATAGGAATGCACCAATGTGTCTGGCAATACATCAGTCTGAAGACAAACTGCACTCGACAGTCAGATTTCTTACTCAGCATCCTACCTGCTGGGATTTCCATTCATCTACAGCACAATGATAAAGGATATTCAAAATAATGAAATGATGACCAACAGACTCACTACAAGATCAGTAATATATGACTACATTATGTTTAGGAGAACTTTTTGTATTAAATATAGCTCATATTCTAATTCTTTGAAACTGATAAACTTCAACACTGTCTCTTAATTAAACTGACTCCTTGTTCCATCAAGTAACAGAGAAGTCAGCGCACAGCGGCTCAACATGTAATGCTGGCATTAGAGAGCAAAGGCAACACTCATGGGAGGAGCTGTGATTTATCAAGATTTTATGATATGCTGAGAGCAGGCCTGCACAACTTGTACCCCATAGCAGCTTACAACTGCCAAAGGATTTGGGGCAGCCCAGGAAAAATGTAGGGAAAACATCTTTTGTGTGTAAAGGAAATCCTCTGGCATGCTGTAAGCAGCCCTCAGCTGTGAGAGGCCCACTGGCGGCAAGCTGCGCAGGCCTGACTTAGAGAAATCACGTCACCCATGGCACTCTTGAATACGTATAATAATGAGGCATATTATCAAGTTCTGTTTCACTGTGCTGAAATGGCGTTTGTCCATCATCAAAAAAGCCTAAAAACATTAATAATACGTGATCTAGTTATTTTTATTCTTTTGACCTTTTGTTGTTTTTTTTTTTGGAGAGGGGAAGGCAGGGCAATTGGGGTTAAGTGACTTGCTCAAGGTCACACAATTAGTTTTTGTGTTAAGTGTCTGAGGTCAGATTTGAACTCAAGTCCTCCTGACTCCAGGGCCAGCACTCTATTATTCACTGCGCCTCCTAGCTGCCCCTTCTTTTGACCTTTTAGACAACTTACTACCACTTTATTTAAAGAGATGAAGAAACTGGGAAAAAACCAAGACTGAAACACTTAAATGTAGGTACTGCTTTTTACTGAGATCTCTCCTGTTTTTTTCTTTCACTTATAGCTGGAGACTGAAAAAGGACAGTAGCAGGAAAAGGGTATTGAAGTTTCAGTGATTCCAATACCAATATGCTTCTGTTCTTAGGATCAATCAAGCCATTCCCTTATTAGAGAACCCATTTGCTTGCCTTCTCCCAATCCCATTCCTGGAACTGATCCTCCCCTTCTCTCTCTCCTTGCCCCCCATTTCCTTTTCTACCTCTCTTCAAAACCAGAAAGTCATCACCTCAAAATTCTGCCTTGCTCTTCCTTTGCATTTATCTCAGTTAACTGTGTATCAGCCACTGTGCAGTCATCTGTCCTCCTATTAGACTGTAAGATCCTCGAAAGAAGACACTGTGTTCCACCACAACACCCATTTAGTACAATGACGTGCACACAGCAGGCGTCTAATACATGTTCACTGAAATTAAATGAATGACTGGAACTAAGGAGATCTTCATTATGAGCTCTAACCATATTTCACTGGGCATCTCTGAACACAGAAATGATACTCTTCTACATGTCAGATTTCTCATCTCTATTCATATGGTAGTTAATAGCTTCCAAATGATTATTTGGTATCTTTGTTCAAATAGTTTGAAGTACTCCACAAAACAATGTCAACTAGGGGACAGGGGAGAAGAGAAGGAGAAAGAGAAGGAGAAGAAGGAGGAGAAGGGGAAAGAGGAGGAGAAAGAGAGAGAGAGAAGAAGAGACAAATGGGAGAAAGAGATGGAGGGAGAGAGAGGGAGGGGATGGGGGAAAAGAAGGTGAAGGTAGAAGGAAAGAGAGAGAGGAGGGGAGGCGGTGGAGAGGGAAGGAGGGAGGAAGGGGAGGGGAAGGGAGAGGGGGGAAGAGAGAGAGAGAATATAGTTAAGTTGATGGACTTTCGGATCTTTAACAGTATTCACAGTAACATCAACATTTTGTAAAAAGACACTGTTCGCTGTTTCATGTGCAATGTTTGGTCATTAGTTGAATAGGAAGACTAAAAGATTAAACCAGTAACGTGAAAGTGTTTGTGAAAGTTCTTAATAGAACCCCAGACTTAGAGACGCGATGTTAGGGACTCCTAGAAAAAGCCAGTTGGACACTGCTTTTTTTATATGCAACATCTTTTTTGATCCCTCTATAACACTACATTGAGAATTAGATTCAAATAACAGGTTGAACAGGACTCAACCTTTCAACATGGAGCATTAGGCTACACGAAGAGCAAGAGATCTCTTCCATTTGTGAGTTCCCTCCAATGATGTTTATCACAGCAAACAAGCCCGCCTGTCACATGGGACTTGTCAGGGTCTTCATCTAAGTTCACCAAAGGGGTCTGCCCAAAGGGCCAGAAGCCTTCCCTGAGTTATCTTGGCATGATGAAGATATCAGCGGAGTATGGGGGCTTTCTGCTTGTCATCCTTTGCCCGTCTTCTTTTTTTATCATACGCTTCCTTGATGATAAATCATTTACTCATGTTCTTTGTGAAGTTCCACATCAGTTATATGTTATAGCATATTCATGACCTGTCAGAGCTTTCTTTATTGTCCTAGGTAAAGTCCTTTAATTCACTGGAGATTTTTATTCCATGTCTCATGGCCATAAGCAAAGCTGTTAGAATGGTATTTAAAAGGTAGGCTCTTTGTTTCCAGGGGAAGTTTAGGGTCATTAGTAGAGAGCTGCAGTTTTCCGTGGGAATCCTGCCTGCTCTCCTCCTCCTATTCAACTCTGAGCTGAACACTGCCCGTCCCAGACAGACAGACCAATAAACAAGCTCTTTATAGCTTGTCCAAATACATGTCACTTCCATACGTGAAAGATAAAATGGATAGAAAAGAATTGCTTCTATGAGGCTCTGAGACGAAGCAGGGCTTGATGCAGCCAGCATCATCACTAAAAAAATTTCTTTTGAGTGCCTACTATGTGTAAGGGACTGTATTAAAGCAAAACTCACATTGCCTAAATGAACCTTTTAAAGTATTCTCAAGTATCTTTTTCCTAAGAAATAGTGAGGGGTAGCGGATAGATTTCTGAACTCTAAGTTCAGGAGTCTTCCAAATCTAAATCTGAATACCACCTCAAATACTTAATAGCTGTGTGACCCTTGGAACTCACTCTTTCTAACTCTCAACTTCCTCGTATAGAAAATGGGATTTAGAGCACTTATTTCACAGGGCTGCTCTGAGCATCAAATAAGAAAACAGATGTTGAACACCGTGAGCTATTATTATGATGAGTCACATGTGAGTGGGGCATTCCCAGCCAGAGTAACTCATCTTACTGCCCTGTAGAATGTTTGACACCCAACAGGCAAAGAACAAATGCTAAATGACTCGTCTTCAACACTGTTTATGTAAATGTCAAAACACTGTTATTCTACTGAAAAGGCAATAAAGACTAATAATTCTCTGGAACATATGTTAAATGATAAATTCTGCCATGATTTGCTCACCTCGATGCTCCTAGATAAGAGATACAACATCTGTATATTTGTTTCATTTGAAAATATATTGTATGTTCAACCAATAATTAGTAATATTGATACCTAAAAACCAAATGGATTGAATTTCAGAAACATTTAGGGAGCAAGAGAATCCTGCTGCAGAAGTACAAGGAATACAGCGGTACCCTGACATACAAGTGCACCAACTTACAAGATTTCCAAGATACGAGTTGTCACTTGGTTGATTTTTTGCTTTGAATTGCAAGCCAAAATTTGAGATACAAGCTGCAGCTAGTTGGTGCAGGGAATGCCACAACCCAACACCCACCCAGCACCCCATGCCTCACTTGTTCAGTCCTCATGTTTACCTTGCCAGTGAAGAAAATTAAGTTAAGCGAAAGTAAAAAAGATATTGTAGCATTCAAGTTCAGGGATAAAGTGTAGCATTAAGAGCGTAGCAAGTAAGTGACCAAAAGTGACCGAAAGAGCAGGAAACAAAACTCCTCTAAGCTCCTCCATCTCTTTCCTCCACCCTCCACCTCCGCCAGTATCTTCTGTTAGCTCAAGTCGTCTGATATCCAAGGTAAATGGACACTTTATAAAGCCAGTTTATTTCTTTACATTCTCTTTTATTATGTTCTTATACAATATTTATTGTTTATAAATACTTTTTTCTTATTTAAAAACACTTAAAAAAATACTGGGGTGGCATTTTGGGGGCTGGAACGGACTACTGGCATTTCAATTAATTTCAATGGGGAAAGTTGATTTGATACATGAACAAATTAAGAGCTCAGTAACAGAACGAATTAAACTCGGAAGTCAAGGTACCACTGTATTCCACTAGCGATACTCACATATGTAGACAAACTTGCTGTTAACACTTAACACCTCACCCAGATGAAAAATTCAGGAATAATGCTTGCTACTACATACTCCCCACACCGCATATTCAACCACTTGTCCAGTCTTATTCCTCATTCCTTCCACACCTCTAGCATGTCTCTCTTTCCCCACTCACAAAACCTCCCCAGGCCAGGTCCTTATGATCTCTTCTCTGGACTGTTCCTAACCATACGCCCTGCCTCAAGCGGGTCTCTGCTCTCTAAACACTTAACAGTACTAGGAAAAACCTATGTTTTACAAACACATCAAAATAAAACTCCATGAACTTGCTGGAAGTTTAAATCAGTCTCCAAAAGTCGTATTTCTTAAAATCATATTGCTCAAAATACTAATGCTATGGCAGACAACAACAGCTTACAAAGTAGGAAAAAAGGTGTTTGAGAAGAAAAGTTACACCAAATAAAAGTGATTCTAACAGAAGGGACCACAACAACAACAATGAATGTAAACAGTCTCGAAACAAAGCCATCAGCAGTTATCTCCAACAACATGGAGGCAAACGTTTTCTTGAAGCCAAAAAAGTAAGGAAATTTAAAACAGAAGCTAACAATTTCATAACCCTACTTAAGATTTGTCAAATGTTTTTCATAATTTGAAAAGATCCTATATTTTCCCCCCTACAAGTAAACGACAATATTACAAATAAACTCACTTATGCTAAAAATTCCAAAAGTAGAAACTGAACAATGAAGACATTCACACCAAAAACACTGCTGCATAAAGACTCTTTGATCATTTTAAGTGTTGTGCTTAAGCTCTACAGAACACACAAATTCCCAGCCCACCTTAACGTCCCCACATTTGTCAAGGCGACCAACCTCCTCCACCTCACCCAGATGAAAAATTCAGGAATAATGCTTGCTACTACATACTCCCCACACCGCATATTCAATCACTTGTCCAGTCTTATGCCTCATTCCTTCCACACCTCTAGCATGTCTCTCTTTCCCCACTCACAAAACCTCCCCAGGCCAGGTCCTTAGGATCTCTTCTCTGAACTGTTCCTAACCATACGCCCTGCCTCAAGCGGGTCTCTGCTCTCTAATCCATCAAAGTGAACAGCTACCAAAGTGATTCCTAAATCACAGGTCTAACCACGTCACCTTCCTGCTCAAGAATATCTGGCAGTTTACCACTGCGTATCGAATATGAGTTTCTGTTTGAAATCTAAAGCTCTTCACAATCTGACTCCAGCCTACATGCTGAGACTCATGACAGATTACTACCCCACCAAACTGCCCTGTCCTTAGGACTCCTCATACACACCATACTCTCTGCTATCTCTGAACTTTTGGGCAGGTCTTTGCTTATGTTGGGAATGAACTTCCTCCTCACCTCTGTCTCTCAATTCCCAGCTTCCTTCACAGGTTCATTCAAATTCCACCACCTGCGAGGGGCCGTCCCTCACGTGCCAGTGCTCCCTGCAACTGCTGTCAATGTGTACATGCCTTTCCTTACAGGTGTATGTACTGTGTTCTGCCTCTGTGTAGAATGCGTTGTAAGCGGTTTGAAGAAAGGGAACTTTTTGCCTTTATAAATGCAGTGCTAAATAAATGCTTGTAGATTGACTTACCCATCAAAAATGTTAGCTAAAATGGTATTGTTACCAATATTTGAAGATAAATATTACTTAAACTCAACTTCGGGAGTTCACTGTAAATCCAAAAACATTCTACTTGTCCAAATAAATACCACAGTCAGTGAAGCACAACAAATCTTCACTGTCTCCTTTGGACCCAGCACCACAGAATTATAGGACAAAATTAAAAGGGTAAGAACGCTAAGAATCACGGTCTGATCAAATCAGAAATTTATAAACCACTCCTTTCTCTGAAAAGGTAACTCCATTAAGGAGCTCAAATTTTGTCTTTGCTTCCACTGATGAGCTTTCTGACTACATTCTTTCCACACTGACATGTGATATCCATATCAGCCCATTTAAGCAAAACAAGGCCCAACTTGTATTACATTGTGATGATTTATAAAACATCTTATGGAAAATTGCTATCATCATAAATAATGAAAGGTTAAGGCCATTTTTTAGTTACATGAAAAACAGAACGGAAACATAGTAATAATGCTGAAGTTCACCATATATTTAGTTCAATGCTTCCTTGGACAGAAAGATGAAAGAACTAAAAAAAGAAACTATATTCCTGTTGTTACTCTCAGATGGAATAACACTTCTATCTTAACAAGGATACATGTTCCTGAAAGGCCACTTGCATCCCCTCAGGAAACTTTTGATCAAATATGTTCTTAGTATTTCCAGCAGACATCTATATACAACTTTGTTGACAAAACTGTTAACTATACTTACGAAATAGAGGCATGCCCCAATATCCAAATCCACATGAATTAATACAATTACTTACCTACAGTATACCAACTGGCATCTGTCAATTTACTGATAATAGCTTCCTGAATGGATCCATCAGGTGCTTTAGTTTCCACAATCGCTCCAACCTAAAGCCCAAAAGCCAAACATTACAGATCATCAAACTTAAACATCGCTCTTACCTTCTCAACTCCCCCCAGATGTGAAAGTCTCCACGAAAGAAAACTATACCTTTAAATATTGATTTCACTAACACTTATGTACCATTCACATTATCTCATTTGAGCTTCACAATGCTGTTAAGGCAGATGAGGAAATTTGTGGTTCATATAGTTTATGGGATAGAGCCAGGACTAGAATCTGGTCTACTGACTTCTAGTCCTCTGCCCTTTATCCTACACCACAGTGTCCAATAAATTTCTAAATATAAGAGCTGGGAAACAACAAAACAAGTAGCCAAAAGCCTTTTTTAACTTCTTTCTTGAAGATCAAAGTGAGGATAACAAAGAACAAGAGATCACTTTTACATCCTGCTCCACCAAAAAGCAGAAGGATGAACTGACTTTATGTAGGCAGCATCCAGTCCTTCATGTATCATATCACTGAAAAAAAGACTATTATAAAGGCTTGATAAATTACTTTGTGGTTAACAAGGATGTTTCCTTATTAACAAGGTTAAAAGACCATAAAAAACATTTAATGAAGATGAATCACTAAAACAGAATCAAGATTTCCTCCAAAAATTGGCCAAAAATCAAGAGGACAGAATGTATTTCCCTAAATATATTTTCATCCTACAAGATTCACTATCCGTATATGTGTGTGTGTGTATGTGCGTGTGTGTGTGTATACTTTTATATATGGGTATATGCGTGTATATATACATATATGTATATATATGCATATGTATATATATATACACACACATACACACACGTATATATGTGTGTTTCCCTATAGGCGTATGTACGCATTTTAGCAGACAGAACAAAGCATTTGAGATGGCAACCCTAACTTAACAAAAGTAAGCTTTTCAAACACGTGACTTGCCATTCCAAATTTCCATTACTGAAACAACAAAAAACTTTAAAAAGGCAAAAATCTATGACACATCTAAGATTATTTTTTCTTTCAAATGTCATTTAGTATCTCTAAGGATACAGTCGCTTGAGAACACAATTTCTGTTTAAAAAAGAGTAATATTCCACTTGATCCACTACTACATCTACCTGAATCACAGGATCTTTTTGATAATAAAAAGAATAACAATGGTTAAGATTTACACAGCGCTTTCAGGATGCAGAGTGCTTTGCACATACTGCCTCACTTAATCTTCCACATAACCCTCAGTGTTACTATTACCCCAATTTACAGATGGGGAAACTGAAACTGAGAGAGGTTAAGTCAGTCATTGGCCCAGGACCACACAGCTAAGTAGGTGAGAGACAGGATTAACGCTTCAGTCTTCCTGGCTCCACCTTGAGCACTCGGTGTCTGATGCCAAGCTATCCTCTTATTGAATAGGACAGAATTTTTTCTCTTGGCTTAACATTTATATAAAATACTGATAGTTTTCCAACCCCTTTTACAAAAATGAAACCCAGGATGCTACAAATTTTAAGCCTTGCAATTTCAAGTATTATCCAAATCATACTGCATACATACTCTTAAAGGTCCTTTTACTTGATCATCTTGCACTAATTGTGTAGAGTTATCCTGTTTCAGGATTACCTGAAAGAATTTTGCAAAATAATTTTTTTTTACTTTTACAATAATGATAATCATGATGACAACATTCATTTAAAATTTACAATAATCATTGCAATGACTTAAAATGTTTTTTCATTTATCAACCAAACAGTCAAAGAAGGTTTTGGCCTTCACTAATGAAGAATATAAAACCTGAGGAGTCCAGTTCGAATTCAAAATTTTTTAAATTTTCATTTTTTTCATCTTGTGAAATAAAACCAGAGTAAGAGAGAATTGTGACATATCATATAAACTGCTCAAAAATCATACTTGTTACATACTTTAGAACTATTCAATTCAAATCCTCTAATACGTAAAGTGAATAAAGGATGAAAAATCACGTATCCCTGCTCTTAATGAGCTTACATTCTAGCAGGGGACATAATTGCACAAGGACCTATAATAGAAATTAAAATTATAAATGTGTAGGAAAAGTTAAACAGAGAGAGATGAGGGATTAGGGAAGAAGGGATTACTTATGACTGGCTGAAGGGAAAGAAAAACTTCATGAAGTAACCTACTGAGGGAGCTGAAGGAAGAAAAGAATTTAAACAGGGATGTGGAAGAAGTCTGGTTACAGAAAGCAGTGAGTACAGAAAGACAGAAATGGGCAGGATGAGATAAGGAACTGGCTGTCACAGCAGGAACGCAGATTGTATGAGAGTCCTATGAAATAAGACTAGAAAGGTACAAAGAAGTCACATTACAGAAGGCCACGAACACCAAAAGAAGCTTCTATTTTGACCTGTTGGCAACTGGAAATGCTTCAAGTTCTTTTAAGCAGAAATAACCTGATCTGAGTCACATACTAGTAACATTATTTAGGCAATGGTCAAAAGGCTAAATTAGAGAGAAGACACTGGAGTGAGATCATTTGAATGCTGACAATTAGCAGCCCAGGAAGAAGTTGACAGCCCGAATGAGAGTACTGGCAATATCACTGAAGAGGAGGAAAGATATATATATGACAGCATTAACAAGAGCCTGGTCATTCGTTTCATGTTAGGTTTTAGGGAGAGGGAAAAATGAAAGATGGTTCAAGGTTTCCAGTCTAGGAGTAAAATGCTGTCACCAACAGCTATAGCTAAGTGAGGAGCAGGAAATGATGAGTCCTGTTCTGAATATGGTAATCTGGAGGCACCAGTAGGGTATTAAGGCTAAGAGGCAGCAAACAGAAAATGGAGAACTAGAACTCAGGTATGAAGACACAGATTTAGAAATCAACTGCATAAAGGTGATGACTGAGGTCATGGGAGTGGAGATCACCAAGGGCAAGAGTAGTACAGTGAGAGGTGAAGAAGGCCAAGGACACAACCTTGGGAGATGCCCACACTTAAAGAGCAGGAAAAAGAAGAGAAACCAGGAAAAGAGGCTGAAAAGGAATGCTCATAGATGCAAGAAAACTGGGAGAGGAACATCCCAAACCAAGCACCATTACTAAAAAAAAAGAGCTCTTACCAAGACCTTACCAAAACCAATATACACAGCAAAAAAAAACAGGGTGCAAAAAAGAATCACCAAAATAAAAAAATATATCAAATACTCGTTTTCTAGACTGTAAGTACTAAAAAAGTTACAATTTTCATTTACAAAAAATATTCACTACTTCTAAGAAACAAGAGCAAAAAATTAAAAGCCTCCCAAAAACAGCTTAGTGACAATAATACTTCAATACAGGTGAAGTAATTAAAAAACGGAAGCGTACCTTACAAAGTTAAAAAGTGAATACTACATTTAAATTAACTCCTCACCTCTACACACTCCCAAATGCTAGCCTAAAGATTCAAAAATTTGGAAAAATTTCAAAGGTAGATCACATAACTCAAACTTATATCCTATCCTGTAACAGTCACTAAATAGTAAAAGGGCAATTGCCTCCTTCGGAAAATCATACCACACATCCTTCTTCTCTTTTCTTTTGCTTTCATAGGAACATGTAATCTTTCTTTTCTTGTTCATTGTTCAAATCACAAACCTTTACTTCTGGGACCAAGACGGACTGTTGAAGTGATTACGTTGTCACAAACCAGATTACAATTTCAAATGACAGTAGAAAAAGCACAAGTATTTCTAAGAGAAATGTTTTGAAACTCAATGTCTAATAAAGAGTATGAAAATTAAAACAGTATATCAAACATAAGGCAATTGTAATTTCTTATTTTGCATTTTTAAATTTTAACAATGCACTCTTGTGGTTTTAAAGATATTACCATATTACAAGAATGAGCACAGCACAGTATCTTACACAAAGTGGGTAGTCAATAAAAAATTAATGATTTGAAGCAACTACTCTGTTCATCTTGAGTGCAAACACTTAAGTGTTAACAATTCTGACAGTCAGAAACACTACCTTAACTTTCACCAGCCTTTTCACAGTCTTAATCTTTGCCTCACAGAAGGCACCTCGGTACTTGGCACTGACATCAGTCCCCACTGTCAGGTAGGCAGGCTCGTCTGCTGCCTGGTAAAAAGAATATATAAAGTTAAAATACAATTGCAAGGGTTTGGTTTTTATTTTTAACATAAAATCTACATAAACAAAATAATAAAAATCTTTCCTATACTGAATACTACAGATTTAGGTTAAGTACCCTTAAATCCAACCATTTTAAAACATTATTTCTTGTGTGGTAACAAAAATGATCCCTTAAGATACTTCAACCATGCCCCCTTTTAACACGCCCCATAATCTGGAAGTGGAAAATATTAAAAGGGACCTCAATGCCACTATTTTCCCCAGAGGTAAAGAGCCAAAAAAACTTTACAATATGCCAAAAGTTTAAGAATTCAGGAGAACAGAGTATGTTACTGTTAGGGCTAAAGAGTTAGAGACCTGAAATGGTCTATGTAACTTTTTATTGTTCTGAAGATTCAAAACACTTAAATCCTCTTTGCCCCTCTACCTCTAAAATGAAACTATTAAAATAACACTACAGAAGTATCAGGAGAGACCTTTAACCAAATACTCATCAGGTAACAACAATAGATACAATGTAACAGCTGTAAAGAACTATCCCTTCACCTTATTTTAAAACTGAGATTACTTAGTCAATACCGTGCCTGAAATTTGCTAAAGCTGAAATGGAAGTTACAACAGCTGAAAACAGAAAAGTAAACTCATGCTCCTACACTTGTAGCACTAAATTTTTTGCATTACTATTGTTGGTGTAAAAATATAAGCTTCCTCTGGAAATATCTAATTTCAATATGTGAAGCCGCAACCAAAAAAATATATACTTCATTTTACTATAAACTGATGTGAAATACTTTTGTTGTCTCCTTTATACACAAATCTTTTAAGAACACTTAGCACTTATTCACAGAGCTTTCTAATATGCACATACGTTTAAAAACAGTTGTAGTATACTGTAAGTAGGAAAATAATTTTCCCAATAAGTCGCTCCAAACAAAATTCATATTTCTGATGTGTAACCTTATTCATTTATTAAATTATATTTACCTTCCTAAAGTTTTAAACTCTGAAATATTTGGAGCATTTTTCAAAACTTGTTGTCACTTACCTTTCTTCCTGATAAAAATCACAGCAAGCATTAAGAATTTAGGAAGGTAAGGTTTAATAAATGATTAAGGCAATAAGTGACTTATGAGTTTGACAAATTAACTAGTTTTAAAAGAATATAAATTACTAAAATTTTAGAACTGCTTCTGGCAAAGAAGTACAATCAGGAACATTTTAAACTATCATTATAAAATGCCATTTCTTTCCTATCATCCTTTGAAATGTTCCTTGTTGGAATTATTCTGAAAGAATCTTTTTCGTTAAGAAGAGTTTGATAACTTTTATTATACAGATTAAGCATTAGACGTTGTTCTAATTCAACCTCAAAAAATTTGTGTAATTTTATTTCTAAAATCCTAGAAAAAGTGAAATCTCCCTCCACCCCACTCCATCTCCACAGACGTTCTTTGCTCTTTGGGGAAACGGACAAACAAAAATCCCCTGAAACTCAAGCATAGGACAAAAGCTTTACTTCTGCAAAGGCTGCTGTCATTAGTGTCGCCCAACAACAGCACAGCAGCTCAGAGTCTGACCATCCGCTCAGTTCTAAGGCCTCAGAGGGAGGGGGTCGCGAAGGACCGCGCTCGCAGCCCATTCAATGGGCGCTTCCTCCCCCCGCTACTGACAAAGGAATAAAGTTTACACACGCACACACAAACGCACACGCACACACACACGTACACAAACACGCATCTTTGAAATTCCCCGAACCAAAGTCCCACTACGGAAAGCTGACCCCGGCGGGGCAGGCCGCCCCGCGGACCCCGCTCACCTTCATTCTGGGGGGCGATCTGAGGGGTTCCAGCTCCGGAGAAGTCTTCGGCGGCGCCGGGTGCGAGAGAGGAGGGAGAAGCGCAGTTAAGCCACAGCAGCCCGAGGGGCCGGCCGAGTAAACAAGCCCCGGCGGGGAGGGGCGCAGCCCGCGCTGTCCCGGGCCCGCGAGGAGAGGCGGAGGCCCAACCAAGAGCCCCCAGAGCGGCTTCCATGCCACCCCTCGGCGGACTTCCACCGGGGCGGAGGGCCGCCGGGGCCGGAGGAGGGCAAGCGGGGCGCCGGTTTCTGTTTCTCGGGCTCCTGGGGGGGGGGCAGTCTCCGGAGCGGTCCGCCTCTCCCAGGGCTCGCCCGCCCCCGCCCCCCCCCGCCCGCTCCTCGGCCGCTCCCCCTCCCTCCCCGCCGGTCCCTCCCCCTCTCCCCCCCTCCGGTGCCCGCGGTGGCGGGGTGTCACGGCGCCATTGCTCTGCCTCCACCAGCTCTGCACCACGTCGGGCAGGAGCGGAGGCTCCGGGTCCCAGGGGGGCAGCAGCCGCCCGCGGCCCGAGGAAGAGAGGAAAGGGGGAGGGAGCGGGGGGAGTGGGGGAGTGGGGGAGTGAGGGGGTGGAGAAGAGGAAGGGAGGCAGCCGGGACAGGGTGTGGGAGGGGAGGAGAACCGCACAGGGGCAGCCGCCGCCTCCTCCCTTCGCCCGCCTCAACTTTTTTTGTGCCGCTCCGAGAGAGGCGCCGGCCGTCCGCGCCCCCACCCCGATCCTTCTGCTCTGGCCCCCGGACCCGCTCGAGGGACAAGTGCCGCGGAGTTGGGACCCCTCTCGAATAGTGGGAGCAATCCCACTCCTCACTCCGCCGGAGCAAACTTAGCGGGGCGGCCACCCCCACAGCCATTTTACCCCGGGAGCAGGAGGAGGGGCGGGAGGAGAGAAAAAGAGAAGAAAATCGGCAGCAGCGGTTCCCCCCGCCGAGGCTTCTCCGCCGCCGCCCCCACCCCCACCCCCAAACCTCCAAGTGCACTGGGACTCCGGGCAGCAGCGCCAGCTGCTACTGCCGCTTCGCCCATTCAACAGCCCCCGCTCCTCTTTTCCCCACCTACCAACTGCGGCTCAAGTACGCGCTGTCAGCTCTCGATCCCCCCGGGCACACTGACCCCAGCGGGCCCCCGTCCGGGCAGCACCACTCCTGGCCGCCGCGGCAGTTCCTGCGCCCAGTCCCCCGCTCGCCCCGATTTACTGCCACAATCCACCAAATAACAAGCTGTTGAGCAGACTCACTCCTACACGAACTCCTATTGGCCCCTCATGACGACGGAGCACCCGTCCGCGCTCCTCATTGGAGCTCGCTACCCGCCGTCCCGATTGGATGTAGCGCTTCGAGTGCACCGATTGGTAAGAAAAGCAGCAGGTAGGAAATGTCCCACTTATGATTGGTTACGCGAAGAGTCAAACATTATTGGAAGAACTGGGAATTGAGTCAGTAGATCCTGAGAAATGATTGGTGACAATGACTCCGGATGTGCTTGAGTGAACACTGATTGGTGGACGCGGGGGTCAGGAAGAGCGGCCCGGAGCGGGGATTGGCAGTGGGTGTCCCATGGAAACGGAACTCATAGCTGCGGAGAGGCGGCTTGCACCGGGGGCGGGGCAGGGACTATACAAGGCGCCTGCGCTAGATCCCGTTCTCGGCGCCATTTTGTTTCGGCAGCGGCGGCGGTAGCTCTTTCCCATTTTAAGCTTCACGAGGAGGGGAGTTGAGTCTTTACCCGTTGGATTCGTTCTCACGGACTAGGCGTTCACCTTCCGTCCGGGGTGAGAGCACAGTGAGTTACTGAACAAACCTGGGTTCCATCCACAAAGGTCGACTGAAGGCTGCGGTTGCCTGACTGACGGGGGAGGGGGGGAGCGGTGAGGGGATGGCGCAGCAATAGCGGCACCCACACCGGAAGTGAGGGGGCCTCGCGGCGGCCGCGGCCGAGCAAGTTCCTCGCTGTGGAGACGAGGGGGGTGGGGGGAGAACCGAGATCTCGTCTCCCGCCGGAGGAGAGGGGGCGGGGTTTGCTGTCTCTTCCCTGGCCGGGTCGTCCCCTCTTTTTCCCGGCACCCCTCCTCCCCTCCCCCCCGGTCTCCTTCCCTGGCGTCCCCGAGGCCCACGCGGAGAGGCCGAGCTGTGGCTCGTCTTTGCCCAGCGCCCCCGGCCTGGGAGGTTCGCGCCCGATCTTGGATGTCGGCAGCGGGAGAATCGGAAGGAGGCCCCGGCGCTCCGGGTTGCGGGGCCCGCCTTGGGAGCCGCTTGCCCGAGGTCACGTCACGCTGCGTGACTAAGAACCGCAATTCGCGTTGTAAGTGGAGACTGTGCTTGGGGGGGACGCGGCGTGTCCAGCAGCCCGGAGCCGTTTCCGGGAGGAGCCGGGTCGCGACCGTCTTAGACGGGAGCGTTTCCGATCGCTGTGCTTGAAACTCGGCCGAACGTTGGCTGGAAGGGCGGCCCGAGGTGGGGTCGGGGACGGGCGCGGCGACTGGACTTGAAGTGAACTCGGAATGAAGCTTGTGGGGCCGCTCATCGTTTAGGCAAAGCGCGGCCGGCCCTCGTTGGGTAGCTTAGAAGGCTGGGGCCGCGAGCAGCCCGCATCCCTGTCCGTCCGGTGGCTTACCTGGCGGGCTTGGGGCCGTCGTGGCAGTCAGGTCCCTAAGGGCTTTGATAGTTTGTTTCTCTTGCAGTTTTACCGTGAGGAGCGGTAGATGGGGCGAGTGAAGAACATTCCGCGCTGTCGCCCGGGTGAGTCCCGTGTTCATTCTGAGAATGCTCAGACTCGGGGAGGAGGTGGAGAACGGGCCCCGCAGTGAATGACCGCGCCCAGGCCGAAGCCTGGAGGTAGACTGTGACGTGCTGTCGGGCTCTGCTTTCCTAGGTGAGGAGGAGGGTGTTTTGGGTAGCGCAGAAGCGAGTCTACAGGAGTGGGAGCGCTGCGAGTACACGGGCTTGGCTCAGGTTTTGTTGAGAGAAAGTAGCGCGGGGGGGGGGGGGGGGGGGAGTCGGAAAGGCAGGATAGAAGCCAGGTAATAGAGAACCTTTGAGTTAAGTTCCCAACCTGAAACAGGGCTGAAAGTGTTTTAAAGTACCCTCTCGAGATGGCACTTGAGGAAGATTGAGCCATTGGCATCCAGAAAGATGCTTAGCAGGTGTTGGAGTCTGGAGACTGCTGACAAGTTAGGAGGCTTGCGATACTCTACACGTACGGTGTGGATCAAGTAGTGGAAGGGGGATCTGGAAGAGAGACGTTTGAAGGAACCACAGGCACACTGCAATAAACCAAAGATTTTGAGCCTCGGTGCTTTGGGGAAATGATTTTCTTTACTGTTCAGCTTCCATTTTGGACTTTACATGTGTTTTGTAGCATGTGATCTTTTAGTATGAATAGAATCCCTTTTTAATGTCTTTTAAGGGATTTTTTTCCAGTGAAAACAAAATTGTAATCACAGGAGCAGAAATGTTTTATTTTCAACTATTTGTAGCTCTGTTTTCTTTGCATAGCTTATTTGCATTGTAAATAACTAATATCAGTGATCTCCTTAACTATTGATAGCCTTTCTTTTTGTGGCTCCTCCAGTCCCATACCCCTTTATGGTCTGTCCCATACCCCTTATGGCCTAACCAGTGAATGTTGAGGATTTGCAAACTATTAACGTTAGCTTGAGGAAAAGGGGATGGGGGAACAACTGCTGCCTTCCATCTACCCCACTCCCCTTGGAGTTCATTCATTCAGCAGCTGTTAACTGTGCTTTCTGTATAACGTGCTGGGTACTAAGTTGCTTATAAGATGTATGAAGTAGGAGTTTATATTGTAACACGGTGAAACTCCATTTTTGCCTAAAAAGATATGCTTAAAACACATCCCTATCAGTTACATTGCTTGTTATATACTCCTCACCATCAGGAAACCCTTCTACTTCAGCTCTACTTTTATTAGGTTGTAGTCTTGCCCACCAAAATCAGTTGTGATGTCATAAGTGGTATTGAAATTTTGAGCATTAGAATTTAGCAAAGAAGTCTTAAATTCGTTTTATAAAATAATGCCATAAAATATTGTTGTCATTTCCGTGGTGTCATGGTTTTAGAGGTTACTAAATTCCAGTGTTACCTTTTGATACTTTCTAGCTGTGTGGTTCTGTTCAAGCTTTTAAGTGCCTACCAAGTTGTCAGACGCTGCTAAATGTTGGGAAAATAAGTTGTTTAATGTCTCTGAAGCTTTGTTTTTTGGTTAGTAAAACGGGAATAATACTTGTACTATGCCTCGTGGTGTTTTTGTGAGGAAAGAGCTTTGTAATTCTTAAAGTGTTCATATATAGGAATTAGGTTATGTATAGATGTCTATAGAGTGTCATGGGATGTAGTAAATTACATATATACACAGCCTGAAGATCCCAGACTTGAGCTTTTGTGAAGCTTTTTAATAAAATGAGAATTTTCTTCTACCTTTATTGGGGGATCTATTGCTACTTGACATATTCTTGTTTAATTAGGATTGGGATTCATTGGAGGTACATGGTTTCCTTTTTTCTTCTGCAAATAGCCTCAGCTACTTTTGTTATCTTTATCAGCTTAAGACCAGAACATTTCTTCTCCAGAGTACATAGTGGAAAATTTGGGCACTTGTGAAGTGCCATTGTGAAATGACAATTTGGGGGCTATTTCGGAAAAACAAAAATAGCATGAATCAGTGAAGTTAAATTTTTTCCTCTTGTTTGCATAAACAAATTTTAAAAGATCTTTTTTGAGAGAATGTGAATTATCTATTCGGTTCTGTTTATGTTATACATCAGTTTCATTCTCTTGTATTTAATCCTTAGGATTCACAAATGTAAAGACCTTGAGAATTACTATTTTTCATGTATAAATGTCAGATTTGGTTCTCAGGTGGATTCTGAGTTCTAGTAGGACATAGGGTTAGAGAATCTTTTGAAGAATATCACAGTGATTTACTGTTTAATCTAAGTGCCTTGTTATCCTATAATTTTTTTTGAAGTTAATGAAGTATCTTGACAAAGCAGATTTATAATTTGTATGAGGATACAAACATTATTCTGAGGATATTGCATATGATGTTATTCCTATAGAGTTAGAACTGGATAATATCTCAGAGGTCATCTAAATCAACCCCCCCATTTTAAAGATGAAGACCAAGGAAGATTGTGACTTGTCCAAGATCAGGCAGATAGTAAGCATCAGAAGTAGTATTTGAGTTGAGGTCTTCTGATTCCACAGCCTCCACACACTGTTAACAAAGGTAGACTGAGTGTTGTGAATAAACTGATTTGTGTGGAATGATTTTTATACTTCACTTTGAAATAGACCCGACAACATCACCATTTTTAATTCTTTGTCTTTCAGATTTATCCTGATGTTTTGTGGGGAAAAGTCATGAAAGGCTTTTAGCCCTTAAATCTGCATCTGTTTTCTTACTGTTGATTGGAGTTTCTGGTAGGTGATTTCTAGAATGATACGAAAAATTTAAATAAGTTTTAGTTTTTAATATTGTGTGGCAGTACTACTACATATAACAAAGTTAGGTCAGAAATAGTACTCTCTAAACTGTATAATAGTTTCAGTAAGCATTTCAAATGATGTTGAGAAGTAGATTTGACAGCTCTAGTGGATCTAAAAAATTTCCAAATGAATCATTTATCTCTAAAGAAAATTACATAACAGGTTAATTTCTAACCAGGTACAAGTTCTCTATTGCTGAAGTTTTTCCCTTTGAATTGCTTAATCACTTGAATTCATAAACCTTAGTTTTCCTTTGGTCAAACCTAAATAAAAATACATTTCTGATTGTGGAGTAAATAATTTCTCTAACAAATTGATAATATAAGAGCATTTAAAATATCTTGATGCTTTGTTATGCAAAGCTCTAGCCCATGTATTCTGGAGAATACAAAGAAATTTAAAAAGAGTTTCTGTCCTCAAAGAACCTGTGATATAGCTTGGAAAATGGGATATAAATGTGCTTTAAAAATCCTGTTATTTAACAGGAGAAAAAAATTAATTATTTAAGATAACAATGGAATAAGTATTGCAAGGTAGTAATTGTTGAATTTTTATAGTCACATAACATTAGAGGAGTCCAGAAGGATTTGGTAGAAAAAGCTTTAGAAAGAGATTGGGATCAGAAGTTGATCTTAAAAGGAATAGGATTTGGATAGACAATGCAGAAAGCATTCTAGTGGAATAAAATGAGCAAAACCTTAGGAGAAAGATTGAGGTGTGTTTGGCAGAGAGTAAGTAAATCACTTTGATTAGAGTGGAGAGTTTGGGAAGCAGTTAGACAGTGGGCCTAGAAATGTACTTTGTGGCCAGATTGGCTTGTTCTTGAAGTAGTGGGAAGCCATTGAAAGGTAATGTTATTGTTGTTCTGTTTTGCATTGTATAGCAAGGGTGATAGGAATAAAATATGTTGTTGGAAGATTAGTTGTGTATCCAGAATTGAAAGTCTGGGTAGAAGGGGACATTGAAGGCTGACTAGTTAATAAACTATTTTAGTCTAGACACAAATTAATAAGGTTTTGACCTAGGATAGTGACAGGAAAAGACAGAAACTAGAAAGAGAGTATCAGCAGGAGGGGGTGGGTGTCTTGTTCTTCAAGGATTGTAAAATAGAGATAGGAGACTGCTCTGTAGCGCACTGAAACATGGGCTTAGTTTGGTGATGAAGATGACTTCTCTTTTTGACACATTTAACTTGAGGTGACCATGACCATCTTAGCTAAAATATTCAAGCACTTGAAAGTGTATGACTAGAGCTAAGGATAGATGAGGGCTAGAAATTAAAATGTGGGTTTCATCTGTGTAGTTGTGATAGTGGTTGTGAAAGTGGCCTTTATATGGAATCATAGAAGTGTGATTTGATTTCAGACTCAGAGGGACCTTATAGGTCTAATCTAACCTTGGATTCACCCCCTCCCCCAAACCCATACTTTTTATAGATAAAGATAAAGGTCCAAAGAGATTGAGACTTGTTCATAATGATACGACTAAATACTAGAAGTATACCAGTCATATCACTTGATGCAAAAATGTTTTTAGCCATTTGAAACTCAAAAAGACTTAGATATTTATACTTCATGACTACTTCTATATATTTGTTTTTGGTTAGTAAACATTGTGTCTACGGTGGGCCAGACATTGTGCTGAGATTACAAAGAAAAGTAAAAGAAGGCCCCTGCCTTTGAGAAGCTCATGATGTAATGGGGAAATCATTAGGCAAATAACTATGTACCGATAAGTTATATACAGAATAAACTGGAAATAATCAAGAGAGGGAAGTCTCTAGAATTAAGAGAGATTAGGCAAGGCTCCCTGTAAAAGGTGAGATTTTAGCTGGGATTTGAAGGAAACCAGGAGGCAGAGGCAAAGTTCCTTAGCATCCTGAAGACTTTTCAGGTAACCCAAGAATTTAAACATGTAGTTCTGTAAAGACCAAACGTGTCAAATGACACACGCTGTACTTGAACATTCTGTTTTTGTTGTAAATAAGAGGAAATGTTTCTGTATTTATTTCTGTTGGGTCATTTCTTTGTCCATATCAGTTTTCCCCTTAAAGTATTGGTTGAATTTGCCAAATAATAAACCTTGTGAATAATATATTTGTAGAGTAAAAATGTCTGCATGTATTTTCCACTCTAAATACCAATTAAAAAAAAATTCTGGCTTGTCAGATAATGCATAATTTGGTTGTCATAATAACTAAATTTTTTTTGCATCTTTATTGATAAAATGTCCAAGAGACTTTCATGAGCAGATTTTAGAACTAATAAGAAATATCCATCCTGGGGCAGCTAGGTGGCACAGTGAATAGAGTACCAGCCCTGGAGTCAGGAGGACCTGAGTTCAAATGTGGCCTTGGACACTTAACATTTACTAGCTGTGTGACCTTGGGCAAGTCACTTAACCCCAATTGCCCTGCCCTCCCCTTTCCAAAAAAAAAGCAAAAACTCCCATCTGGCTCATCTGATGTGAACTTTCAGGTAGTGAGTTAGATGATGTAAGTGCTACATTTGCAATGTTAAGGCAGATTAAGAGCATTCCTCCTATGATTCCAGCAAGGATGAATCTAGTAAAGTCCCTTCTGCAGCTGACAATCCAAATGAGCGAGAAGTTCTCATGAATACAGGTTCATGACTAAAAGAGATGAAGCCCCACAATGTTTGAGGTGTAAAGGTGGTTTTTCCTGTCATTGGCCTGCTCCTTCTCAAGCTATAGGAGAGCATGCTTGCAGCAGCAGCTGAATATTAAGCTTAACTCTGACCATATCATGTCCCATGTCAACCCACATTACCAAGAAAAGTCATCTTTCTTCTTTTTGAATCTTATTAAATGAGCCACTGCTTAAAGCATTCAGAAGTGTACTAGTGCTGAGTTCAACGAATAAAAGGAAATGCTGACAACTGGTCTGGTAGATGAAGTGAATTAGAAAAATCCATTGGTCTTACCCTCTCTTGTGGTGCTATCAGTGAAAGACCTCTACCTATAAAAAGTATGTGGAATAGCTCTGGGGCTAGCTAGACTTTGTTGAATAAAACTATTCCTTGTAATTGATTCCTAAATATGATAACATACCTTCACTTTGGCATGAAAACTAAAAGGAAACTGCATCTGTCTCTGGACAAGTTTGATCTAGCATCCTCACTATGGGATTTTTTGAAAATTGTTGGAAGTAATTTATTCCTGATGTACAAATAACAGTTGATGAACTGTTGCTACTTACAAGGCATGCTGTAAATTTACTCAAACCAGACAAATTTCTTAGGAAATTTTGGTTGGCAGTAGACAATGGAAATAAATACTTGTTTAGTGGGTTTCCACGTTTGGGGCAAGAAGAGGCTAGAACAGTGGTTCTCAACCTGTGGGTCGCTTAAGACCATTGGAAAACACATATTTCCGATGGTCTTAGGAACCGAAACACTGCTCCTCTATCCATCTCCAAGTGAGTCCGCCCACATGCAGATAGGCCCAATATGAGTACCCGGCATGATGACATCATCACGCCAACCCCATCACATACACCCCGTACAAATACAGGTGTATGTGACAGGGTTGGTGCCATAATGTACTTATGCAGACCAGTCACACACACATGTAGAGAGCAGCCACTGTGTTGAAAGCAGCTACTCTGTTAAAAGCAGCTGCTGTGTTGAAAGCAGAAGTATTGGAGGTAAAATGACACTTCATGAATTATAATTACTGGGTAAATGTAAAATCATGTATTGTAAAACCATCAGCTACTGCAAAAAAAATTATCTGTAACATGGGAACTTAATCTGGATGCTGACCAGTCTTTTTATATTCAGCTGTGGTTGATGTGAATACTGTCCCCTTGTGATAGTAACAAGTATGTAAAAAAAGCAACATAGAATGGTAAATCATAGGAAACTTTTAATGAACTGTATTGACTTAACTATGCCATGTATCATCTTTTGTATTATTAAAGCTGTTGTCATATATTATTTTCATTAGTAAACCATCCCATGACAATGGATCGTGTAGAGAAGAACGTTAAGAAAAGAAAATATAGTGAGGATTTTTTACAGTACGGTTTTACCTCAGTAATTATAGCAGGAATTGAGAAACCGCAATGTGTTATTTGTTGTGAGGTTCTATCAGCCGAATCTATGAAGCCGAACAAACTGAAACGCCATTTTGATAGGAAGCATCCGAGCTTTGCTGGTGAGGATACCAACTCTTTTAGAAGCAAAGCCGATAGACTCAAGAAAGCCAGACTTGACACTCGTGGCAAGTGCCACAAACAAAACGTAGCAGCCGTTGAAGCTTCATATTTGGTGGCACTCAGAATCGCCAGAGCTATGAAACCTCACACCATTGCTGAGGATTTGCTGTTGCCAGCGGCCAAAGACATTGTTCAAGTTATGATCGGAGACGAATTTGTTACGGAATTGAGTGCAGTTTCCTTATCTAACGACACTGTCCGCAGAAGAATAGATGACATGTCTGCTGATATTCTTGATCAGGTAATCCAGGAAATTAAATCTGCTCCACTTCCAATATTTAGTATCCAGCTTGGTGAATCTACAGATGTTGCAAACTGTTCACAGTTACTGGTTTACGTGAGGTATATTAATGATGGCGACTTTAAAGATGAGTTTCTTTTTTGCAAACCTCTTGAAACAACAACTACTGCACGTGATGTATTTGACACAGTTGATTCATTTCTGAAACAGCATAAGATCTCTTGGGAAAAGGTTTGTGGTGTTTGTACAGATGGTGCTCCAGCTATGCTAGGACGTCTATCTGGATTTCAACGTTTGGTATTGAATGAGTCACCAAAAGTCATCGGAACTCACTGTATGCTTCATGGGCAAATATTAGCCACAAAGACGCTGCCACAAGAGTTACAAGAAGTAATGAAAAGGATCATAAGTTCTGTCAATTTTGTAAAGACGAGCACTTCAAACAGCCAACTGTTTTTGCAACTGTGCAACGAGTTGGATGCGCCGAACAATGCTCTGCTATTTCACA
>CM053589.1:3407047-3421304 GCA_028646515.1 Pseudochirops corinnae | reverse complement strand
CAGGCTTGCAGATGAAATTTCATCGTACTTTCCAAACCTACCTGACACCCCATTTGCCCTTGCCAGAAGCCCATTCACAGTCAGAGTTGAAGATGTACCTCAGATAGCACAAGAGGAGTTCATTGAACTTATTAACAGCGATGCAGCGAGAACTGATTTCTCTACAATGCCAGTTAGAAAATTCTGGATCAAATGTTTGCAGTCATATCCCATTCTGTCTGAGACCGTGTTGCGCCTTCTTCTTCCATTTCCAACAACATATCTTTGTGAAACAGGGTTTTCCAGCTTGTTGGTTATCAAGTCTAAATATGGAAGTAGACTTGTTGTGGAAGATGATCTTCGTTGTGCTCTTGCAAAGACTGCCCCGAGAATTGCCGATCTGGTGAGAAAGAAGCAATCTCAACCTTCGCACTGACGCTGGCTTTTTACGCCATATATATGGTCGCAAAATGTAGCAATGTAGTTTACTGTTATATTAAGAGTTACCCATGCTACACCATGCTTCATGACAAAATTTCATTTATTTGTAATTAGAAATAAATATTTCACCATATAATTACATATTGTTTTTGTGATTAATCACTATGCTTTATGTTCAGTTTGTAACAATGAAAATACATCCTGCATATCAGATATTTACATCATGACTCATAACAGTTGCAAAATTACAGTTATGAAGTAGCAAAGAAAATAATTTTATGGTTGGGGGTCACCACAGCGTGAGGAACTGTATTAAAGGGTTGCAGCATTAGGAAGGCTAAGAACCACTGGGCTAGAAATACTGATACCAGCATACAGACAGCTAGTTTTGAGACTCATGAAACCACCATTAACAAAGGCTACAGTATAACCTGTGGCAGTTATTTTATGTCCCTTGATCTTTGCTTGAGACTTGCAAAGCCATGGGTGCTACACAGTTGGCACTGTTTGCTGAAACAGTAGAGAACTTCCAGAAATAACAAGATCATGTAAGCCACTGCATGAAACTCTAGTTTTAAAATCTATAGATCAGAATCTAGAACTCCTATGAGTACCTCCATCCAGATGATTTCAACAGAGAAGACCAAAAGTAAAAGCCAGGTTACAAAAGGAATGAGAGGAAGAATGTTTATTCTCGAAGTATTTTGTCCATTATTGTAGACCAGCCATATGGCCGTTATCAACAACTGACTCTGAAAAAGTTTATAATTTGAACAGCTATCAAAAATATATCCAAAGCAAACTACTTGCTTTTCTCTTTTTCGTTTTGTTTCTTCCTCGTTGTTCATTCCATTGGTTATAATTCTTTACAACTTGACTAATGTTTAATGTAAAAGTATACGTAGAACCTATATCAGATTGCATGCTGTCATGGGGGGTGGGGTGGGGAATTTGGAACTCAAAAACTTGAGGAAACGAATGTTGTAAACTAAAAGTAAATAAATTTATATTAAATTATATATATATCAAAAAAGTGAAGAACTTGCCAATGATTGTCCAAGTGGAAAATCAGAAATTAAATAACAGTAGTTTAAGGCAGATGCTCTGACACACTCGTGACACCCCAGAGTGCCAAAAAGGACCAAAGACGTATACTTCATTTACCAAAAAAAGTTCGGTGGCAAGTTGATGACAAAAAAGTGTAAAGTGTGCTCCCTAAAGGATGGATTACAAAAAAATGGATTTGATAAATATTTTCTTCTAATTGTAAATGTACTTTATATATAATTAACCAGCAAGCATTATAATTTTACTTTGCAGTAAATTTTTATCATACTGTTTTCTTTGCCTTATGAATTTAAAAATTGCACTCCATCAGTTGATAGAGTCTAAGTCCTTTAAGGTGTTCTTAGGAGACTGTGACTTTACAACTGTATGTTCCACCCTAAAAAGCAGAAGAGATTACACTAGTCCTTCACAGGTTAACTAGCCATTATATGTAGGTGGGATGAAGACCTCACTTCTCAAAGAATGAAACTCAACTTAATTCCATTTTTCTGTTTGTCAGAGGGCCATAGGATCTTGGGTGTCAGGGCAGCTGATAGCTAGTCTGTATGGAGTAGTTTAGGATTGGATCCATGTTTCTGGAGGAAATGGCTTTCTCCTGACACTAGTCTTCATATCAATTTGGAGAACCTTTTCTTAGGAGAGTAATTAGTGTGCTAGTTTTCTGCGACAAGTTTTTGATTTTCTTTTGCACCTGGAAGGGAGAAACAGTGCCATCCTTTAGAGCAGTTGTTAACCTGGGATCTATGGACCCCAAAAGGGATTTGTGAATTAATTTTAGGAGGTCTTTGAACTTAGGTGCAAAAAAGTTAAATCGTCATTTTCATTAATCTGTAACTGAAATATAGCACTTTGGTTATTTATAAACATTATTCTGAAAGGGTCCATAGGCTTCATGGAAAGGAAAAGGGTCACAAAGGGGCCATAAGCAGTTTGAGAGGTTTCGTGTGGAAGCAAAAAGGGAGTCTTTTGCTTTGATGGTGAGATCCATAGATAAACCTCAGTTCTATTTTTTTTTTTTTTTAACTATCAGCAGGTGATCTCTTGATTATGTTAGAGCACCTGGGAATACCCTGCAACTCACATCAGTCCCCAAACATGACTACCAAAGACTTAAGGGACTCCGTGGGTCAATATCTCATCAAAACCATAGCTAAGAGCCCCCACCTATGTGTTTTATTTTTACTAAGCAGCCAGAAGACAGTTAGAAATAAAGGTATTTAATTGTAACCTTTTATTTCCTGGAGGTGTTGTTGAGGAAACATGAAGAATAACCGTGACAACCTAGTAGATTTTACCCAAATTTCATAGGACTTGAAAAGATTAAACTTGGAGTTGGAAGAGGATTCTGGAGAAAAGAAAGATAAGGAATCCATCTTTTTTTTTTCTTTTTGGAGAGGAAGAAGGCAGGGCAATTGGGATTAAGTGACTTGCCTTGCCCAAAGTCACACAACTAGTAAGTGTTAAGTGTCTGAGGCTGGATTCGAACTCAGGTCCTTCTGACTCCAGGCCTAGTGCTCTATTCACTGTGCCACCTAGACGCCCCCAAGGAATCCATCTTTGCCAATCATGACTAGGAGTTGGATTGTATAGAGGGGTCAGAGTGATGCTTCCTGCCCCTGCTTCTCTGGACTTCTGGAAATTGCCATTATTGTTTATGATAATCAGAACTGAGAAACTAAGCCTGAGACTTTTGAGAGTTTGTGGGAGTGTATCGGGTGAGACTCAATAGCAGTAATTCTTTACTGTCTATTAAAGGGAGCATAATTCATAATCCCTTATCCCCATTTTGATCACCAATTTATTTATATTCATTTTCCTCTTGCCTAGAAAAGAGCTGCAATTTTTCCTTCCCTATCTGCTTACCAAAGAGTAGTTAGAACCTAAGCTTTGTTTCTTGTTATCTTTTTACTATCATACTTTACTTTAAAAAATGGTGACCATTGGAGTGTCTACATGGCGCAGTGAATAGAGCACTGGCCCTGGAGCCAGGAGGACCTGAGTTCAAATCCAGCCTCAGACACTTGACACACTTATTAGCTGTGTGACTTCGGGCAAGTCACTTAACCCCAACTGCCCCCCAAAAAGCAAAAAAAAAAAAAATGGTGATCATCAAGGCAGCTAGGGGGCACAATCAGGAGAACCTGAGTTCAAATGTGGCCTCAGACACTTAACACTTACTAGCCATGTGACCTTGGGCAAGGCAAATCACTTAACCCCAATTGCCCTGTCTTCCCCCCTCCAAAAAGCAAGGAAAAAAAATGTTGACTATCTACAGTGTGTCCCTAAAGTCTGGACACGTAGGAAATCTCATTTGTTTTACCTCCACAGATTAAAATGGCTTTGTCGAAAGAAGAAAGAATTGAAGTAGTACTTCTCAGTGGACGTGAAGGATGGTCATATCGAAAGATAGCAGATGAATTTAATGCACGTCATCCCAGGTGGGTTCCACTTGGCTTTTCCACAGTGGCGAAGGTGGTTAAAAAGTTTAAAGAAACGGGCAGTGTCATGGACAAACCCCGTTCTGGGAGAACAAGTGTATCAGATGAAATGAAAGAAATTATCATGGCTAAAATCTATGCTAGCCCCAAAAAATCACTTCGCAAGACATCCATGGAGCTGGATGTTCCAAAAACAACTCTCAGTCGTATCTTAAAAGAGCAAAAGTTTCATCCATACAAGTTAGAAATCTTGCATCACTTAACAGAGGACGACCCTGATAGACGACTTGAGATGTGTGAATGGTTTTCCAATAAATTGGATGAAAACAACCGTTTCACTGAAGACTCTGTATTGTTCAGCGGTGAAGCTTTATTTTATGTGAATGGTGAGGTTAACAGACAGAATGTTCGATACTGTTCGCAGAGAGATCCACATTGGGTGGACCATTCTGAACAGCAAGGAGTGCAAAAAATTATGGTGTGGTGTGGTTTGTGGAAAGCTCATGTGTTGGGGCCATTTTTTTTCGATGAACATGTAACTGGTGAGACTTATCTCATCATGTTGAGAGACTACTTAATGCCCCAACTTGAAAGGCTAGGTGAAGGACTTCCTGAGTGGTTCCAACAAGATGGCACCCCTGCCCACTTCGCCACAGTGGTAAGAGATTGGCTGAATGACAATTTCCCTAACTGGATTGGAAGACGTGGTCACGTGGAGTGGTCTCCTCGTTCACCAGACCTTAGCCCCCTTGACTTCTTTTTCTGGGGTATGCTAAAGGAGAAGGTGTACTCAATGAAAATCACAGATGTAGCACATTTGATTGAACGCATAAAGAGTGAATGTGCTAAAATTGATGGCAATGTGGAGTTACTGCATCGAGTTCACATGAACCTTGCAAAGCGCATCAACCTTTGCATCACAAATGATGGGAATCATATTGAAGATGTTATTTGTTAATATTCCAAGTAAACTGTTGAAAACTTCATTCATTTCATTTCTACAAAATGTGCATTTTTGCCTGTGTCCAGTGTACCCTGCACACTGAATGACATTATTAATGTGACAGTGTCCAGGAAAAGAAGTTTTTGATCTTAAAGAGAAGAGACATTTTTATCGTTTATTAGAAGCTGAGGTTGGAAAAGGGGAAGGGCTCTGAATCCTCATGGTAGAGAGAAAGTATATAAATCTTCATCATCTTCTAGTAAGAAATCAATAAGGCTGTTTTTATTAAACCCAATACTGTTATAGATGAGTATTCCACTTTGACATGTGGGCATGTTACATGTAGGACCATATATTCAGGAGCTTTCTTTACATAATAACACAGAATGTAAAATAATAAAACATTTCCCTCACAACCCTGGGGCTGTGGCTGTGTGTACGTATGTGTATACACACACGCGCGCGCGCGCGCGCGCACACACACACACACACACACACACACACACACACACACACAGTATGCCCGCTATTGGGGGGAAGAGTGTCCTTATCCAAAGACACTCATGGAAAGGAAAGGTGTATTCCCAGGTGCATGCGGCTGAGGATGCACATGAGGCAGATACACAGGGCTTTCTCCTCGGATATTCCAATCCCACTTATTTTTTTGTTGATGTCATTTCACTTCCCTTTTTGTTACCTATTTGTCTTGAGGTTTCTGCCAGCAGTCTAGTCCTTGCCAGTCTCTTGGATGTTACTCCCAGCTGACTGTACATCATTACTTAACCGTGCTCTTCTGCTCCCACTATAACTACCAAGTTTGGCACCCTCAGGAGAAAACTTTCTCTGCTTCTAGCCTCAGGTTTCAGCTCAGGTCTTCAGAGGCACCAGCTCTACCATTGCTCTTTCTGCTGAAAACTGTAGTATTAGTCATTAGATCAGATATTGTGCACCCAAATAATAAATAATTTTGGATACATCCCCAACTATCTGTATACAAATGGGGTTGTATACATTAATGCTATTGTTGTTCTATCTGGACTCTCTGTGACCCTATTTTGAGGTTTTCTTGGCAAAGAAACTGGGCTGAAGTGGTTGCAGTTTCCTTCTCCAACCCCATTTTACAGATGAGGAACTGAGGCAGACAGGGTTAAGGACACACAGCTAGTAAATGTCTGAGGCCAGTTTTGAATTCCTGAAGATGAGTGTAATTCCAAGACCGGTGCTCTATCCACTGTGCCATCTAGCTATCCTGTTCATTAATCCTATTAACAGTATATTTAGATAATAGATTTTAATGGCTTTCATAGATGGAAAGCATTCCTCACAAAGATAAATAGTTTAAAATACAAGAGGTATATTGGTGGCTGCACTTAGCAAAGAGCGTGATGCTCTTTTATTTTTTAAATCACATCAGTTATGCAAAAAGTTGTTTTAATTCAGCTAGCAAATTTCTGTTCCTTGATGTGAACCGATTATTTTTGCAAACTCAGCAGAAGATGAAATATTTTTGTGCTTTTAACACATAGGTTTCAAAATTCAATGAAACTTCATTTGGAAAATTTTTAAACAGGTTGGAAAATTGTATTTCTAAGTTTTAAAATTATGTAGATATGAGAATTCTTAAAGAATACACGTACACATATTTTAAGCAACAGAAGCATTTAACGATGCAAACATTTTCAGATGTGCGATACTCAAGATAGGGAACTAACAACACAAATACATAACACCAAAACCCACTACTCGGTGGTTATATAGTCAGGGGATAGAAACAGAAGGTTCTTAAGAACTGTAATGACTAGCAATAATCATATGAAAAAGCTCTCCAAATTATGCAAGAAAATGTTAAGCAGAACCACTCAGAGGTGAGGTTTTACCTGACTTGGTGATGACAAATGATGGGAATGGTCACTATTGCTGGGGTTATGGAAAGATGGGTACACTAATATACACTGCCAGCAGAACTGTGAGTTTGTCCAGTCATTCTGGAAAAGAGTATATAGAATTATGCAGAGATGGTGACCAAGATAGACATAACCTTTGATCTAAAGATTCCACTTCTTATATATAGCCCAAGGAAGTCAGAGAAAAAAGGTCCAGCATACACCAAAATGTTGATATCCAAGGCTATGCTAAATATTGTGCTCTGCATAGCAGAGTGAACAGGATCCTGGGCGTGGAGTTTGGAAGATGTCGAGTTCAAATTCAGCCTTAGATGCTTAACTATGATCTTGAGCAGGTTACTTAACCTCAGTTTCCTCAACTGTAAAATGGGGATAATAGTATATACCAAACAGAGTTGTTTTAAGGATCACTAATAGTAGTTAGTACAGTGCTTGGCAGTAGGTAAGGTGCTTAATAAATTCTTATATCCCTCCCTCCTTAATGCAGATATAGTCATACTGGGTTCCAGACCTAGCTTTGCCACAAATTAGTTCTGTGACATTGAATGCACCTTTATTTAGGCCTCTGTTTCTTTGTTAAAGTGGGAAAGTGAGAGGAGATGATGGAGAATATGAAACTAGATGTCTTCCACAGTATTAGCAGTTATCAAGTGGAAGCGCCAACTAGACTGGTTATAATTATAAACAGAATACTCTGGAAACGTACCTCGAGGATCCTGTGGGCAGGTAGGGTAGGAATGAAAATGGTAGCAACAACATCCAAGAATGCTTGTCATTCAGGAATCAGATATGGTAGGAGCAACATCCCCCAGTAAACTGGTTGGGACCCATAAGCTTTTGAAGGTCCTTGCCACATAGGCCATGTTTTTCTTAAAAGGTGTGAAATTATCTTTGAGAATTAACTAGTCCAGAAGAATGTCACCAAACCACTGATAGTTTCCTTCCTTGTCGCCTATATTAAAAATCCAGTGCACAAGGAAATCCTTAGGTGTGGCTTGCACATGCTTTTGATCAGGCAATCGTAACAAATGTTAAGGGAAGGGTGGAGATATTCCTAACTGAACAAATGCTCTATCCTTTATTAAATCCATTTGATGGTTTTATGAGCATCTCATTTTATTCCTATTCCAAGCCTGAAAGACTGGTTTGTCCTGATTCGGGCCTAGCCTAGAGCAAGGAGTAAGGAGAAGGTAAAAAGAAAGGAAAGAGAAGCAGTTTATTCTCATGGTGCTATTAATCTTTTTTCAGTTTACACACTTTTATTAACTTAAGCTGTTCAAAAAGATTTCCCTCAACTTTTCCCTCACACCCTCCCTCATCTTAATCTGTCAACAATAGAGAAGGTATTGTAGATCACTGAGTGTCAAAGTTTGCCTTTTCCTGCCTTTAGTCCTACAACGTCAAGGGGTCTGCTGGAGCTGGCTCACAGCAGCTCTCTAAAGTCATGTTAAATTTTCTGGAATTTTGCAAGTCAGTTGTTAAACACACTGTTAAATATTAAATTATTATAAACTTACAATTTAAAAATAACAAAAACAAAGGCAATAAATACTCAAACCTCACAGCTTCTGATTATTTTACTACATCTTGCTATTTATGATCTTTGAGATTTGGCTTCTCGTATCCTGTATGTAATATTGTAGTGGAAATACTATTTAATGGTGTAGAACTGTGCATCTTTTCCCAGCTCTTTAGGGACATCACATTGGCAGCTTGAAAATGACCATAATAGGAGTAATTTTGTCATTACATTGTTAATAGCACAGGAAATTGTGAAAATATTCAAGTTTTTTAAAACATTGCTCAACTAAGAAGTACGTCTTTTGGAATCACACTTGGTTTTTCAGTTGTGGGAGAGACTTCTTTGGTGAATCAGATAGTAATCAAGTATTTATATTCTGATTTTGTGACAATGTTGGCAATGGAATTATAAACATTTTGCAAGAAATAGTAAATCACACTGAAGTGTTAAAGGTATAAATAGAAAAGGCATTTTAGCTTAAAATTTGTAATTTCTGGAATTATATGAAGTTCTTGTTAATAATAAATTTTGGGTTTTTTTAATGTTACTAACATAACAAAATTATTTTTCAGATTCTGTTCCCTAAAATGCCAAAAACTGAGCCTTTTTTTATGTGAACATGAAAACAAAGTTAATGAGAACAGAAATTATGGTGGAAGCATCAGAGCCAACAGAACCAGATTTTGAATCTGTTGAATGACCAATCATTGAAGAAAACTATCATGTTTTTTAAAAGAAGAAATAGATAATCTTGTACTTCGAGATAGTTGGAATAAAAAGGGGGCATTTATGTTTTCTTGAAAAAGAGACCTATTCACTGAATGGGCATGACCTCAATCAAAGTGAGAACCTGAAAAGGCCTTAGCGTAAAAGGGCCAGGTCTCCCATTGCATCCTGGGCTATCTCCAATCATCCTGATTAATATCTGGCCACTGGACCCAGATGGCTCTGAAGGAGAAAGTGAGGTTGTTGACTTTGCACAGCCCTCCCTCACTCAAATCAACGTCAACTGTAAATCATGTCATCATTTTCCTGATGTCATGATCCTCTTTGAACACAAAAGACAAACACAAAGACTTGAAATGAAAGAAGGTAAATTAAGAATGAAAGGCTTGTTCAGTGGTTCAGCGTTTAGGACTGACAGCAGGAAAGCATGTCCACATATCCAAGAAATCGAGTGTATTTTTAGCTGTTCCAAAAAGCAAAATTATTTAGGCAAACTTCTCTGTGGGGAAAAAAATTAGTGAACACAATATTTCTAAAGCCCCCACTAAAAGATTTATCAAGTTTTTAGTACTGTTTACAATGTAGTAAAGTATAATAGATCTTTAATATTGAGGGAGCAATAGAATAATTGCAAGAAAAAAATACGATACAGGCAATTGTTTACCTGTGTTATATAACAAAAGGCAACGCACAGAGCACTGAGCCTGGAGTCAGGAAGACCTAAACTTAAATCCCACTTGAGATACTTTCTTTACTAGCCGTGTGGCCACAGGCATGCTGTTTAGTTTCGTCTCATCTGTAAAGTGACGATAATAATGACATCTGCTTCCTAGGGTCATCATTAATATTCTAGAAAAAAACTCAAAAATCTGTATCATAATTGGTCAGACAAAATTTCAAAGAAAAAAAGCACTGAAAGGATTTTATCTCCTGGGCTCTATTCAGTAAGCTACTGTACAGATGTTATTTATTGCTTTAAAAGAATTTGTGTTTGCCACACTCATTTAGGGTAGATGATGCTTGAAAGTAAACTTAACTGCATTTTGTTTATGATGGTGCTAATACGTGTTAGAAAAAAATGAAATTATTAAGATTGGGGTAGAATAATATGTAGTTTACTCTAGATACTGCTATGTGGTGAACACATACTACATTTTACTTGCATTTTTCTTACTCTGATTTGGTCGATTGATTACCTAACAGTAATTTCTTGCAAGATCTTGCTTTAAGAGCGGCTAGATGGTGCAGTGAATACAGCACCAGCCTGGAGTCAGGAGGACCTGAGTTTCAAATACAGCCTCGGACACTTAACACTTACTAGCTATGTGACTTTGTGCAAGTCACTTAACCCCTATTGCCCTGCTCTCCCCCCTCCAAAAAGCAAAAAAAAAAAAAAAAAAATCTTGCTTTAATAATTGTTATTTCAACTGCATTGTAATTACATTCAGAAAGTGCAAAAATTAATATGTACCAAAAGAATTTTGGAAAATGTAAAATTGGTACTGGAATGCATGAATCTCAAGTTGAAGATGTAAGTCAGGTAAGTTTTAAAGACATTTTTTCATACATAATAAATATAATGCCCTTCCTAAAAATGTTACTTGAAAATCAACAGATGAGCTTAATCTTTTACTGAGGAGAAATGATGAAAGCATTTTTTATTAGAACCATTAGAAAACCTTAATAAGGCATGAATATCTGATGGAAAAAAATTTAATTTGAAAATAGGAAATTGATTTTAACAGCTTTTGGAATTTTGTAGATTTAGAATTAGATGGTGTTCCAAACCCTGCAACTATACAGAAAGCTGAAGAGTTTCACTGCAGTCAGTAGTGAAGTTTGAAGATATTTCAATGTTGTGAATATAATTTGTGATAATTTAACAGTAAGTCACATCAGATTTACTGAGAAGATTCTTTGGGGAAAGGATTGAATTCTTTCTTAAATCCTGGTACGGCTACAGATTGGCATACGAGTTGGGCCAAAAAGTCAACAAAAGTATTCTGTGAAAATCAATCGGCTTTATGAAATTTACAGTAAAGTGTATTTTATTGTTATAGCGTATTTTATTTGTAAACTTTGTTACACATCTTTTATTCCAGTTTGATTTGCCAATTGAAATAAAATGTTTTTTATACAAGTGCATATATTTATGTATTTTTTTTTCATCCAAATTCACATACCCTGGGTCCATGGACACCAAGTTAGGAAACCTTCACCCAGCCACGTATAATAGCTGGACAACAGATAGTCATTTACTTAGATTTTCTTGTCTTTATAATTAGGTCAAACTCATCTGATTGACTTTCAGGCAGAGCATCTAGAACTCACCAACTACATAGTCTCTCTTCTATGTGGACCAAGTGTTAGACATCTTTCGGCAAGTGTAACCCTTGCCTAATAACACAAGTGCATTAACTGGAACCATGACAGTTGTCTGGGTAGAGGTGGCAGCTGAAATCAGAGGCATAAAAGACTGCCAAGGGAAAAAATTTGGAAAGGGAAAATTAACAGCCCAGGGACAGAACCTTGAGAAACACCAACATGAAGGGCTCAAACAGATCTGCTATATCAGTGTGCAGCATTTATTACATCTAACCACCCCCAAATTTAGCTGGATTTAACAGGACTTCACCTTGTATGGCAGCTAACTAACTGGTCTCCAGAGTTCTCTTCTATATATTTTCTAGTGTTACATTTTTTCTTTTAAAGGAGATAAATTTGTAAGTTCAATTTCCTTATATTAGAAGGAAACTTATATGTAACTGTCATCAAAAATATGTTTTATCTTTGTAAAAATCTCTTGAGACTCTGTTATTACAACTATATTAAATGAGAATTTGGGTTTTCTATTTTAAAATTACATTATAACTTTATTGTAGCTTTCCCCTGGCATTAGTGATAAGATTGAAAATGTTTCGGCCCCTCACTGTAAAAATTATTTAAATACCTGAATGTAGAACTAAAGGAATACGCACCTGGTTGAATTTTTTTTTTTGGTGTATATCATACCTACCAGTATGGTGACTAGTTATTCAAACAGGTATAGACATCTCTTCAAAACAGGAAGGCTGAAATTTCTCAAGAAAGAATGTGGTTCAATTCCATTAACTATTTAATTGAAACAAACATCCTTTTGTTTCAAAGAAAATACCTAGGGAAATTCATTTCGCATTTCTTGTTAAGCCTAGGAGTTAAAAGATAAAATCATAGTTCAGGGACAACTATTCTGAAGTTTTAGACTAGAGAAAGGAATACTGTCCATATCTATGCTTCCCTCCCTCGAAGAAAGAGTAAGAACCAAATCCCTTGGCTCCAAGTCTTTTCAGAGCCAAGAAAGGGGATGGAGGTAAAAGACGAGCTCCTTGACTTCTGATGCTTTCCTACAAGGACAAGCTAAGAGCTCAAGAAAGGGCAGCAGTGCAGGGTTTTGCATTTTTCAGGCAGCCAAAGCAAAACCCACCCAGTTGTTATTACCTAATTTTTAATTCAGTACTCCATAAAATAGAGTGAATAGCATTTTCTCTCTTCCTTGGGACTGATTAAAGTTATAAATGCTAGTTATAGATTTCATTAAATTAGAGCAGTTTTGCTGGGAAGGCTGATTTTGGAGTCAACACCTCTGTTATTTCACGTCTATATAATCATTTAACGCCTTTGGGTCTCAATTTTCTCTTATAAAATCAATCAGGAAGGACTAGATGACCTCAAAGGTCCTCTCCCTTGTTCTCAGTCTAAAGCCATGCTTCACTTTTATGGCATTAGCATTAACCATATCTCTTTCTTTTTTTTCTTTTTGGAGAGGAGAAGACAGACAGGGCAGGCCACAGGGCTAGTTAAGTGTCTGAGGCTGGATTTGAAATTAACCATATTTCTCAAAGGAAACTGTCAGGAAGTTCAATCTGCCAAATCTTTAGGTCTCTAGGAGTTAAGTAGAGTAAAATTTTAGTACTGGACAGCCTTAATATAACATAAACTAAAGTGCACATGGGCACGTGTATATGTATTGCTTCACAAACCTTATTAAAGTACTAATATAACAGTTAGTTAATACATTTCCTAATTCTGATACTTCCATTTTCAAACCTCTACACTAAAACCCAATTCTTTAAAAACTTGTAGATTTTTTTTGAGATACTAAATTTTTAAAAATGTTTAGGTACTTTAATAGCTTACTATAAATGGCTATGGTCATTTAAGAATTGTCTCATGTTATAGAGTTTAAACTTAAATACTTGAAATTTTTTTATAACAGATATACTTCTGAGATAGCTAAATGTTGTCCATAAATATTATGCAGCAGTAAAAATCTTTTAACAAACTACCTTCCAAGATGGTTGACCAATGGACAAAGTTTCTTTTCTTTTTTTTAACTTTTCACATTTAAAGTATCTGAGAAATGAAGCTTTTAAATTTTCTCATGACACTTATAGTCTTGTTATCCAACACAAATTCAGAAAATGTAAGAAGTCACTTAGGAAATAGGTTTTAGAATTATATTACAAACAGGAATAACCTGTACGTGACATGAGCGTAAATAAACTATAGCAAAGGATATGTTTTATATTCACACTTTATTACAAAGTGGAGAAATGATCCCACTTTAAGTCAGTCTTAAAAATGGCTGTAAGTATCCTCAGGCAAATTATAAACTTTTGCTTTTGTGCAAACAAGGCCAATTCTAGGAGCTAAGTCTTAAAACTTTGAGAGAAGCTAAACTAGCAGGTTATTTGAATTTAGTTAAGTATTTATGGAGTTTGCTGTAAACTCCATAAATATTCAAAGTCCAACAACAGCAAAGTCCACTCTGGCTAAAAAGTAGTAGCTGTCTTAGGCACTTGCTGGTTTGAGAGTTCAGAGTTTCACTGGCTACTATAAAACAAGTGTGTTAGTAATATTTCCTAATGGATCTAATAACTATCCATAGGACCAGGAAAAGGGCAGAGTAGCTGGGAAAAAACTTGAGACTAGACTTCACTCCATCTTCACTCCTTTGATATGAGAGAGCAGAAAAGGCTTAAGTATGATAGAGGTTTTAGATAATACATTATCATGCCATAATAATCTTATTTGAAATTGTTTTAGTTACAGGAAAGAATGAGCTACTAAAGAAACAGATTTATTTCATCTTTAACTGGACCCTTGAGAGTCAATCTGCCAGAGATTCAAGTAGACGGCCTCATATTAATAGTGAGACAAAATGGGCAAAAGTCCTTAAAACCCCTCCAAAGTAGAG
>CM053589.1:3372011-3400539 GCA_028646515.1 Pseudochirops corinnae | reverse complement strand
ACAAAACAGGAAAATGACAAATGCTGGATAGGATATAAAAAAACTGGAACACTAATGCATTGTTGGTGGAGTTGTGAACTGATTCAACCATTCTGGCGAGCAATCTGGAACTATGCCCAAAGGGCTATAAATAATTGCATACCCTTTGACCCAGTAATACCATTTCTGGAGTTGTATCCCAAAGAGATCATAGAAGGGGGAGGAAGACCCATATGTACAAAAATATTTATTGCAGCTCTGTTTGTGGTGGCAAAAAACTGGAAATTAAGGAGATGTCCATCAATTGGGGAACGGCTAAACAAGTTCTGGTATATGAATGTAATGGAATACTATTGTGCTATAAGAAATGAGGAGCAGATCTTCATAATTACCTGGAGAGGCTTATACAAACTGAAGCTAAGTGAGAAGAACAGGACCAGGAAAAATTTGTACACTATCACAGACATAATGTATGTGTTATGTGTGACAACCAACTTTGATAAACTGGACTCTTGTCAGCAACGCACAGTTGTAAGACAACTCTAAAAGTGTCAGGATGGAAGGAGATGTCTACATTCAGAGAAAGATCTTGAAAGAATAGAGTTTAAATGGAGACTGAAGCAATCTACAATCATTCTTATCCATGTTTGGTTTTGTTTCTTCTTTCACTCCATTGGTTACAACCCTTCTATATAACCAGACTAATGTCCAATGTGAAAGTATTTGCAGATCTATACTTGATTGCATGCCACCATGGCTGGGCGGGAGGGGAGAAGGGGAGAAAATTTGAAACTCAAGGAATTGTGGAACTGAATCTTGTAAACTAAAAGTAGATAAACAAATCAATTTAAATTTAAAAAAAAAGAAAAAGAAAAAACCACAGGTGAATAGAAAATCTGACATTCAAATACAAGAAGCAAGAGAAACATGAGAAGATAAACAGGGGAAAAAAATCATAAGGAATGTATCAAAATTGAACTATTTAATGCCTACATGGAAAAACAAAAATTGTAACTTATGAAACTTTTCTCAGTATGAGGATAGTTGAAGGGAATATAAATGTGTGTGTGTGTGTATATGTATACATACATATATATATAGGAGGGTATATGTGCATATGAATGCATACATGAGTGTGTGTGTATATGTGTACAGGTATATATAGAGGGCACAGGATCAATTGAATAGGAAGAGATATTTTAAAAATAAAATTAAGAGGGGAGAGAGGAATATAATGAGAAGAGAGGGAGAGACAAAATAGGGTAAATTATCTTTTATAAAAGAGGTGAGGGAAAACTGTTACAATGGAGGGGAAGAACAGGAAGGCAAAAGGGAATGGGTCAATCTTACTCTCACTGAATTTGGGTTAAGGAGGGAATAACATACACACTAAATTGGGTAGCTTACCCTACAGCAAAGTAGGGGGGAAGGGAATGAGAGGGGGGATGATGGAGGGGAGGGCACACGGTTAAGGGTGGGCGATGAAAGAAGGGAAAGAATCTGGAGTTCAAAGTTTTAATATCAAATGTTTAATTTTTTTTACATTCAACTAGGAAATAAGATATACAGGCATTGGGGAATGGAGCTCTATCTTACCCTGCCGGAAAGTCGGAGGGGGAATAGGGGAACATATAGGAGAAAGCGGATTAGGGGAGGGAGTATTTGGTAGGACCACTGTTTTGGGGTGGTGGGTAGGGGAAAGATGGGGAGAAAATTTATAACTCAAAATCTTGTGGAAGTGAATGTTGTAAACTAAAAATAAACATAAAATTCAATTTAAAAAAAGAATTATTGTACTATCTGAAAGCCATAATCGAAAAAAAAATTTTTCAACATCATATTTCACAAAATTATAAAGGAAATCTGCCCTGATAGCTTAGATCCAGAGTATAAAACAGACATTGAAAGCATCTATTGATCACCTCCTGAAAGAGATACTAAAATGAAGACTCCCTTCAATATTAGAGCCAAATTCCAGAGCTCCCAGGTCAAGGAGAAAATACTGTAAGAATCAGAAAGAAGTCATATCAGGGAGTCACAGACAGATCACACAAGACTTAGCAGCTTTCACGTTAAGGGAGCAGAGGGCTTGCTATGAGTATTTCTGTAGGCAAAGGACCCAGGGATTACAAAAAAGAATAACCTACCCAGCAAAACTGAGTGTAATAATTCTGAGGGGGGAAAATAGACATTTAATGAAAAAGAGGACATCCAAGCATTCCTGATAGAAAGACCAGAGATGAACAGAAAATCTGACATTCAAAGAGAAGCCCTAAGAGAAACATAAAAAGGTAGACATTACAAGAGTAATCATAAGGGACTCAATAAAGTTAAACTGTTTACATTCCTATATGGAAAAATGATACACCTAACTCATATGAACTTTATAATTATTAAGACAGCTAGAAGGAATCTACATAGAGGCACAGATATGAGATGTTCTTCAACAAAAAAATAGGGGCAAGAAAGAGGGATGCAATGGGAAGAAGCAGAATGAGTCAAATCTTCTCACATAAGAGAGGAGCCCTAGGAAGAGCTTTTATATTGGAGGGGAAAATGAACAGAGAGGAAGGGTAGACAATGCTTGAACCTAATTCTCACTGGAAATGTTTCAAAGAGGAAGACTATAAAAACACACTCAGTTGGGTATAGAAATCTACCTAGTAGAAAAATTGGAGAGGAAGAGAGTAAGAGATACTGAGGGGTTAAGGATGACGAAATAGCTGGCAGATTAAGGGTGGCAATGATCAGAAGCAAAATAGACTTTTGAGGAGGGGGCACAGGATAAAAAGAAAGAGAAGGATAATCAGTAGAAAATAGGATGGAAGGAAAAATATAGTCATCGTAACTGAGAATGTGAATGGGATGACCTAACCCATAAAGCAGAAGCTGATGGCAGAATGGATTAGAAAACAGAATCCAACATATGTAGTGTACATGAGATACACTTCAAACAAAAAGACACACACAGAGTTAAAATAAAGGATTGAAGCAGAATCTAGTTTGCTTCAGCTTAAGTGAAAAAGGCAGGGATAACAACTGTGATTACAAACAAAGCAAAAACAAAAGCAGATAAGCAAAGAAACTACCTTTTGCTAAAAGGTCCCATAGGGAATGAAGTAATACCAAAAATTTTTTATAACAAGTTCCTCTGATAAAGGCTTCATTTCTCAAATACAGGGAACCAAGTAAAATTTATAAGAATAAGAACCATTCCTCAATTGATAAATGGTCAAAGGATATGAATGGGCAGTTTTCAGAAGAAATCAGAATTCTAAATCACTACTGATTAGAGAAAGGAAAATTAAAAGAACTCTTGAGGTATCATCTCATATGTATCAGAAATGATAAATGCTAGAGGGGGATAAGGGAAAATAGGTACAATAATGAATTGTTGGTGGAGTGGTGAACTAGTCTAAAACATTCTGGAGACCAATTTGGAACTATGCCCAAAGGGCTATAAAACTGCACAACACCATACTAAGTCTATACCCCCAAAAAGATCAAAGGAAAAGGAAAAGGACCTATATGTATAAAAATATTTATAGCAGCTCTTTTTGTGGTGGCAAAGAATTGGAAATTGAGGAGATGCTCAATTGGGGAGAATGGCTGAAGAAGTTGTGGCATATGATTGTGATGGAATAAGAAATAATGAGAAAGGTGATTTCAGAAAAACACAGCAAGGTTTGAACTGATGCAAAGTGGAGTGAGAACAATGGGGAATTATTGTGCACAGTAACAATATCGTAATGATCAACTGTGAAACACTCTCCTACTCTATCAACAAACTGACCCAAGACAATTCTAACAGAGAACACTGATGAACTCTGAGTGCAAATTGAAGTATGATTTTCTCACTTTCTTTTTTTAATCTTTCTTTTTTGCAATATGGCTAATGTGGAAATATTTGTTATTATTTGGTCATTTCTGGCACATCCAACTGTGACCCCATTTAGGATTTTCTTGGCAGAGATACTAGAGAGGTCTGTCTTTTCCTTCTCCAGTTCATTTTACAGAGAAGAAAACTGAAGCAGTTAAGTAACTTGCCCAGAGTCACACAGCTATTAAGTATCTGAGGCTGGATTTGAACTAAGGAAGAGTTTTCCTGTCTCCAAACCTGACTCCAAGTGCTCTATCTACTGCACCACCTCGCTGCCTGAAATATGTTTTGCATGATTTCAGATGTATAATTGATAAGGTAGGAAGGAGGGAGAGAATCTGGAAGAAAAAAAATCTTCAATGAACATTCTTAATTTTTCAAAAAAGATAATGTAGTTGAAATCACATTTGTTAAGGATTCCTTACCAAAAAAAAAGATGTTAAATAGAAGCTGATAGGCTCTATAGTTTTAGAAATAAACATACTTAAGAAGTCTTTTTTGTAAGTAGCTGCAGAAAGAAATAGGAGAGATCCTTGCAAACTAAATTTGCTGACTTAAGGGAAAGGTGGGAGCTCCAAGGGCTACAAATGCCAAACCAAAGAAAACTTGGTCAACATTATCCCACAATACAGGAAGAATGTTACCAGAATGACAAGAGACTCTTACCTAAAACTGCAACTGGACATGTAACTATCGTCACACAGCTCTTATGTCCTTTGTAGCTAAACTCCTCAGAAAGGCTCTCTGACAGGTTGACATTTTCCTTTTACTCTCTTAAAAACCCTTATGATCTGACTTTTGACCTTGTCATTTCACTAAAACTACTCTCTCCCAAGTTATAATGATCTCTTAGTTGCCAAATCTAATCCAATGGCCTCTTCTCAATCCTCATTCTCCTTGAGCACCATGACAATGTTAATCACTCACTCCTACTTGATACTCTATTCTCTCCTGGTTTTCTATCTGACTGCTACTTCTCCGTCTCCTTTGCGGAATCTTCATTCAGATCACTGTCTCTCATTATATTTATTCCTCAAGGTTCTGATCTGTCCTGTGCCCTCTTCTCTTCTCTTTCTATATTATTTCATTCGGTAATCTCATCAGCTCCTATGGATTTAATTACCATTTCTACACTAACAATTCTCAAATCTACCTTTCCTGCCCTAATCTCTCTGCTCACCTCCAATCCTGCATCTCCAACTATCTTTCAGACATATTGAAATGATGTCCAGCAGACATCTTAAATTCAGTATATATAAAACAGAACACTTTATCTTTCATTCTAAACCCTCCCCCATTCCTACATTCCATGCTCTCAATCCTACAGCTCACAACCTAGGAGTCATTCTGGATTCCTCACTCCCCTACCCAAATCTGCTGCCAAGGTCTATCAATTTCACCTTCTCCTTTCACCAAATTCACTTATCTCTTGAATAAACCCCCTTCTCTCCTCTGACAAAGGCCCTCATCACCTTGTGCATGGATTACTGCTGGTAGGTCAGCCTGCCTCAAGTCTCTCCCCAATCCAAGACAATCCTCCATTTAGCCAGTCACCTTCAATAAACTCCAGCGGTTTATTATTGCCTCTAGGAGCAAATATGAAATCTTCTGTTGGTATTCAAAGCCCTTCATAACCTAGCCCCCTCCTACTTTTCCAGTGCAGAAATGGAAGGGACTTCAAAGGTCACCCTGACCTAATTTCCTAATTTTTACAGATGAGGAAGCTGCAGGCTTAAGCAATTTGCCCAGGATCACACAATGATCTTCAACAAGAACAAGACTCACACAAGACATGTTCTTTTCATAAACTCTATGTGGTTGTGTTTCCAATGGCTCCTCCATCCTATTCCATAAACACAAAGATGGGACCTAGGAGGGAAGAATGGCTAGCAGAATGCTGGTAGTTTTGGCGATGTGACAGCGAAAGGCGATCATGTCAAGTGAAGATAACACACAAACTACAGCCAGGACCTCTCTGAACTCTTCTGTTGTTATGGTCACTAAGTCAGACTCAACAGTGATTGAGTCTAGCTTACGCTACTATACTTAGTGCAGCACAGCTGCCCCGATCCTGGGGTTATATTTAAAGCTGGAAAATCACCTAATCCAGTGCTACCCATCACTTCATAAATTGGAAACACAGGCCCAGAAGGGCAACGTGACTTGCTCAGTTATATACACCTGGGAACATGACTCCAAGCTGGGTGTGAAACATGGTGCTGATAGACCGAGATCTATTGTACATTTTTTTTTTTTTTACTATTTTCTACCATTGCATTTGTTTAATCCTGCTATTTTACTTACTAGTGAGGGCTTTACTTAAGCATGTGAATAGAGTAACATTAGAATGCCTAATTATGTGTATTCCACTATTAACAATAAAAATAACACTGATAAAAGCTAACATTTACACAGCACTTTACAAATACTACCTCATTGTATCTTCACAACCACCTGGGAGACAAATGTCATCATTTTCCTCATGTTAAAGACAAGGAAACTGAGGCAGACAGAATTTAAGTGACTTTCCCAGGATCACAAAGCTAGTCTAGGTCTGAGGCTGGATTCACACTCGGGTCTTCCTGACTCCTATGACACACTTAGCTTCCTTAACACCTGATGGAAGAAAGAAGAGCACTGCTGGAGGAATGACTGCAGTACGGGGAGAAACATGCCTGAATGTGGCGCAGAAGGAAAAAGCCTGGAGTCAGACCATCCGGTCTGTCCCCAAAAATAAAGGCACTGTGAAGAAAGAATTCTTGGAACAGAGACACAAACCAGATTTGGACACTGGCAATAAAAACCCAAAAAAGGAACTGGTTCCCAATATCTAAGTTCAGTAAGAACAGGACAGAAGACCTTGCCTCCCAAAAACTTGGATTATACCAGTGACGTAAGAATAAACAGGACTAGGTAACACTTTTAAGACTATTTAATCTAAACCTCAAGGCATGGGGTAAGTTTAAGATGGGAAAAGGAGATCTGACCCTCTTGGGGCAATCTGGTTGCCTCCCCACATCAAAGGACTCAACATATCAGGCCAAACTTAATGCTGACACTGGATGGCCTCAGCTGATTGTAACTCAGAACCCCTGAGGTCAAGAGATGTGCCAGGCCTCAGCCTCTCTGAGGCAGCACAGACAAGAGGGATTACATCACAACGCCAAGCTATACGGTACTTTAAAATGGTACTTGTCTGTATACTCAAGAAGAAAAAAGAATCTGTTTTGGTTCTACATAAATTTTGCTTACATTTTTGTGTGGCTTTTTTTGTGGATGCCACTACAGTATCTGATCAATGTAAAATAACATTTTAAACATCTTAAGCAATCTTGGTAAGAGAATAACCCAGGGCATCCCACTACATTTGGATACCATTGCTATGACTTTTGGTAAATTAAATATTTATGTAAATTGAGACCTACCTGAAGTTTCTCTATCTCTGTTTTTGCTGCTTGCCTGGCTTTACCAATGGCACATCCCCAATAACCCTGTAAGAACAAAGGTATGATATTAATTAAGAATAATAGTAATATAAATTATTTCTAAGGCAAGAGAATAATAAAAGGTAAAGTATAAAAATGCTTTTGAAATTCTGTTTTTATATATTTGATATGTTTATATATTTTTGATATATATTTTCCATATTATCACACACAATTTGGAGATCTACTCTGCAGAGATGTGACTATAATGGATTTGACTAGTGTGTTTAAGCTGGCCATCTAAAGTTCCTTTATAGTTCATCTGTAATAAATTAAAATACTTACTTTTTCAAACAGATTAAGTTAAATTTCTTATTCTCAAGATGCTATACCCTTAAAATGATATTTTTCAATGAAAAAGGAACAGAGATTTAACATTTCTGGAAAAGATCAATTTGGGAATTTGTTTTGCTTGCCAATGCTTATTTGTTTCAAAAGTCATTGTGTCCATCTGTCTCGTCTCATCCCGTCCCATTCCTTCCCATCCCCCAGAAAGAGGGAAGGAAGAAAAGAGAAGCTAGAATTTTTTTTCTCCCAAGAAAAACTGCAAGGCCAACACCAAACATACAGGCCAGAATCAGCACCCCACCCTCACCCCCAAAATGTGCTACTCAAAACTAAATACATTGTATATTGTGTGACAAGATTCAGTAACTATCTAATTCTTTGATTCTGAAATCATAAAAGTAAACCCAAGAGTTTTAAAAAATATTCTTTGCAGATGGTATAAAGAGCTTACCATTAATTTTTTTTTTTTTGCTTTTTTGAAGCTTTCTTAATAAAATTCCACACCATTAAAGGAAGGCCAGATTTTTAAAACAAAGTTCAAGCCCCTTTGCAGTTACAGCAGAACTTAAAAATTTTAAGCATGGGAAGAGTATAAGATAAGGAATAGCTATAGACAGGGTGGAAGTACTCACACATTTACAAAGCATGGTTATTTGGGGGAGAGGGGAGAGAGAGAGAGACAGAAATTAAGATGATGCAAAAGACTTGTATCTAGTTAATCAATAAAAACTTTTAAAAATACTCACATAAGAAACACCTGATGGGTCAATCATATAGAGTTGTGCTCCATCATTCGAACCATAAGACCCTAACATGAAACTGTAAGAATAACAATTACCATAAACATGACGCTTACAAAATTATGATATAAATATGAAAATATGACCTAGGTTTCTGGAAAAGGTTCTAACACCATCTCACTAATAAAACAGTAAAGCTTAACACAAACATTACAGAGGTTACAATCTGCAATGGTAGAGAGAATGCACATGAAATCCCAGATGCTTGACATATCCTTGGTTTGAGAAGACAATGAAACCTAGATTAAGTCAAAAAATTTAGGAAAATCTAAAACGTTATGTGAAAAATTAGGACATTATATGGTATGACTTAAGGAGCACCCAGATTCTAGAAAGAACTCCCAAACATCTTTACACACTTAAGAAACTCAATTTAAGTTTTGAGTTGAAAAACACCCCTCTATAAACTCAAGAACTAACCAATGCCATTCATATCTTACTGGTCAACCATCACCAATTTCCTCTTCTATCCCACACTGTACTTCAAAACCCCTTATCATTCCCCCATCCTTTCCTCTGTTCCATTTCTGATGAACTGGTTCTTCTTGTCAAGGTCAACTCCTCCACTTGGGCCCTAAATCCTATTTCTTCTCTCATCTTCAATCTGTCCTTATTCATCTAAACTTGTTGTCTCTCATATCCTCTCTACTCCAGTCCATCCTCCCCTCCGCTGTCAAAGCTATCTTTCTAAAGTCACATACACACTTCTCCTCTGCCCTCACCTCAGGAAACTCCAGGGGCTCCCTATCACCTTCAGTATCAAATATAAGAGCCTCGGTCTGGTGCTCAAAGCTCCCACTCCCCAACAAACACAGACTTAACATAGAAAGACACTGACCTTACTACTCCTTGAACTCCATCTCCCGGCTCTATAGATATTTTTTACATACTATGCCTCAGTTCTCCTCTGTCTCCTGGCTTTCATGTCTTCCTTTAAAGCCCCGCTGACATTCCATCTCTACAAGAAAACTTTTCCAATCCTTAATTCTAATGCTGTCCCTTTGTTGTTTATTCCTTATTTATCTTGTACGTAGTTTGTCTGTACATAGTTGCTCGTGTTTTTGTCTCCCTCATTAGATTTTTTTAAAATAAATTTATTTATTTATTTACTTTTAGTTTACAACACTCAGTTCCACAATCCCTTGAGTTCCAAATTTTCTCCCCCTACCTCTTCCCCGCCATGGCAGCATGCAATCCAATTTGGTTCTACAGATACCTTCACATTAAACATTAGTCACCTTGTAAAGAAGGATTATAACCAGTGGAGTGAACAATGAGAAAGAAGGGACAAAACAAAGTAAAAAAGAGAGAGAGCAAGTAGTTTGCTTCAATCTGCATTCAATCTGGATGTGGACAGCCCCTTCCATCATCCCTCATTAGATTTTAAGCTGGATAATAGAGTCTGTTTTTTCTGTTGCTGTTGTATCCCTAGCACTTGGCACACAGGATGTGTTTAATAAATGTTTACCGAATGACTAAACCCCATTTGCCTTCCAACTCCGTCACTTGACTGAAAACTCCTAAACCTCAATGATTTTTTGCCCACCCCCATCCTACCTGATCTTTTTTTGCTTCTGACACTGTCAGCTACCTCCTCCTCCTGCTAGACTTCTTCCTTTGGCTTCTGTGACAACGCACCTTCTTGATTCTCCTCCTACCTGTCTGACTATTCTTTCCAGGCTTTTTTGAGAGCTCATTATGGGTCACCTACCACTAAATAAGCATGAATGTCCCCCAATGCTCTAGGCTGGCCTCTGTCTATATGTTCTTCCTTGGTGATTACCACCATTATCATGGGTTCCGTTTTCTCTCCACAGAAGAATCCCAAATGTATCTATCCAAACCTAATCTTTCTCCTTAACTCTAGTCCCACATCACTGCCAACACCTAGATATCCTACAGATATTTAAAACAACATGTGCAAAAACACACGTGCAGAAAGTCCTAATTCCCTCAAATTCATCTTCTCCAAACTTTCCTATTTCTATGGAGAGTATCTGGTTAACGTGAAAGAACAGGAAAATGACAAATGCTGGAGGAAATGTGGAAAAGCTGGGCCACTAACGCACCCCTGGTGGAGTTCTAAGTTGATGCAGGCGTTCTGGAGAGCAGTCTGCAACTGTCCAGAGGGCCATAAAACCATGCACATCCACTAATACTGCCACTAGGTCTAGATCCCAAAGAGATCAAAGAGAAGGAAAAAAGGACCCACATATACAAAAATATGGCAGCTCTTTTTGTGGTAGCAAAGAAGAGGAACAAGGGGATGCCCATCTACAGAGAGCGCCTGAACAAGTTTTAGTGGATAATTGTAATGGAATTCTCCTGTAAGAAATGACAAAAGGGATGATTTCATAAAAACCTAGGAAGACTGAGCAGATGGTAAAGTGAAGGGAAATGAGCAGACTAGACAGTAAGAGCACTACTTCAACAGTAATCAATTGTCAAAGACTTAGCTACTTTAATCAATACAATGATCACAACAATCTGAAAGGACTCGCGATGAAGAATGCTGTCTATCTCCAAAGAGCAAATGACCTCCAAGTACTCAGTGCCCACTCAAGTATTTTTTTTCCACTTTATTTTTCTTGTTTGTTCATCTTTTGCAGGGTAAATGTAAAAATATGTTTTGCATGACTTCATGTGTATAATGGGTATTTCTTGACTTCTCAATGGGTGGAAAAGGGAGGAGGCGGGAAAGAGAGAAACTGGAACTGAAAATAATTTTATTAATTTAAAAAATGCCCACGTTGACACTTCAGTCATCCTTGACTCCTTTCTCCTCCATTCCAATATCTTATCACTTACCAAATCTTGTTGATTTTACCTCTGCCCCTCTTAGGTCAATTCACAAAGACACTATTTAGTCCAGGTCTTTATCGCCTCTCACATGGACTACTGAAAGTCTCCTAATTGGTCTCCCTCCAGTGTTATCTTCTCTATAACCCATCTTCTACAAAACTGCCAAACCAATATTCCTAAAACAAATATCCTACTTTCTCAGTCCCCCAATTCAAAAAAAATTCAGTGGTCTCCACGACCTGTAGGACAAAATACAAAATCCTTAGCTGGCCGTTTAAAGCTCTTGCCGATATTGTTCCTACCTACTCTTTGAGTCTTATTTCATATTACCACCCCTCATGCATTCTCTGTCCTAGTCAAATTAGCTTTTAACTACTCTCTTTGTGTAACACTCCATCTCTGTACCTTTATACAGACTGTCTTTCATATCCAGGTTCTACTTCCTCTTCACCTTTGTCTCAGAGAATCTCTAGGTTCTTTTCTCTTCCTAGCTTCTTTCAAAGAACAACTTAGTTGCCATCCATACATAGGAGGCCTTTCCTGATCCTCTCAGGTATTGCTGCTCTTGAAATGACTTGTATATGCTCTGGATTATTTATGTGTATATTTATTTTATTAACCCTCCCCTCCCAGTAGAATCAGCTCCCTGAGAGCAAGGAGGATTGTGTCTGACTTTACAAGGCTAAGGCCTTAGATATAGAATAGGTATTTCCTGTTCACTGAATTGTTATTCTTCATTTCAGTAGAGTATTTCCCCCTGAAAACCTAAAATTATGAGAACTGAAGTAATAGAAATTTTGGAGTAGGAATATACAGAAAACTATTTAGGGAAGGGTTTAATAAGTGTGCAGAGATGTAACAAGAGGAATGGTACCAGGAGCGCTAAGCAAGCACACGGAAGGAGAGTAACAGAAAGGACACCACAAGATTAAAAGACATCTAGCAAAAACAAATTTGCCTAAGGAAGTTTACTTAGAGTCAACCCTCAATTCAAAAAAATGTTTTAAAAGCGATAGGAAACTCTTGCCTTCCCTACATGGTATGGATGCCTGTGGTGGAAATACAGAAAAAACTAAGTTCTAGCTAAAAGATTCCAAAGAGACCACCGCTCACTAACTAACTCTGTTGTAAATGATTTAGTCAAACCATTCTGGAAAGCAGTTTATTTATAACTGCAACAAAATGAATGATCAAAATGTCCACATCCTTTGACCCAGAGACCCCACAGGAAGCCAGATGCCCCAAGGAGATCAAAGAGAGGAAAAAAGGGCCTCATAGAGACATTATCCTCGACTCCTCAGTGTGGTCATTTTTATCTCCACAACATCCTTCTCATCTAACCCCTTCTCTTCACTCCACACCTTCACTTCACACCACCGCCTCGTCGCCTCTTGCCTTGATTAATGCCAATGGTACAACTGATGTATCTTCCTGCCTCCGCACTCTATCCATCCTCCATTCAGCTGCCAAAGTGATTTTTCTCAAGCACATATCAAACTCCAATGGTTCCTCATGACTTCTATTAGCAAATATAAACTACTCTGTTTTCTCTTGATGTCTAGATGGTACCAATCATCTGATTATATGAAGCTAGTTTAGAACTACATAAGCTTAGGCATTCAAGGACATCTTACAAAATAAAATTTCATACCTGCAACCAAAAGGTCTAACAGCACTGTAGAGTGTGTAAGCATGTACATACATGGCTACTCTGTCTGCAAGGTGCTAAAAAAAAAAAAAAAGGTAAAAAGAAGTTACTAAAATAAGTTTATTTTACTAAAATTCAACTAGTGCTTCAAAATTTCATTTACCTTTAGTGGAATATTATAGCCATAGTTCGATCTGAAGTTGGAGGCTTCTTCTCTAGCGATGTCTGCTAAAGAACGAGCATCTGCTAGCAAACCTGCTACTGCCTGAAATAAAGAATGTGAGTGTTAACTGGAGAAGTAAAAAAGTGTTTATCACAAATCAAAGAAGGTACAGAGTTATGTTATTAAAACAAGTTTGGGCAGTGGGAAGAAGGGGTTTTAAGACTTTGGGGATGGTGAATTTTCTTTAGCTGGTAATAATTATTTTTTATAATGCACGCTGGTATTTAGACTATGGGTTTGTCTGGTCTGGGAATTCATACACTTTAAAGTATAATTTTTAAATTTTGTTCAATATTCAAATTCCAAAGAAGCTAGAAAGTAGTCTATATTTCCAATACTGCTCCATTTCTTAAAGATAAAAGCATGCAAAGTCGTATTATTTTTATTCAAGTTTGATTCCAAATGCTGAGAGTTTATTAGACATTTAACACACAAGGAAAAAAACCTTCAGCTACCTCTGTTTTTGTTCTTGCTAGAAAATGAACAGAGATGTGACCTAAGAAATGACAAACCATAAACTCATGAAGTTTGGTGAGATTTGAGAGATATAAAAGGAAAGGGAGAAAGGGAGAGGGAGAAGGGGAGGGACACAGAGAGAGAATAAGACAGAGACACATGATCCTTTTCTTTACAAGACCTAGAAGAACTTGCTTGAGTTTCTCCTGACTAATGCAATCCCTGTGGATCCCCCTTCTTGACCTCCTACACCATAAACCAATACGTTTTCTAACACCACAGCAAGTATATTCACTCTCTCTGGAGACAGGTGCTGTTTGAGTTCCTTAAAACTGAAGCTAGGACTGAGGAGAGATGGTGTAAGGACTGTCAGAGCTCCTCAATCACATCCCTTCATTTACAGGCGGCATGCGACCATAAAGCATAAAGTGTAAACGTCAAGCACCTCTCAACATAACGTTTCATGTAATATTCATCTTTACCCTTCAAATGTGTGTGTGTGTATACACACAGAGTGTAATGCTATAGGCCTTCAGTCATCTAGTACAGATATGGAATGAAGTATTCGAGATGTCATTTTTTCAGATAAATACATTTTAATACAATGCTAATAAAATGAAAAATAGTGTTTGGTGGGTCCCTAGTACCTCTAGGATAAAATATTAACTATCCAACCTGTCAATTGCACAGTGTGGCTCCCACCTAGCTTTCCAGACTTTTTTCATTTTAGTCCTTTTTACTCTCTATATTCCATGCCCCAAAGTCCTACTTGCTATTTCTTGAATGTGATGTGTTATTTCCCAACTCTGTCTTTGCACGGGCTGTCTCATATACCAAGAATGCACTCCTCCTACTTTGCTTCTTAGAATCCCTAGTTCCCCTTCAAGGTTCAGCCCAAACTTAGGTTCTCAAGCTAAGTTTTTTTTCCCCAATCCTCTTCAGTTGTTAGTGCCTTTTAACTCCTCCAAGTAGTTCATATGTTTACTTGTCTGTGTATGCCTTATATTCCCCCTGCTCTCTGGAAATGTAAGCTTCTTGGGGGCAGGAACCGTTTAAGGTTTTTTCTTTGCATCACCAATGCCCCAATATACTGTAACTATGTAATAAACGTTTGTTGAACTGAACTGAATTTTTTGATGGTATGTTCTACAATGATCATATGCTTTCCTATCTTAAGGTATATTAAATAATAACTTTTTTCTAATAATTCAGGGTAACTATTATGTCTAGTCACTGTGTTGTAGCACAGCTCTATCTACTGCCTATTCAAGTTCATCTCTGATGAAGAGCAACCTGGGATCTCAAATGCTATGCCAGTTGAGTTCAAATTCTTGGGGGGAGGCTTGAAGTTTAGTATGAGCCTAAATGTGTCCATCACCAAAAGTCTAGAGAGAGGTTCATCACTAGAACGTTGGCCAAAAGGTAACAACTTTTTTGACTGCTGAAATTCATGAAAACAACATACTATGGAGATGGAATGGGGGAACACCCACATAGAATAATTTCTTAGTATTAAACTGCAGCTTTAGATGCAGACAGTATAGACATTAAAATAATGTGGAATGGACAAAGATCCTTTCCTGCCCCCATATCTTGCTCTCTCTCAAAAAAAAAAAAATGCCCCCACATTAGTTTTGGTTTGGTTATTTGTATCTCTCACACAAGAGGGACTGAAAGGCAACCACATGACCTTCAGGAGACTGTAATGCTGACAGTATTCTAAAAATATTTTCTTTACTCTCCAGGAAAACATCGATTTGGTTGTTATTGGCATTCTTTAATTCACTGGTTAACATTTAAGATTCACTTACACCATAAAAACACCAATGGCACTTTATCCACCACTCATTTATGGGCACTGTTTCTTCATGGGATCTTTACCATTTCAAATATCGTGCTAGTATTTTTCAAGAAGGTTTTAGTCCTAAATCTACAAATCTTAAACCACCAGAAGATGACACTTCTGTAAACATGACACCACACTAAAATGCTCAATAAACCTTCATTTAACATTTGAAGAGAATTCTAGGCAACATTTAAAACAACATACTTAAACTATCTTCTACAGTAGCTACATAATCAACTCCTCTCATAAAATCTTTTTTGTAATAACATTTTGAGTAATATCTTAGTTGAAATACTGGGTAAAAGAGGCAAAATTAGCAGGAAGGAAGATAATTCATCACAAGATGATTCTACGATTACTTAGTAGTAATAACAGCTTTATTTCCAGCTAATCCTGTGTTTCCAAAATGAACTTCAGAGAAGATACAAAAAGATGGTAGACCCAGTAAGGAACAACACAAAGTGAGTTCTACAATTAACTAATAATAGTACTGTTTTGCTATCTCTGGCTAGGTCTATATTTCTAGAATAGTCTTTAGTGATGCTACAAGAAGAAGGATAAAATCAATAAGGGATAGACAAAATCTCTTTATACAAAAGCATACAAGATGTGAATTCAGTAGACAAGAGTTCTAATCATTGCTTCAACACTTAGAAGCTATATGACTTTTCTACTTTAATTTTTACCACTGAGCCCTAGTTTACTCACACAAAACAGGAATAAATGTACTAGCAGCCCGACAAGGCTGCTATGTGGAGTGGGCTTTATAAAAACCTTAAAGGGCTATGTAAACAGATATTATGATTACGCACCAGACAATTATGTGACACTTTTGAAGGTTCTAGGATGATTTACACTTTTCAGTCACCAAAGGCTTTATTTTCTGGGAGCCTATAAATAACACTGAACTTGTCCTTAGTTTGTTTAAAACTAAGGTTGGCTATGCCAGGTTGACAAGTGGAACGCTGTCAAAAGAGTTCAGTTTCATTACCATTATAAAATTGTTTAGGAACTTTTGCTTGTATAACTTAGTAAAAAACCTCAAAACTCTTCTGCAAATTCATGAATTGCCCATTGTTTTTCTATCAACTATATCAAAACTTACTATCACCAAAATGTTAAGGAAAATACACGTGGCTCAGAATTTGCTTATTTTTTTGACCTTTTCAGCTATCACTGGGGCCAAGTAGGAAGGTAGCCTCTGATCTTTTCATTAGAAAAAGTTCAGAATTCATGTTCTAGGATAGCTTAACCTTATTTCTGCTAGACTAAGATAGCTAAAAAACACCGCACACATTATACATTTCTAGCACAGCTTTGATTGCTGCTGTACCACCTCCTTGACTGATGACATGTACAACTTCTGTGTGGCTTTGCTTGAATAGAGTAATATTCTAAAGAAAATAGAAGACTTGGCTTGCCTTTCCACTAACTGCCCTATTCAGCCACCTTCTGATCTGAATTCACAAGCATCCTATAGCTGACATGTCTGTAACACGGCACGCTGATCCTCTTAGGAGCTACTGAGCTCTGAATAATGTTGTCTTCCAACATTTGAACTGTTTGACCTTCCGTCTCTGTCCCTGGCTTTCATCTACTATCAGTATTCCAATGAATTGCCATTTCTGATACATCACCACTCATACCACTCAATACTCTGATCTTCTTCTCTTTAACCTTCATACTCACCACTTACTAGCAAACCAACCAATCACAGTATATCTAGCAGGAATCTTTAGCTCATTTCAACTATTGTAACTGCTGCTCACTGCTCAAGGACTTCTGCTTCACTACAAGAGATACCTTCCAGCTTCCATTTTTAGAATCAGTCCTGATGCTTCAAATTGTTTAAAGTCTTTTTTTGTTTAGTTCTGAAAAGCACATCACAATAAACACAATTATTTCAAAGAAAGTTTCCTAAAGAGGAGGAATGTTATCTTACCATTCCAACGTGTCGATCAACATTAAAGAGGCGTTTGTTAGAACCTTCTTCATAAAGTTTGGAAAGGACTAGTTTTTCTACACCAAAGACGACACCATCTTTACATCTGATTCCAATAGCTGTACTGAAACAAATAGGGGGAAAATTAATTTTTTTAAACTGAAAGAGAGTTCATATTCCTTATATTAAAAAAAAAAATCAACACAAGGCTTAACAACAAAGCACTTTCAAAACAGATTAGGATTACCCACAACTCAGATACATTTCCTTCCAAATGAACCAATCTGCCTACTCCAAAAATCAGAGAAGAGCTCAAGGTAACCTACGTGGTTATCCATTATTTTTGTCTTTGTATCCCCAGCCTGGAAAACATTAGGCACTTAATAAATGCTGGTTGAATAATGGCTGTCTGTAACATCTGTAACCATAAAATGCATTGTAGCTGCAAAACCATGTCAGGCAAGCTGAAGCCACCAGAGCGGGGCATCTTGCACACAGTGAGTTTTTTCAGGCCCACGTGCTACAGTCCTGGCTGAGATGGGCTAGATTTAATTAGATGGCATGGTGTCTGAAGTGCTGGACTTGGATCGCCGAACTTCAGATCCCGCCTCAGACTAGCTCTGCAACCCTGGAAAAGTCCCTCGTTCTCTCGGCCTCAGACTCCTTATCTGCAAAACGGGGACAGTAAGAGCACCTACTCCACAGGACTGTGGTGAGGACCAAATCACACATATAAAATACGCGGTTTTGCAAGGCGTAGCGCGCTCCAGAAACGTTAGCTAAAGTAACCATTTCTTTATCTAGAGCAATTCCACACCCTATTTGATCAGTGAGAAGAGAGACCAAAAACAGCGAAACATTAAAAATCAACATTTGGCTGTGTGACTGTATCATGAAAGCAAAGTACTTTTCTTTGACTGGATACAGACTATACGGTGTTCCACTAACACCTACGGGTCAGGTCAAAATTCACTAAAAATGCTAAAAACCAACTATCATTTAAGTGTTCTATGAAAGCTACTTAACAGCATGGGTAACAGACTTCTAGTGCAGATGCTTAGTTTGCAGGAAAGACAAATATATCCAGAATAAAATCACTTCCCACCCAAAACCAACTGGTTCTCCAACTTCCCCAATTCTTCCAGCTGTGTTACATCATTTTGCCAGCCTTTACACCTGGAAATTATCTTTGATTTGTCCCTTTCGTCCCCCATAATCAGTCACAAGTCCTATCAATCATTCCCCTCAAAGTCCTTCTCTATTTTTATGGTCATCAATGTCATCTAGGTCCCTGATATTTTTAACAGCTTCCTAGCTGGTTTTCCTACCCCTGTTCCTGACTAGTTTTCCAACGCTTTCTTCCAAATACCACTTTCATCAGCTAGTTCCTTTTTTCAAAAACTCCATGAAGATTTCTTACCACATAAAATGTAAAACCCTTATACTTCTTTCTCTCAAAGGTTTCAAATCTAACACACCACCATAAAGATTCAATTTTAATTCACCATTCAATACTAACCACATCTTAAGGGTATTTTTGGTAGGTTCTCCAGGTAGCTTCAGAAAATATTTTTTTCAAGAGGCAGCTAGGTGGCACAGAGAATACAGAACAGGTCCCAGAGTCCAGAGGACCCGATTTCAAATCCAGCCTCAGACATTTAACACTAGCCATGTGACCCTGGGGAAGTCACTTAACCCCAACTGCCCTGCCTCCCCCCCTCCAAAAGAATTTTTTTAAAAAATTAAGTATTTTTCAATCTATCTTTTGACTTCTCTTAAATACAAAGCCTATGTTATATACAATGATTGAATCCAAGGAGTTACAGCATAAAAAGTTCTAGCTCTGTCTGAGATTTCTTTTAAAATGCCAATAACTTAAAACAGAACTAAAACAAAGTGGTTCATTATGTCAATGGGAAAAGTTTGATTTACACAATTTACATACACATTTTAAAGTATACGCTACATGACGAACATTATGCAGTATAACGATTTTCTTATTGTATTTGGAGATAATACTATCAGTCGAAAATGAAACACTAAATACTACTTTAAGGTTAAAATTATAGCTTTCAAGAAGAGTCTAGATTTGGGCTCTCATACAAGACTTTCATTCCATGATTCTTTTTATTCCAAACTGCCAACAGAAAATTCAACTGAAATACCAAAAAAAGCCTGTTTGGTTTGCTGAAATATAAGTGATGTAGATGGAGAGATTAATAATAAAGTAATGGTTAGGAAGAAATGGAAATTGGGTTTTAAGTTCTCCAAATTCAATAAAGTCCAAAGTAGTGTATGAAATGACTATAAGAATTTATGAGAAAAACTACTGTGAAATCTCTTCAATAATGCTTAATGTTGTTGCCAATTCTATTTATAATTTGTCTAAGATATTATGAGGTCCCAAAGTTTGATTTTGATCTCTATCTTTTATCACATGTGGCTCTTCCATTCAGCAAAGTCCACCTAGTTCTACCTCACATGTCTGCAAAACAGATGGTAGCAGGATCCTCTCCACAAGAGAAAAACTTGGCTTTTAGTTCTACCAGACAGAAGACTATAAAATGTCTCCATTACTCACTGTTTGAAATTCAGAATCTAAGAAACAACCAATCAACTTCAAACTGGCTACATCTGTCTCTTGCAAAAGCAGTTTGAAATTGATAGCCTCAGAGAATCTATTACAAAAAAGATGAGTGGGACACAGGACATCCGAGTTGCTGGTCTCTACAACAACTTGTATTTTTCTCAGTATCCCAGGAGAGGCAGCATGATATAATGGTGCATACTAAACTTGAAGTAAGAAATTACAACACCAAGATAAGCAAGTCAAAGAGCAATTAAGTGTCATAGTTAGACCTTCTGAACCTTGTTTCTTTATCTCCAAAACTGAGTAACAACTTCGAATTTGGAAGAAGCCTAAAAGGCCAGTTGTCTAACCTGCAGCCTTCCGTCATACCCATGACAAATGGTCATCTAGCTTCTGTTTGAAGACCTCCCGTGATAGGGAATTCATCTTACAGGTCAGCCCACTCTCCCATCAGACAGCTTTAAGCATTACTAAGTTGTATTTCTACTACAAGGATTATACGTTTTTAAAATAATAAAATGATATAAGAGTCAACTAATAATTACTTTCTCCTATACTGAACCTCATCATTTTTCTCTTTGCATTCAATTTCTTAAACCTAGAAATTCTTGACTGCCAAGTACAGCATCCTAACCATTTCAATCATGATGTCTCACTTAAACTCATCTTTCCAAGGTTCACAAGGATTTCTTAACTGCCAAATACAAAAGCCTTTTCTCAATCCTCATTCTTCTCCATCTCTGACACAAATGACCACTTTTTCTCCCCAGGTTTTTGTGCTACTCCTCTGCCTGGGTTCTCTTCTATTCCTTCTCCATCTCTTTTGAGATCATCGTCATCTACTGCTCATCCCCCATCGTGGTTGTCCCTAAGGCACTTTCCTGGGCCCTGAAGATGATTCATTAAGATATCTAGCCAGAACCTCTCTGGAGCTCCTGTCTCACAAAACGAGCTGCCTTTTGGACATTTCAAACTGGATGTCTCATAGGAATCTCCAATTCAAAATATCCAAAAACAGAACTCGTTCCCATGCCATCCCCCAGCCCACCACGCTCTGAACACCCCTACTTCTGTCAGGCACCACCATCCCTGCATCACCCATACTGTCAGTCTTGACTTCTCACACACCACACAGCCGGTCAGCTGCAGATCTTGTCATTTCCATGTCCACAGCAGCTTTCCTGCGATGACCTCCTTTCAAGTCACACGATCACTATCCTAGTCCAGGCTCCCAAAACCTCTCAAACAGACTGCTACAATAGCTCACTGACTGGTCTCCTTGCCTCTAGTCGTCTCCACACCCCAATCTGTCCTCCACACAGCTGCCAGAGTAATTTACCTAAAATACATAGATCCGACCAGGTCACTCCCTTACACAAACTCCAAAAGTTCTCTTATTACCTTCTCAAACAAACTCCTCTGGCATTTAAAGCTCTTTACAAACTGGCATCACCCCAACTTTATATGGTTCAGCCAGAATCCACCATCCTTACTGTTCCTCACACAAGTACTTCTTGGCATTAGCTGTCTCCATGTCTTGAATGTTCTCCTTTATCATCTCTCCAGTCACCTTCAAGGCTCAGTTCAACTGTCACTTAATACAGGACGTATTACACTATCCCCTGTGCTCCTAGCGCTTTCTCCACAGGATTCTCTTCCATTTATTTTGTATATACATTTACATATGTACACGTTGTCTCCTTCCTCTTCCCCAAACTCTTTCTGTAAGCCATTCAAGGCAGAGTCTGATTCTTTCTGTCTTTGTAGCCAGAGTTGAGAACACCATGCTGATTCAGAGGACGCCCTTAATAGATGCTAATGATTAGTTGTCAGATATCCATATCTGCTTGACAGTGACAATTTGCATGCAAGTTCATCATGCAAGTAAAATATTTTCCTTACCTACTGTTTTCCACTGCTTTCATAGCATATTCAACCTGAAAAACTCTTCCATCAGGAGAGAAAGTTGAGGCTGACAGATCATACTAAAAAAAAAAAAGAAGCAAAAATAAGCTTGTTGCACCAACAGAGCATCCTTGGTATTGATAAATCTATAACAGACCCTGAACGTAGGAAATTTACATTCTATTGGAGGATAAAACAAACATGTGCACTGCCAAGTAAATACATGTAGAAAGTTAAAGGGGAGAGGAGAAACAAGCCACAGTACTCTAGCTAAGCCTGGACCCTGAGGGGAGATCGGGATGCTGAAGAGTAGACATTAGGGAGGAATGCATTCCAGAGAGGAGGGAGAGCCTATGCAAATGAGGAGGCGGGAGATGGCCTACAGCTATGACCACATTTCACTGCATAATCGGCACACCCTGTTTTTTCAGTCCAAAAACTGGTTTAGAACCATTGCACGGTATATGGTTCTGTTCATCATGTGGCTTAAAAGGTAAACAGCAGCAATGAATTCTAGGGATGTGCACTTATCTCTCTCAGAAGCCCAAGCCTAGAATTCTCAGCACTGTCAGCGTTTGATTTTAACACATATTCCTGAGGATTCTGTGAGTCCTATTCTTGCACCAAAGACAGTTTAGTAACACATGGACTTTTAAGTAATGTCAGCACACATTGTAAAAAGAAAAGAAACCTCACATAAGGGTCACACTCTACTTCTTAGGCAAATATTTGGCATAAAATCTGCAGCGATTATGGAGTAAAATGTAATAACCCGGTTTGGATAAGCCACAAAATGCTAAGGGGAATAGTATAAGGTAATGCTGGGGAAAGCAGTTTATAACCAGGATAAGGAGGACCTTAATTATCAGGATCATTAAGGAGTCTGTATTTTAGATTCAGCTAAACAAGGAGAGAAAAGTGAGTAGGTCACACCTGGCCCTTAGAAAAATTATTTTGTTAGCTAAGTGAAAGACAGACCAGCAAGGGAGAAACTAGGAAGCAGAGACTGATTAAGGAGCTAAAACAATAGTCTAGAAGAAAGATGAAGCTTTGATTAGGATGATGAAGTGTCTAGGGTAATTCAGACATGAAGCTGAGTGGCTTGAAGGATAGAGGTTCTTTCAAAAGAAATCAGAAATTTTGGTGCGATGACTCAGGAATCTCATGACAAAAAGACCTTGTTGGACATAAGTCAGTTAGCTCACAGAGAAAATCTATCAGTCAAGTAACCTACTAATATATTTTCTACAAATATGTACATTGGAAGAAGCAGAAAAAAGACAAGGGGCTCCAATCTGATCTTGGAGGAGGGGCAAAGGCCTACCAATCAAGCTGGCTTTAAGGACTCTTGACAAAAGTTTGTTTTTCTTTGTGCTTGGCTTTACACAAGAATTAGGGTAGAGGGAAATCTTTATAAGGGGGAGTGAACCTGACTGCCTATTTACAGGGAAAGGGAGACTAGTTAAAAAAGGAATAATTTGTGGTGACAGGGAGAGAATGGAGAGAAGGTAAAAAGAATGCAGAGGGGAGAGAAAGGAGAGAGTAAGAGAGAAGAGAGAAGGAAAGGAGAGAGAAAGAGAAGAAAAAGAGAGGGAGGGAAGATGGGAAGAGAAAGGGAGAAAGAAAACATATACAGGGCACTTATCTCTTTGCCTCCAAGGCGACACAATGAGTTCAGTTTGAACATACTGAGTTTCAAGTGATGACAATATACAGGTAGAAATGTCCAGCAGGCAGTCAAACAAGCAGGATTGGAAGAAGTTATGGAGAAATGTAGAATTTGTGTATTTACATATGTGGTCTGCATAAAGATGACTGAACTGAAGGGAGCAGATAACATTTTCAAGGTAGAATGTAGAGAAAAAGAGAAGAGGGCTCAGGACAGAGCCTTTGAGGACTGGAGAGTTGAGAGGAAGATCCCAAATCAGAAAAGGAGATTTAAGTAATGGAGAGGTTGGAGGACCAAGATAGAGCAGTGTTCCAGAAGCCAAGGAAAGGAGGAATACTCAGAAGAAGGGGGTAGTCAACTGTGTCAAAAGCTGCATAAAGTTCCAGGAAAATGGGAACTGAGAAAATAGCATGGAATTTATCAATTAAGAGATCAGTGTATCTTCTGAAACATGTTTCAATCAAGTGCCAAGGTCAGAACAAGAAGGGAATGGGCAACAAAGTAGAAGTAGTCTAGGTCAGAGATATCTAACTCAAGGCCAAAACAAGATTAAAATGTGACTGGGAAATGTTTAACGACAAAAAATACAACACAGATGTTAATACTGTGGTTTTCAATATGCAGCTGCAGAGATTTGAGTTTTATACTACTGGTCTAGATAACTATTTTCAGGATCTTGGCAATGAAAAGGAAAAGGGATAGTATGAATCTGAAGGGCTGATAGGATCAAAGGGGAAAATGATGGGAAAAACCTGAGCAGGCCTGAAGGCAACTTAGAAAGAAGAGGAGAACAGACTGAAAATGAAAGAGAAAGTATATCTGAGTAGGAGGGGAGCTACAAGATGGATTAGGAAGGGATGTGATCAAGGACACAGATGATCTGAAGGATTGGCTTTGAGAAGGGGAAAACGATCTCTTCTTCTAAGACGGAATCAAAGGAAGAAAGTTTGAAAGAAAGGAAGTTTTAGAAAGGTATGAAGTAGAAAAGATAAATAAAACTCAACAGATGGACTTGATTTTCTTCAGTAAAATTAGAAGTGAGGTTTTCTACTGAGGGAAGGGGGGCACTGAGGATTTGAAACCTTTGAGAAAAACTGCTATAGAACAAGATGGGAAGTCAGCTAGGAAAGAATAGAAGTATTACTATAGCATAGCAATGACAGAATAGCAATGATCCACCCACCCTAATTTCGGCATTCCTCCCAGTATCTTTGCCAAGAAAATCTCAAATGGAGTCGCAAAGTGTCAGCCAGGACTGAAATGACTCAACAACATGAATTTATAATGGATTTGGTGAATGTAGTTATGGAACTTCTAATAGTAGCTGGGCTTACAACAGAATTACCCAAAGTTAAGTACTAGTAGAACACAAACAAGAGAAAGTAAGCAAAGGAGGGAAGAGTGGAAGACAGTGCTTTGCTGAACTGGCTTCTTATAGGGTCAAGACCATGAGAGAAAAAAGGTGAGGCCAGTGGGTAGAGACAGAGGGGGATGAAAACACAAAGTTGTGATGAAGACAAAGTAATTTAGAAGGAGTGAGGTGGAGGATGATATGAATGTAGTATTTTTTCTCTGACTGTTAATTCTAGATTTTGGCTGTAATTTTCACTAGAGGCAGCTGGTAGCAGAGTCACAGGCCTAGAGTCAGGAAAACAGGCAGAGAGGCATCTTCCTTGCGCTAATGTATCTCTTCCTCGGTCTGTGCTAGATCTGTGATCTGGAACTGTGCAGAGGGCAACAAGATGCCAGCTGGTAGCTGTCCCAGTTGAGCACCCCAGCATGGGTCTAAGACCTCTGCTTGTCTTGGTGGACAGCCTTTCCCTGGGCAATGGAGTGTACTATCTGCTGCATATTCCTGGCCCAACCCAGTCCACAAAGCTCTGCGTCTCTGTGCCAATCTAAGCCAAAAAAAAAAAAAAAACAAAACCAATCCTGACTCACTGTGACTTTCCTTTATTTCCCCATCAAAATTTGGTCTGGTTCATTTTCCGTATCTGGAGGAGAAATTGTCTTTTTTTTTTTTTTGGAGGGGGTGAGAGGACATTTGCTTTACTGCTTCTTTCTACCCAATCACCTTGGCTCTGCCTCCACAGATAGCAATATGAAGAACATTAGATTATGACTAAAAAACAGAATTATAGAATTTAAGGTCAACAGTTATAGATGACATAGTCTACTCTAAAGTGTGACATGGATGGGGTAAACTTCAAAAGGAAGATGAATTACTTGTGTGATGGTGGCACAAAAAGGGATGTAGAAGTGATAGTGGAGAATGGGGACTATACTAACTTTTCCTCCTGGCTTGATACATCAAGAGGCATGAAAAAAGAAACAACCAGCATTAGAGAGTGTAGCAAGTGGTTAATGAGGCATTTTCAGGAGAAAGATGTATTTCTGTGAGGACCAAAAAGAAAAAGATCCAGGATGAAGGTGGGCTTATTATTATTATTATTATTATTATTATTAGGGACTTTAAAGGGTATAATGAAAAGATGGGCAGAAGGGGGAGGTCAGTGCCAGAATCTCTAGTTAAGGTAAGAGATTTAAATGACTAAATCACAAGGATTATGAAGGCAGGAGGTGGGAGATTCCTAGACAGAGGCCAAGCAAAGTGTAACAGCTGACTGGTACAGGGAGGGAGAGAAAAGGGTCAAAGGAAATCTAAGACTCCAATTATCATTCTTACCCCCCCCACATTTAATCAGCTACCAAGTCCTATCAATTTTAAATCCCCCTCTCTCATACCTATGCTCATCTCTTCACTCATGTAGTAGGGTCGTAATAAGCATATGAGATTTGGAGGCTTTGAGTTCAAATCCAGCTTCTGACACTTATTGACTGTGTGACCCTAAGCAAGTCCTGTAACCTGTCTCAGTTTCTTCATCTGTAAAATAATAGCACCTGCCTCAGAGCATCCTTTTGTTGATGAAATGAAATAACCTATGTAAAGTAATTTGCAAATATTAAAGCAGTGTATGAATGCTAGCTATGATCGTTTTCTGAATGACTTTTCCCTGACCTCAGTTTCCTCATCTGTAAAAGGAAGGGGTTAGACCAGCTGGCTTCTAAGGTAACCTTCCAACTCTGAATCTAAGACTGTGACAATCACTCTCGTTCAGGCCCTCGTCGTCACCTCTCACCTGGCCACCTGCAATATTCTCCTATTTGGTCTCCCCTGCCTTCAGTCTTCCACACCCACAATCCACCCTCTGCGCAGCTCACAAACTGAGACCCCTGAAGCACAGGTGTCGTCGCATCATCCCCTTCGCTCAAGGGGCAGCAGCTCCTATATTTCTGAGATCAAATACAAATTCTTCTCTGGCATTTAAGGCCCCCTACAACCAAGCTCGTAACCTGTCATTCCGGACTGACTTCGTAACACTCCCCCTCACGCACCAAAGTAAATTGCAAACAAACTATCCTCTTGCTGCTTCCTGTATGCGACACTCCATCAGCACGCCTTTTTGCACAAGTCCCTGGCAGCTCTCAGCTGCCTTGCGTGCGTCATATTATTCATCTTCGCACGTTTCTATCTGATGGAATGTAAGCTCCTGGACACCGGGCCCTGTTTCATTTCTGTCTTTGCATCAGTAACTAACACCGCACTCCACTGACTCAGACACAGACGTCGCTCACTGAGTGTCCGCGCCCTCCCCATCTGCGGGCCCATAACCGTGGGCATCACTTTTAACACGGCCAATCCGTCAGCAGCGCGCACACGGGCCGCAGGAAACGGTAAGCTCTGTAACATTCCGAGGAAGGCAGGGGGGAGCACGAAGCCTGGTGACCATGGAAAGTAGAGGCAGGGGACAAGAGAGGCCGTGTGGCAGAGTCTGAGATCAAGAAAGCCCTGTAACGGCCTCCGGTAGTGGTGGCCTCTCTACACGCCACAACGAGCCTGCAATCGGTATTACCCACACAGGGATGATGCGAGAGAGGGAAAGTAACTTCCAGCATCTGGGGAATCTGCCAGAAGCATCGGGGATACGGCGAAGCTTGGCTGGAAAGGAAGGTCCCAGGGGAAACACTGGCTACCCGACGCGGATTCCTTTTTTACTGCCAAGTGAAGTGACTCGAATCCAGAACCAGGCTTTACCAACTACAAAATACCCGCGCTCGTGCAAGACCCTGCCTAGTAAAGCGGAGTGCCGGGAGGGGGAGGGGAGGGGGAGGGGAAGGGGAGGACGAGCCCAGAAAGCAGGCCAAGCGTGGCAGAAAAAAACAATCTCGCTCTTAGGTCACATCTCTCTATTCCCAGCCATCATCCTTCCGAGGCCAGGCGCGAGGACGGGGCTCGTCGGGGCCTCCTTCAGAGCCCCACGCCAGGAGCCCGTGACTCAGCAGCGCCCAGCACTTGGGTTCCGCCTCGGACCTCGCCACCCTCTAAATGGGGAAGGGGGAGTTGGCCCCCGGCGGCGCCAGCCCTTCCTTCTCCCCTCCCCGCGACCCGCCCGGGGCCTGCGGTTCCCCACTTTCGGTTTCCTCAGCCGGCTCGAGAAAATGACTCGGCAAACCCAAGGAGGCCCCGGGCCTTCGGCGCACGCTGGGCCGCGGGGGCCGGAGCTCCCGGGCTCCTGGGGCGCGGCTTCCCAGGGCCCGGGGCTCTAGGCCACGTTCTCGGAGGCTGCCGGGGCGCGGGGCGCGGGGCCCGGGGGAAGGGGCCGTCTTTCCTAAAGCGGAAACCGGCGGGCAGGGCCAGAGGTGGCGCGAGCACACGGGGAAGAGCACCGGCGTGAGGGGACGGAGGGTGCGCTCCGAGCGGCCTCTGCTCGCCCCACGGTCCCGTTCCCCTGATCCGCGCGGAGAACGCAGACTCACTCCGGTCCCGATGGAGCTCATGGCGTCCAAGCCACCACACAGACGTGGAGAGATCTCTCAGGGCCTAAGGCGCCGCCGCTCCTCACGCCACAGACCGGCGCAAACCAACAAGGCCCGCTGTCATTGGCCCGAATCTCAGCCAATGGCTTCCAGAAGCTGGACCTTTTCTCTCGCCGGCTCTAGGAGCTCAGAGGCTG
>CM053589.1:3325623-3364817 GCA_028646515.1 Pseudochirops corinnae | reverse complement strand
AGAATGATGGAAGAAAATCATGAAAAGAGAGTCGACAGGCTGACTGAAGAAAATAACACCTTAAAAAATAGACTAATTCAAATGCCAAAAGAGGCCCAAAAAAACCAATGAGAAGAATGCCTTAAAAAGCCACATTGCCCAGATAGAAAAGGAAATTTCAAAATTTCACTGAAGAGAATAATTCCTTCAAAATTAGATTGGAGGAAATGGAAGCTAATGACTTTATGAGAAATCAAGATACTATTAAATAGATCCAAACAAATGAAAAAATAGAAGGCAATGTGAAACATCTCATTGGGAAAACCACTGACCTGGAAAATAACTGATCCAGGAGAGAAAATTTAAAAATTATTGGACTACCTGAAACCTATGATCATAAAAAGAGCCTAGAAATCATGCTTCAAGAAATTCTCAAGGAAAATTGACTTGAAATCCATCTTGCCGTACTAGAAAGTTAGGGGGGAGGTGAGGGAGGACATAAGAGAGAACAGATTGGGAGAAGGGACATTTAGCAGGATTGCTATCTTGGAGTGGGGGGTAAAGAGAAAGTTGGGGAGAAAATCTGTAACTCAAAATCTTGTGGAAATGAATGTTGGTAACTAAAAATGAATAAATTCGAAAAAAGATTGAAAAAGTGTGGTATGATAATATATAAAAAACAATACATAACAAAATTGCTAACAAGTAAAGTTCTAAAGACAATTTAATAGGACTTGTTGGAATATTACAGCTCATTTTTGCTTTAATTATACATAAGAGGCTGGAGTAAAATTAAAAGAGTTCAGCAAAATGATTGGAGGCAAAAGTTGGATGCCCTAAGGAAGGCTCTATTTTAGTCATTCAGCAAACATGCAAGACTCTGTCCTAAACCCTGGGAATATAAAGACAGTCAGTAATCCACAAGCATTTATTAAAGTTTACTATGTGCCAGGTACTGAATACAATGAAAGGTGAAAAATAGGGGAGATAACTCATAAATAGATAGATAGATAGAAGATTTATTTCCAGAGACAACAGAAGTGCCGGAAGATGTTGGCTCAGAATATTCAGATTGCATCTACATTTTCACCTCCTAAAGTTAAGGCTTGAGCATCTTTTGCATGTTATACACAGAGGTTATACGATATATAGACTAAAATAAACAAGGAGTAATTAGGATAAGCCCTTATTGAGTTAATCTCTCTATAAGGCAAACATGGGCATCATTTGATAGGGAATGTGAAAGTTAGCTCTACTGTTGGGACTCACATTCTTTAAGTGAAAACTGAGAATTTATGCATGTGTGTATTCATATGTATCTATGTGTATGTGTATATATGTATATATGTGTATATACATATGTATGTATATATAACAGTGTGTAGTTGTGCTCATTTCACGCACTATGCTACTGCCTTCTTAAATGAACATGTGCAAGTCAAAATCCAGTTTCTCTTATTGCAATTACATATGTTTTAACCATTGTACTTTATTATGGAGAAAAATGTTAAAGGCCTATTTTTTTTTTATCCTGAAAACAGAAAGTCTTTTGCTTTAGCAGTAAAGAAGGGAGTATGAAAAAAAGTATTTGGCTTGATTTCTTTCACTGCTTCTGATAATGAATTTTATTCTGTTGTCTACATAGAAAAGCCTCTATGACAACCACCACAACAAAGGCACTTGGAGATGTTACTGCAGTTCAGCAGAGAGACTAGGACTGGATGGAGAGCTCTGGGAATCATTTGCATAGAAATGACTGAACCCTTGGGAGCTGATGAGAGACCAGGTGAGATACGTCTAGAGCCAAAAGTCACAGCACTTCAGGATGCAGGACTGGGCATGGGGAGACACCTATGGTTAATGGGAATGACACGGAAGAACCAGGACAGGAGAAAAAGAGCTAGAAGAGAGCAGTACCACAAAAATCTGAAGAGGCGGTGATGGGTAGCCCTGAATACTGCAGACATGTCAGAGGGATGAAGACTGAGATTTTTAGAAGAGTTTTTCGATTTAGCAGTTAAGATCTTGATAACTGGCAACTTTGGAGAAAGCAGTGCCAGTTGAACAGTGAAACTGGAAAAAGAAAAAGAAGGCACAGTACCTTGTTTCAAGAAGCTGCCAATTCTGTCGGGGAATCAAGGGACACAGTAATGATGACACAAATGAGAGTAAGAGTTACATATAACGTGTATTACTTGTCTTCACAGAAGACCAATGAAGAAAAAACAAGCATAGGTTTCAGCAAGATCACTCACACTTCAACGTAATGAGGCTAAGTACGCATCTAAGGAAGCGTGAAAAAGAAAACTTGGTAGGCAGAGTACAGGACTGATGAAACTGACGAAATGATCAATAAAAATCCTTTGAAGAGCTGGGGTCCGGCAGAAAATACAAATATATGCTCCCTGAAAATCTGCCTCGGTTTCTTCATCATGTCATGTAGGTTCCTTGGGTACATCCAGATGTGTGAGTGGCAAGCCAGAGGCTTCGGGCAGGGGCCTGGCAACACCAGACTAAACTGAGCAAGTCTTCTCGCTGAAGGCTGCTTTTTTTGGTCACAGCACTTCAGGAAGACCCTGTATTATGACAGAGTGAGATGGCTATTTGTTACTACTGTTCTTCACTGTGAAATTAGTGCTTCAGAATGTCCATATTTTATATACAATAGGTGTTCAAGAAATGTTATTTTATGTTTACGATAATATTTTCAGTCAAAAGTGTCAAAGATATTTCAATTTACCTAAAAATCTAATAGCTGTAAGATAGATTCATGGACCCCGGGCACCGGAATAATTTGCAGACCACAACAGAACTTTTGTGCATACGCTTTAATATCTGCAATAACTAGCGATGTTTAATGTCGTTCAACATTCAAACAGATAACCACTGAACAAACACGGTGACGTTCGGACAGACTCTCTAAAGGCTGGAATGCGTGTTACAAACTTCGGGGAGAAAAAACCATTACCCTTTCTTGTTGGGTGTGTTTTTTGGAGGGGGGAAGGCAGAGCAACTGGGGTTAAGTGACTTGCCCAAGGTCACACAGCTAGTAAGTATTAAGTGTCTGAGGCTGCATTTGAACTCAGGTCCTCCAGACTCCAGGGCCGGTCAGTGCTCTCTTTGCTGTGCCACCTAGCCACCCCTACCCTTTTCTTGTAATGAACTTTTAACAAACTTCCAAAGCGAAACTGCTTTGCATATACTATTTATATAAACACAACAAATCTCACAAGAGTCACCTACCAAAGCTCCTTAAGAAAAACAAAGGTCAGAAAAGGAAACACAGACTTGCTTTCACTTAAAATAAAAGTTAACCCTAACACAATATCCTCCACACTCTGTGTGACACATCTGTCACTGGGTTGTGATGATATATTCTGTGTGTGAAAGGATCTTTTCTTGAGTCAAGAGCAGCTGCATTTCATCCCGGTTTTTATTTTTCAGTAGAAAATGCTCTCTTCATCAGAGGGGGTGGAGCTTTGCCCACATCAAACACCACTTCCATAGGGGGGTTACTGAGTGAGCACCAGTCAGGAATTCGGCCCGTCTGGTTATAGTACTCCTTCGAGATGGAACGACTCCCCAGTATGTCCTGCAGGGCTCCAAAAATAGCACCTGAATTGGAAAATGGTAAAAACCAGAGATTATGGTGAGGGAAAATTGTGAGACTTATTTAAAAAAGTTTTCATACTTAGAATACTGGGAACTCCTGATTTAGACTTTTCTCTTTGCGGATTTTACTTTGTTTCATCTCAGAAAACAAAGCTCTGAGTGATACAAGGCTTCACCCTCAGGCACAATAACTGAATGGAGTAAGATTAAAACTGAAAATCTTATCTGATGTGGAATGTAAATTAAAAAAACAAACTAGTTTAGAAACTATGGGTATCATACTTTTAAATTTTGCTACACCATCACTCAGGGATACACAGCTCTATACCCTTGGTTAACTTTTATGTACTTTTAGAATAATTTACTAAAATAAATTATGACATTCCACTCCACCATATCTGTTCCATTTTTGAAATAAACTTTTGTTATAAGTAGCTGTAACTTGATACAACCAATAACACTCTCGGTTTTTGTTGTCCCATGCTTCGTTCATTCAAACTACTTCAGCCTTTTTATCATTTTGTCATCAATGTAAATACCTCAGGCTAATTTGCAGGTAAATCTACAATGACAACGTTTTCATTTCATTTTATTTTCTAACTTTGGCAGCTAACCTGCCATGGACGGATACTCAAAATACCTTCTCTGAAATACATAGTGATTTAAATTTTCATAGCACTGTGAACACCGTCTGCTCCAAAATTCTATGATTCTACCATTTTATTTTCATAATAAACCTTCCAAGTTTATGTCCATGTTAAAACATGAAGCTCATTTGCATTTTTAATCTAAAAGCCACAAAACTCAATTATTCCTAATTTCAGAATCTCAAAATTAGTTTCTTCCCCATGTAGAATTAAATTCCATCCCTGTCATTTGGTTAACAATGCAGTCAATGGTGTCATCTTGGAACCACCAGAGTAGCAATAAAAACACAGTCGATTCTAAAACTTGGTCTACTTGTACTTTTGTTCATATATTCATTTTGCAGGAGAAAAATTAAGAAAATGTTTCCCCCCTTCATAAAAGAGGGAATTATAAAATTGCAATTGTAATATTATGAAATTACTTTGTAAATGAGACTTCTAAAAAAATAAAAATAAAGCAAATTAAAAAACACCAGAATTTATAACAACATTCCTACTGTTGCTCCCTCTAACCTCCAATCTCGTATCTACTCCTCCAGTACACCTCTGTCCACCAGAGGTCACGCCCCGGAACTCACCATTCCCTCAAGTGTTCCATCTCCACGATCCAAACCTCCGCAGTTCCTCTCTGGCCTGCTATCATTCCGTTTCTCCCTATGCCTCACTCCTCTTAAACCTATTTTGAAAGCTATAACTTCTAATTACTTTGACCCCCAAAGTTTAAGAAAAAACATTTAATTACGAACTTGGAAGACATACACAAAATTTCTCTATTCATACAACTTGCTGCCTGCTTTTTAGAGGCATATATTAAAGTTAAGTCAGTAGGTCCAATCACACCTTGCTTGTCTAAGTCCCGAGCTCCTCTGTGTGTTTAAAACAGTGTTTTACTGATGCTCTTCCTTCCTTCTTTTTTGGGTGTACTGAAACCGTTCCTCTCACATGTCTACCTCTCCTCACAAAATAAAAGCTCTTTTCTTGGCCCCTTTAATCCATTCCATCTCGGCAAAGAGGTGGGAAGCGTGATTCGTGACCAGTCATCTGGAGTTGTCACCGGTCACTGCACGGTCACTATTTTCAAGTCTTCATAGTGGTTTTCCTTCCTTTACACTGTCTGCTTTACTATTACACTTTACACTGTAGTCACCGTATAAAATGTTCTCTGTGTTCTGTTCGCTTTAGTCTAGATCAGTTAAGTCTTCCCAGGTTTCTCTGGATTCCTGGTATTTCATCAGTTCTTTTGGCACATTATTAAATGATATCCTTAAGTCACAATTTGTTCAGCCATTCTCCAACTGAGGGCTGCCCGTGCTGTCTCCAGCTCGCTGTCACTACAAAAAATGCTGCTGTATTAAGAAGAATAACAACAATAATGATGGCAGCACCCCCTTGCAGGGTTATTGCAAGGCTCCAATCAGGTGACGTCTGCCAAGGGCTCGGCGCAGAGGGCGCACAACCGGCTGCTATGTAATGCTGGCCATTATCACCGTCCAGGCTCATTGTGGAACGTGATTTGAAATGTGCTCAAAACCTTCTTTCTGCCGGATTCCTCTCCAGTGCTCCCCAAGGCTTCTGTCACGTAGAAAGTCCTTATCCTACCACCTGACATTTCTCAGTCTGCCACACACTATGCTACTATATTTGATGGTTTCTGGGACTCACTGTACCTAATCTGATTCCACTGATCCACTTTTCTATTTCTCAAATTCAACCCAAGTTCAACTGGATAATTACTGCTTTAGAGCATGGTAATATCTAGTACTGCACGGCTTCCATCCTTCATACTCCCCTTCCCCTCTCCCAATCTGTTGAGATTCTCGGACCTTTCGCTCCACCAGGTGAATTTTGATTTTATCTAGCTGTATAAAGTCACTTTATAAATGTGTTTTGTAGCTTCATCCATATAATTCCTATATGTGTTTTAATAGTTGGGCTCTGAGGTATTTTATACACTCTGTAGTCATTTTGAAAGCAATTTCTTTTTCTCTCTCTTCCTGCTGGCTTTTTAATATATAGAAATACTCACGACTCTTATATGTTTATTTTACATACTGCTCCTTTGTCTATTTTATTGTTTCAATTGACTTCTTAGCTGAATCTCTAGGGTACACTAAGTAAATTATTACATCATCTGCAAAAGGCGCTAATTTTGTTTGCTTTTTGCCTAGGCTTATTCCTTCAATCTCGTTTTTTTTATTGCTATAGCAAATAACAGGGGTGTTGATGGACACCCTTGCTTCACCCCTTGTGGTATTACTCCATTATAACAGTACTGACTCTTCGGTTTAGACAGACACTGTTTACCACATTAACAACGTTGTTAAGTCACTTCTCAGTTGTGTCGGACTCTTCCTGATCCCACTTAGGGTTTTCTTGGCAAGGACACAGAAGCAGTTTGCCATTTCCTTCTCCAACTCATTTTACAGATGAGGAATTGAGACTAACAGGGTTAAGTGACTTACCCAGGGTCACACAGCTAGTAAGTATCTGAGATTGGACTTAAACTCAGAAGAGGAATCTTTCTGATTCCATGGTCCAGCACTCTAACCACTGTGCCACTGAGCTGTTTCATATTAACAAAAGATCCATTTATTTCTATACAAAAATACTTTTAATGTAAATGGCCGGCATACTTTGTCAAAATAATTTTAACTATTAGTATAATCGTATGATTTATATCATGATTTTTTGATTATGAATCTGATTAATATGATCTTTGTTGTTAACATGTTTACAGACTTCTCAGTACTGAACCAACCAATTGTGTTCCTGGTATAAATCCAACCTTGCCATAGTGTATAATCTTTTAAATCTATCCATACTTCCCAGTGCTTATACCTGACTCTGTAAGCTCCAAATGATTCTCTTTTCTCTCCAAGATAAAAAATGAACTACTCTGATTTTTTAAAGCCTTTCACAGTCTGGCCCTAATCTGTATTTCCAACCTCAATTATATATGATTTCTCTTGTATGCTAGGATGCCACCAAATTGGCCTTTTCTCTCTTCCTCGCACACAACATTCTATCTCACTTCTCTATTCCTTTGTAACAGCTACCCCCATACCTGAAATATACTCCCTCCATGGCTGCTTCTCAGAAGCCATGTCTTCATTCAAGGATCAGCTCAGGTGACATCATCTCTTCCTTTTACCTGCCTTCCTCTATTCCCCCAATCGTTAATTTGGGCTTTTAAATGATTCTAGTTCTGTAAATAAACCATGCTACTTTATACCTCATACTTCCACTTGAATGACAAGAGAAATAAATTTATTAGATGATTGTTACTATTTAAGCAAAATTTAAGTTTTCCAAGTAAAACATGTATGTGTGCATTCTTATGGCATACTTACCAGTCCTGAATAAAGAATGACCATGTTTCAATACCATTAAAACACACTAATAGTTACTGAATGAACAAGCATCATCAATACAAGAAATTTATTTTAGCATTCTAAACATAGTGCTTTAAAGTCACAGTCTTACCTCCCAACCAGGCCACACAATTAGGTTTTGCAGGTGGAGTATGAATCCGGAACGTCTTCGTGCCAAGCGCTTTTTTGTATTTTGGTTTTTCTACCAAATACTTGATTTCTGCCATTAATCTATGTAAGAATCCTGGCAACATAGCAGTGCCACCTATGACGACCAAGTTCTCTGCCAGCTGCTTCCTTGTGTCTATTGGGCACTAGTATTAAGGATAAAGGAAAACAAATTATTGTAAGTACGGGTACAACCTGATTTTTAAAAAATGAACATAGAATAATAAAATGTTAGGTGATCATTTGCACTAAGAAATGATTATGTGAATTACAAAATCTTTCAATGGAGATTTCTTCTCACAAGTGATGCGGTTAGAAAAATTATGATACTACATATACATTTTTCTCATTAAAAGAGAAGATAAATGTAATTTCCTTGAAACATTCCACTCTAAAATTGAGCATGTGCATCTCTATTTATTCATAGGCATTGCAATAGTCACAGAAGGTGCTCTACAGAAAAGGGATCTAAATGAAAATGCTATTCTCTAAGGTAGCGGTACCCAGAGTTCTGTGACCCTGAGGCTACACGGGCAATCACCATTATCTTATAATGATATTGATAATATTCTAATACAGATATGAAAAGTCTTAGAGACAAGGACTTTTTGAGAAACAAGCTGTATAGAGTGCTACTATCCTAGTCACTCAGGTTTATAACATCCTTATCTTGACTCTTCCTTCACTCTCACCACTCAGATTTAAACAGCTGCCGAATCCTATTGATCCTACCTCCACATCTTGCATCTATCTCCTTCTCTCTATTCATAGTGCCACCATCCTAGTTTAGGGCCTTATTACCTCTCACAAGTCAACTTTCCACCTTCTTTGTACATAAGCCATCCCCCAAGCATTCCCTCCACTGCTGCTTCTCAGAAGCCACGTCTTCATTCAAGGCTCAGCTCAGGTAACATCATCTCTTCCTAATACCCACCTTCTTTCATTCCCCAACTTCAGTACCCTTCTGCTCTCAAATTCCCTTGTATTTAGGCAACTGTGAATGTGTTTGTTCTCTAGTGGAGCGTGCATATAAGCTCCTCAAGATCAAGGCCTCTTCCATTTTTGTCTCTGTATTGCTAGCACCTAGTACAATACCTCGTAGGTAGTAGATAATTCATGTTTCTTGAGTGAAATTGAATGAAATAAAACCAACATATGTAGGAATGTATAATTTCTGCACATAGTACACTCTTTGTAAACATTTGCTGAATTATATCTGTTATACTGAATTATATCAATTCATTAAAATAACAGGAATACCTGTATAAGTGAATCCAATATTAAAGTGGCTACCGATTTCTCTTCATTATCTTGCTCAAACAGAACTTCCACAACAGAATCTCTAGTGAGATAAAAAGAAAACTATTAATATCATAGCAATTACTATACCAAATATAATACAGATATAATTCTAAAATGATACTGTATAATTCAATGACAAAACAGGTTGTTACTAAATGGATTTAGAAATATTTATGATCTCGCTGTTTTAGAATGGTCTTACATGATACAACATATAAGCCATTCATGACTGCCCATCTTGTGTGACTCTTGTCTGTCACCCAAAGTTTCCCACTGGGAGTCCAGTCAATGTACATTTTAAAGCTACCAGTGGAAGCCTTGGGCTGTCTATCTGTCATCTCCTGTTCTTGCTACATATGCAGCCCATCTTTTTTTCCCTGTCATACAACGACTTTATGATGTCTTTTATTTCTGTTCTTTGGAGTTCTTCATTTGTAGGAACACTGGCAAAAAAATTAGTTTTGAAAAGACGGGCCTTTGTTTTCATGGAAGCTTTGGGGCAGCCAAAGAGCTATTCAGTTTTCTGAAAGTGATCTAGCACACTCTGCTCCTGTTTGATTTTGGGTTCACTTCATGGTTCATCTGAACTCTCTGTTCTAGATGTAAGAATAGAAGACAGTTACACAGCACTTTAAGGTTTGCAAGCGGCTTTAATATTCATTCAAGCCTCATACCAACCATGCGGATGGAGTCAGTACTATTATTAATTTCCTTTTACAGGTGAGAAGAACTGAGGCAGCCAGAAGCAGAGGAAGGGCGAGCGGTTTACTCAGAATCACTGCTTAAGTAGATTCATCGGGTCCTGCTGACGTCAAGTTTTACAACGGAACCGAGCTGCCCCAAATACATTATTTATACACACATATATGCACACACACGTCTGCACACAGCTATACATATACACACATACACACATAACATGCATATATATACATACATGTGTATATGTGCATACATACACACACTATTAGAGAAATTCTATAATCTGAGCCACGGACACTGGGGGTGAAAAAGTCATGTGTCAATTCATGCTGCTCAGAACAGGGGAGTCTACATTCCCCATGCAGACAGTTCTTGCTAAAAACAAGCAGCTCTCTCAGGTGGGGGTTAGTTGCAGTCATCACGGCCACTTCCCTTCTGCTCCCCAGACGCTGCTAGGGGTTTCCTTCAATTCAATTCAACAAACTTTTAACAAACACTAAGTGATTCCAACTCTGTCAGGAACTTACACTCTTGGCTCCTGATCAGTTTAACATATTCTTAACTTATCACTGTGTTCCTTTTATGTTCTGGAGCCTGCCCCTCTGGGTCAGGCTTCTCCTCACTCCCACTGCCATTCCCTCCAAACCTGGAAACGGGCCTCCCCTGACATTATTCCCACTCAACTCTACCTCCAAACAACATCCCTTTTCTTGCTTCTCTTGTCCTTTAACTTGATCTCACTGCCTAGCAAATGGGCAAAAATACATTACAGTGAGATGGCTTCAGCACTGGTTAAATGGCCAGATTCAAAGACTAACTGTCAGCTTGGCAGGAGACTTCTAGTGGAACAGTTCCAGGGATCTGTGCTTGGCCCTGTGCCGTTGTGAAATTTTTATCAATGACCTGGAAAAAGGCATAACTGACATACTCATCAAGTCTACAGATGACATACGTAGGAACAGCTAACACACTGGAAGACAGTATCTACAAAGATCCTGACAGGGTGGCACATTAGGCTGAATCTAATAAGATGAGATTTAACAGATTATAAATGTAAAATTTAACTTGGATTCAAAAAATTGACTTTATAACTACAAGATGGGGGAGGCATGGTTGTCTGGAAAAGATCAGTAGTAGATAGCAGATAGGAGGTAACAGAAGTCAACAATGAGATATGGCGGCCAAAGAGGTTAATTTGGCCCTGGGCTGCGTTGAGAGGGCAGAGCTTCCAGAACTGAGGCGGTGACAGACCTTCTATAATCTTCTCTGCTTAGATCACACTTGGAGTATTGTTTTTAGCTCTGGATACAATTTAGGAAAGACATTGATGAGCTGGAGTATGTGTATGACAAGCAGTCTGGTGAAGGGCCACGAGTTTATGCCACATAAGGACCAATCAGCCAACAAAGAGTTATTAAACATCTGTGCCCTGAGCACTGTGCTAGGCACTAGGAATACAGAGAGAGAAATGAAACAATTTCTGCCCTCAAAGAGCTGATGTTCTACTGTAGAGATAACACACACACACACACACACACACAAATATAAATAAAATATTTAAAATGTATAAATATGAGTCAATTTTAATTATCTTTTTTGGAGGGGAAGCACTTATAGCTGGGCAGTTCAGGAAAGGTTTCATCTAGAAGGTGGTGCTTGGGCTGCACTTTGAAGGAAACTAGGGTTTCTAAATATTGGAGGTATGAAGGAAGGAAATCAAGGCAAGGGGGAATAACCCTTGTAAAGACATTGAAACAGGTGAAGGAGCAAGGGAGAGGCAAGTATAAGTAACAGCCAGACTGACCGAGAAAGTATGTGCGGGGTATGAAAAGGGGGAAAGGCGGCCTGGAGCCGAGCTGTCAGGGGCTTTAACTGTCACACAGAAGGGGCTGTCATTAGTCTGGAGAAGAGAAGACTCAGATCGGACATGACAGCTGTCTGCAGACAAGGGCTGCTCTGTGGAAAAGGGATTTGTTCTGTTTGGCCCAGAGGGCAGAACTAGGGCAAGTGGCGGAGGCTGCAAAAAGGCAAACTTGGGCTCCATTATCTAACAACAAGAACTATGGGCTGTTTTTGCTTTTCATTTTTACGCATTTACATTTACGGAGGACCCCAACTCTAAGAGGAGCCTCTTGTAACAAAGTGAAACATATAATGAAGTGACCTCAACTACAGGTCACCTCAGGAAGCAATGGGACCCCTTCTCATCGGAGGTTTTCAAACACGGACCAGATGCCCATTCATCAGCTACATTATGAGGATTCCTGTTCAGCTGTGAGGTGGACCTGTTGAGGCCTGAGGTCCCTCCAATTAAAAAATTCTGTTACACGGTAACTTTCTAATCCTACAGCCAGGGTAAATGAAAATGAATTCATCTCAAGGGGAAATCAATACATTTTCTCATGGAAATATTGTAATGCTTGGCTGGCTAACCAGTAACAATTGTACTAAATATGCCTACCGAATGGTAGCTAAGTTCTAGAACGGTGCTTCCAAACTAATTTGTCCGTGGAATCGTCTGGCCTTAAAATACACTCAGAGAAGTGCTAAATGCTGGTCAGAGGCCACTGGGATAAAAAAGGTGTGCTGGGTGTGCTTCCTCCTGAGAGTCGGGCCTTGCCTCACGAGGAGCTCAGTTTCCATCTGGCCTCGGGATGGGAACGCAGTGCCAACGGTGGAGGAACAGAGCAAAAAGGCAACCAGATACACCGTCCAAATAGCAAGAACTCATATTCATACATGTCACAGCTTATTTACTAACAACGGAATCCTGCTGGGCTATGAGAGATGAACAGACGATTAAAAAAGATAGCAGAGTGAAGTAAGCGGACGAGAGCAGTTTATACTGGAACAGCAATATCATAAAAATAAACAATTTTGGAGACTGTTTTAAACTGATGAAGAATAAAATGGGCAGAGCCAGGAGAATTAATTTATACAATAATAACAATACAGTAAATAAACAATTCTGAAAGCTGTAAGAACTACGATCAATATAATGAGCATTCATGATTCCAGAAGACTGATGACAAAACATGCCACTCATGACAGAAAGGTGATAGATACAGAGGACAAACTGGGTAACGGAGGGCGTGTATGTGCGCGCGTGCGTGTGTGTGCGCGCACATGTGTGTGTGTGTGTGTGTGTGTGTCTTTGTGTGCGTGTGTCTGTGTGTGCGTGTGTGTGTGTGTATGTGTGTGTGTGTGTATGTGTGTGTGTGCGCGCGCGTGTGTAGGGAGAGGCGTGACAGACACGGAGCGTTGCATGTTCTTTCAGATGAGGTCACTGCGTTATGTTTCACATGTGCACTGCATGCTCTACATCATTAAGCTATAAGAGACCTCTCAGGGAGTTAGGTCATGTGCAAATCTTTATAATGTGAGAACCCATCAAGCTTAAAAACACAAGCAGAACAGCAAGATATGAGGCACCGACACAGGGGAAGGAGAGAAAGGCTTCGCCTCCGACACAGCAGAGCTCCTCTAAGCAAGGCTTGCATTAGACTGACGGCCAAGTCAAAAGTAACACGTTTATAACCACGAGGTAAGTAGAGTACAGGATCAAAGGAAAGGTTTTACTGATCTAGAGTCTCTGGCAGGGCTGGGTCTCATTCTGTTAAAGGCAAAATTCTGTCACAGAACACTAGGGGTCTACCGCATAGGGAAACAAGCACCATGTTTCAGGTACATTACAGGTTTTTGGGACGAGGCACAGAAACCTAACACCATTTATATCAGTTTATGGGGAAAGGCTATTCTGAGTTCCAAATAATCTTTAGAATACAACCATTACTTAACAGACTCACATATAGGTGAATAATTTATGAACAAACAAGAGATAGAGAGCCAAGTTAGGTATAAAATGGATCATTTTGGTTACATTGAAATGAAAAGTTTTTTGTATAAAGCAGATATAGCCGAGGTCAGAAGGAAAACAGAAAATTGGGAAAAAATTTTTATAGACAGTTTATCGGATAAAGGTCTCATGTTTAAGATCCACAAAGAATTTTGTCAAATCTATAAGAATATGAGTCATTCTCCTACTGGTAAATAGTCAAAAGATATGAACAGGCAATTTTCTGAAGGAGAAATCAGAATAATTTATAGTCACATAAAAATGCTCTAAATCCTTATTGATTAGAGAAATGCAAATTAAAACAACCTTGGAGTATCATTTTACACCTGCCAGATTGTCTAAAACGACAGAAAAGGAAAATGACAAATGCTGGAAGGGATACACAAAAATAGGGACACTAATGCATTGTTGGTGGAATTGTAAACTGACCCAACCATTTGGAGAGCAATCTGGAACTGTGCCCAAAGAGGTATTAACCTGCTTATACGCTCTGACCTCTGACCCAGCAATACCACTGCTTGGTCTACTTCCAAAGATAATTAGGGAAAAAGGAAAAGAACCTATAGGTTCTAAAATGTTTACAGCAACTCTCTTTGTGGTAACAAAGAACTGGCAACTGCAGGAATGTCCATTAATTGGGGAATGGCTGAATAAGTTGCAGTATATGATTGTGATGAAATTCTATTGCGCTATAAGAAATGATAAGCTCAATGATTTTAGAAAAACACAGTAAGACTTGCACAAAATAACGAAGAGCAAAATGAGCAAAACCAACAGAACACTGTATATAGTAAAGTAAAGAAGAAAGAATAAATCAGTTTAACTGAATGCCTTATTTTTAACATGTTTGCAGGGCACTGATTGTTTCTGACACTGTGTTAAACAAGTAGTGGTCAGAGAATAATGCATTCTCTTAACTAAAAAATTCTGTCAGGTTTTCATTTAAAATTTTTTCTCCCTAGAAACTTTATGAATAAGAAATAGTGTTTTGGGGTTTTAAATTTTTGTTGGGATCTTGGGGATTTCTTGGGGTAGGGAATTTTTGGTGAGGAAATTCCTTTTACCAATGCTTTTCAGTAACTCATTTTAAAATCTTAGAGAGCTGCCTTCTGGAACACTAAGAAATTAAGAAACTCACCCAGAGTCAGTCAAAGGTTCAGGACTTGAACGTAGGTATTTCTGATACTGAGTACAGCTATGTGCTGCCTCTTAGGGAAAAGAATATATGTTTGTAAGTTGTAACTTAACTTCCTTTGTGATGCTGTTATTTCTCTCTGGTTTTGAGGTTGTGTGGCCTCTAGGGGAGAGAGTGTGTGTGTATGTGAGGAGAGTGAGTAAGTGAGTGAGAGAGAGAGAGAGAGAGAGAGAGAGAGAGAGAGTGTACAGGAGAGATATGTATGGTTCTATGTATGTGTGTGCGCATGTATTTTATAAGGTGAGACATGTTCAGAAGAGACTAACTATCTTTTTGCAGGTAGTCCTCTTGAAAATAAAGGTTTCTTTCTGATTAAAAAAAGATTCTATCTCTCATACCCTAAATCCCTACCTACCTACTGACTCTACAAGGATAACTGTTTCCTCATACTATTAAAAAAACCCTAAAAACTTTGCCATCTCTTCAAACTATCATCCAGTTACCCTGGTATGTAAGAAATCTTTTCAAAGCCAAAATCCTAAAAAAGTTTATACCTGTTGTCTTCATTTCCTTGACTCCCACTTACTTCTCGACTCTTTCCTACATTACTTCCTCTCCCGATTCTCTCTCCAAGGTTACCAATAATTTTGTAACACCTGATCCAAAAGCTTCTTCTAAATCCTTAACTTACTTCACCTCTCAGCAAGCTTTTCATATTACCGATCATGCTCCCCTATTCTCTCCTTCCTTGGCTTTCATGACATTGCTCTTTCCTGGTTCTTTTCCTACTTAACATCTTCTTCGTAGTATCCTTTAGAATATTATCATTCGTCTGTGGTCCCCTAAGTGTGGGGTCTCCCTAAGGGTCTCTCCTGAGTCCTCTCTTTTCTCTCTACTCTCTGTGGTGATCTGATCCACTGCCATGGTCCAATGATTGTTCTATGTAAATGACTCTCAAATGCACATTTCCAGGCTCCATCTCTCCTGAACTCTGAACTTTTTTTTGGACATCACCAGCCGGATGTTTCAGAGGCACCTCAAACTAAACATGTCTAAAGCAGAATTCATTACTTTCCCCCACAAATCAACCCATCTTCCAAATCTCCCTATCTATGTAGAGGGCATTACTACCCTTTCAGTGCTCCAGGGACCTAACCTAGAAGCTTTCCTCAACTTTCCACTGTATCTCTCGTTGCCCTTACCCAAGCAGCTGCTAACACCTCTAAAACTTCTCTTGCATCCATCCCCTTGACTATGTTCACACTGCCACCGAATTCAGGCTCTTATCACTTCTTACATGGACCATTCTGATAAACAGATTCCCTGCTTCCAGTCTGATTCCTTTCTATCCTTCACACAGCTGACAAAATAATCTTCCTAAGGCACAAATCAGGACTCGTTACTCCCTTGCTCAAAAATCTTCGGTGGCCCTCTATTACCTCCAGGATAAAATACAAGCTAGTTACTTACCCTGGCACTCCAAGTCCTTAATAATCCATCTCTAACTTATCTTTCCAGATTTATTTCACAATATTCTCTTCATGTTTGAGACCAGTGGTTCTCAAGCCTTTAGGTCCTTGTGTAAAGAACGCCTTTGCATTCTTAAACATTTTTGAGAACCTGCTTAAGACTTTTTGTTACGAGGGTTTTTTATATCTACCCATATTTACTATATTAGAAATTAAGATGTCTTTGTATACTAAGAACAATTTTGACTTCATGGATCCCCTTTAAGGGTCTTAGGGACCCCAAGGGGTCCCTGAACCACTCTCTGGGAACTAGGGTTCTAGACAAAATGGCCTACCAGTTAGAACGTTCTGGGCATTGGGTATTGCAATTCCAAGCCTTCATTCCAGACTGTTCCTCTTCCCTAGAATGCAATCTCTCCAGACCTCTATCTGTACTAATCCCTGGCTTACTTCAAAAGACTCTGCTTGGGTATTGCTTCCTAGGAAAGCTTTTACTGAAACCCCTATTTTTTTACTGCTCTTTCCTTCTTCAAATTACTTTGCATTTGCTCATCACTGTATATACCATATTTCCTCAGCACAATATAAGACCCCTGGGCACAGGGCACTGCTTCACTTTTGTCTTCAGTGTTCAGTACAGAACTTCACACATAGTAGGCACCTGACAAGAAGGCATCTGGAGAATTGAGATGTAAAATGCAAAAAGGATACATGCCACTATCAGAAAATAAATTTACCAGATAATAAAGAGTGAGCTCATCCATGGGTCACTCTTACTCTCTGCCTCCTTTGAGTCACTTGTGCCACTGAATGGACCCGGGTGCAGTCATGAAACTGTGCTGACTGGGTCCACTACAAATGCATCTCACCTCATATCAACGGGGTCCTCGCTGCGTGAGGAATCCTGCCCCTTTTGCCCCCAATCGATTCTCTTTCCCACTCCATGGTCGCTGTTCTCACCTCTTCTTTCCCTGAGTCTCCCAAAACAGCACCATCACACCCTCTCAACTAAGGTCCTCACTTCGACTTTATCAAAAACACTGAAGCCGTTCACAAAGAGCTCCCTTTTTGTCTTTCCTTGTCTCACAATTCCTGATGTCATCTCTCAGTATCTTCTCATTTATTCCAGTTTGAAATAAAGAGGCTGGCCTTCCTCCTGCCAAGGCCGACACTTACTCACAGCCTTGCCCTAATTTCCTGCTGTCTTCGTGAGAATACCATCCACGCCATCATGCTCATTCTCTCCCTTGTCTTCAATTTCTCCCCATCAACTACTTATTTGCTCGGCTGTCTACAAACACCCTTCTGTCTCCATTATACTTCAATGACCCCTCTCAATAAATTCCATTACCCTAATTATATTTTATGTATCTCCTCTTTTCCCATAAGAGTTCCTTGAAAAAGCCATATATATTTGGTATCTCCATTTCCTTTCCTCTCAGTCTCTTCTAAAATGCCTACAATGTAGCTTCTGACCTCTTCACTCAACTTAAATTGTTTTCTCCAAAACTAATAATCTCGACTGCAAAATTAAATGGCCTCTTCTCAATCCTCAGCCTTCCTGATTCTCTATAGTGAGTGATACTGTGAACCAGACTCTCCTTCTGGACATTCTTTCCTCTCTGGGTTTTAATGATATTGGTCTCTCCCAGTTCTTTCTACCTCTCCGACCACTCCTTCCTGGGCTCCTCTGCTAGCTCATAATCCATGTCATGCCCACTCTGGGAGTATATCCTATGGTTGTACATTTTTTCCTTCTCACTTGGCAATCTCATCAGCAACATGTGTTCAATGACCATCTTCATGGAGATAACTCCTAGCTCTATAAATAGAGCTTAGTTTTCTTCCTGAACTAAAGTCTCAATGTGAACTTCCTACTGGATGTTTTGAAGGAGATGTACCATAGGCATTTCAAACTCAACATGACTAAAACACAACTCACGTTTTTCCCGAAACACATTCTTCTTTAGAACTCCCCTACCACTGGTGAGGATGCTACCATCCTTCCAGGCCCCCAGTTTTGCCCTCATTCTCACTCACCTCACATATTCAAGTCAGCTGTCAAATCTTGTCTTTTGTGTCTCCACAACATCTCACGCACGTGCCCCTCACGCAGCACTCACACAGAACCCATCCTACTCCAGGCCTTCATCAGCTTTTACCTGGACTATTACAACAGACTCCGCCTTATTCTCACCTCAAAGCTCTCCACATCTCCCTCCATCCTTCACGTATGGTCACCAAAGGGATTTCTCTAGCGTACAAGTATGACCAGGTCACCTCCTTACTTGATACACCCCAGTGGCTCCCTGTTACTTCTAGGATCGATTCATTCAATCTCCTCTGTCACTTACATCTATCCACAAACTGAACTCTTTCTGCCTTTCCAGCCTTCTTCCACATGATCACTCTCCATTCACTCTGCGATGCCGCCCCTCCGTCTCCCGTCTCCTCATCTTTGCCCTGGCTATCCCCCATGCTGTTATTCACTGCATCCTCACCTCTACTTTTTAGAATCCCTAGTTCCTTTAAGACTCAACTCAAATTCCACATTCTACATGAAGCTTCCCAATTCCCATAACTGCCAGGGAGCTCCCTCCCCAAATGATCTGGTATTTGTCATGTACATAGTTTGTGTATATACATACATACACACATACACATGCTATCTCCCCCATTAGAATATAAGATCCTTGAGGGCAGTGACTGTTTCACTTAACACAATGTTTGCCACATTGTAAGCCCTTAATAAATGCTTAATGAATAAGTGGGTGAAGGTCTGATACGCATAATGGTGATGTGATTCCTAATTACCTCTAAAATCTAGTTATAGATTTGTTTACTAAATTAATCATGAATGACAGGTTTCTCTCTGTATGCTGTGAGAATCAGAAGACATAAGTTCTAATCCTGGCTTTGTTTCTAGCTACTGCCTCTACGACTAGCTTAGACCTTCGATTTCCCTGCCTGTAAAATAAGGGAGTGGGCCTAGCTGCAACTAAGGTTGCTTCCTGCTATAAGATTCTGATTCTTAAAACCATGTTCTTAAAAGATTGATGCTAAACTAAATTGTTATAAAAATACTGAAATTCCTATAAATAAAATTCTTATGAAAACATATGTAAATAAAAATTTAGTTGAAGCTTGATTCATTATTCTGCTTAGAAAAAGAATGTCTAACCTGATTGATCCAATTACATGCAAAATCTTCTCTCCATCCAATGGGTAGTCTACATCCGGGGGTGGCGAAGGTCGCTGAAAGCATAAACAACAGAAGCATCAGGAAAGATATCATGACTTCTAATTTTTGAAAAAGAAATGAATGGGTACTTCAGGCTCACCTCAGCACTGCCATCAATATTGAACTTCGCTGCTTGCATTTTAAGCCCCCGCTGTAGATCACTCACAAAACAAGTACGTACTTAATAGAAAAGAACAGTTTGATGGTAAAAGTGGTGAATAAGCTTTGTGCTTTCTCACAAATCAAATACAGACAAAACAAAGAGATCACTCACTTGAACTCTCTACAAATATGGCTGACACATTTACCTACCTCTCCTACACTTTCATTTTATTCTCCCAACAACAATCTGAACGTAGTTTCATCTAATATTCTATCAGGGAAAGGCCCAGATTTTTTAAAAAAGGCTTTGATTATAGTTGGAGATGAATCACATGCTTTGAAAATTTAAAATAAGGTATTTTGGAAAGACACTGGATTTAGAGACAATAACTGGGTTCCTGTTGTGTTACTGGTTGTGTGAACCTGGGCAAGTCATTAGATTCACAGGTTCTGTGTCCTCCTTCATAAAATAAGGAGTTAGAGTAAATGAACTCTAAGATCCCTACCACCTTCAAATGATAAGAAACACATAGGTATGCAATGTGGTATTGTTGGGAGTCAAGAAATATAGTTAAAACTCTACTACTAAGTAGCTAAGTGGTTTTTCTGGTAAGTCATTTAACCTCCGGGGGTCTCGCCATTTTGGTGCAGTGGGAATATGGGCTCTGGACTCAAAGAACCTGGTTCAAATCCACTTCTGATGCTTACTGTCTGTGTGACCTTGGGTGAGTCACTTAATCTTACTGGGCCTCAGTTTCTTCATCTATAAAATGAGGGGTTTGAACTAGATGGCCTCTGAGGTCCCTTCCAGCTCTACATGGAAGGGACCTCACCTCTAAAATGAAAATTTTGGATTAGATTATCTATTAAGGTCTCTATCTCTAAAATTCCATCATTCTATGATTATCCATATATTTAGTATATGGATATAGTATCTATATAGCATAGTATCCTAGATCGTTTATTTCAGACTTCTAAAAAACTCTGAAAGATCTGGGATTGCGTCAACTTGAGGACTCTCTCCACTGATAAAGATCAAAAGTCCTCCATATCACAGTGTAGACTTATTTCATAAAGTGTAGTAACCAGAGAGGATCTGCCACCTGGTGGCCAACTCTGAGGTGATGAACCTCTTCAAAAATACGTTGGCTTTCGGTTGGCAGTCTTTTGCTAGGTTCTACTTGAAGCCTTGCCATCTTGACAGGACATGACAAAGCTTGAGATCTGCTGGTACAGTTTCTAAGAGTCTTCCACAACATGATGAGGTACTGTTGTACACAAAAGATGCTATTTATTTATTTATTTATTTTTCTGCAGGCATCAGTAGTTTATTGTATGTTTAGTCAAAACACATTCAAAATGGAAACTCAAAGAATACTTTCCACCGGAAACAATTAACTAGCTTCTACGAGCATATAATGCTTAACACATTACAGCAATAATGATGGTAATCCATTGTCTTCTATACCTAACTCAAGCCCAAATGGTAAAGCCAGTTTTGTTGAAATGGGATCAGAATGATTGAAAACTACCATCAACAAATCAGCAGTTAACAGTAATGGTAGATGAGTAAAAGATGTTATTTAGAAAAAATATTTTACAAGCCTTCATTTTTCGGTAAATTAATGGGAAACAGAAAAAACTGGGAAAATTATAACAAAAATGCACTATCAATAAAACTGCAAGTTAAAATAATTTTCAGTATGTTGGCAACAATGAAGTAAAAATCTACACACTTCTCTTGAATCCCATAATTCCTGAACACAGAGCCAATCAAATGTCAGTGTACATTTCATGTAAGGTAAGGAAAAAAGAATACTAAAAACGCTAAACAACATTAATGCAATGCTTTAAAAAAACCAGTCATTTCAAGTCCAGTTCATATCTTTTTCCCTATAAAAATATGTGTTCTTTAAAAAATGCATAACAATAGAATTTCATCAATAAAATACCATTGGCAAAGGCAGAAGAAAGTATTTCAAAATGGCAGCATGATTCCAAGAATAGAAGATGGGCAGTACAAATGCATGGTAAAGAAAGATGGCGCGCCCTGTATGAGGAATGGGGGAAGGCTACTGGCTGACTTGCAAAGTGTGGGAGTGACGGCAATATCCAATAAGGCTGGAAAGAAGGGCTTTAAAACCCTGACTGAATTTATATCTGATCTCAGAGGCAATGGGAAGACACTAGAGTTTATTGGGTATGGAGATTCCACGGTCAGATCTGCACCCAAGGAAATGTATTTTGGCGATGTATGTAGGATGGACTGCAATGTTGAGATGAGTCTGGGAGACCAGTTAGGAGCAAAGCACTTTTCCTATTTTAGTTTTAATACACGTGTGTTGTTTTTTAAAGACAGTATGTACTGTATACGTTAATCATTTTCCTAGAAAACTATACACACACAAATTTATTTACAAATGTATTCACTGGGCATATACACCCATGTGTCTTAGAAAACTTGAAACCAAATTAACATTTTAGGAAGGAATGAAAAAAATCAGGGTTTAAATCAGTATAAAATATTACCTTTAATGTCTTCTAAAATAACTTCTGGAATTGAGCCTAAGAGAGAAATTACATTTAGAATAAAAAAATTACAACAGGTAAAATTATAATTGGTAAAAATAAAAAAATATTTATATTTCTATACAAATACAATATTATAGCAGTAAATTGTTGTTAAAAAAAGAGAAAGAAACCAAATGAAAAAAAAAACTATTTTGGTTTGGTAGTAACAATGTGCACAATGATAAATTGTACTTGCCACCTTTTAAAATTCATCAGTCATTGGCCCTGGTGCCCTAGCCAACACTGGATGAATATCTTGTGATGCTATACTTGGTCAATTATTATTAGAGACTCTTCATACTTCTAGTGTTAATTTGTACTACTTTGCAGAGAAGTCACTTTATATTTCAATTTGGAGCTAAGGAAATTGTGTATCAGTCTATATTAGAGATTCTTAACTTTTTTGTGTGTCATGGACCTTTCTGGCAGTATGGTAAAGCTGATGGACCCCTTCTTGGAATGTTTTAAAAATGTATAAAATAAAACATACAGGGTTACAAAGAAACGAATTACTTTGAAAAACAGTTATCAAGATGTTTAAAAAAATGCATGGTCCCAAAAGACTAATCTCAGGTCTACAGAATTAACAATGCCTTCACCTTACTGGTGATAACAGTAACAAGACACTTATTAGAAACAAACATAAAGTATTTTCAACTTGCGTAGTTTAATTTAAACATTTCTTACTCATCACTGATGGGAGACTCTGTCCTTTAGTTGCACCTATGTCAACAGTGCATTGCTCCAATAGCTGAGTTTCCAACTCCCTGAAGTTTTTAAAAATAAAGTTAGTGACACAAGTACATTGGAACTAATAGCCTAAACTTAATTGGATTTATCTTTTGAACAAAGATGAGGCAAAAGATCTAACAAAGGTTTTTATATCCTTACGTGCTATGCATTTTATTAGAACATCCTCTTGCTTATAAAGATAAGATCACCAGAAGAGGGGAGGATTAGCACAACTAAGATAGTTGCCACATCAGGGAGCTTTCTACAGATTCAGGTTGAACAGCTGCATGTTGTTCATGTCATCAGAGAACACACATCAATTCCTGGAAAACTTACTTGTGAATGGCCTTTCCTCCCAGGGGGAGGGCTCCCCAACAATTCAGAATTGGTATTCCTTCATATATCTGTGACGTAGTCAAGGAAATCTTAGGACACTGATAAAGATAAACTGTGATTTACCTCCATATTTCATCAGGATTCTAAATCAACATCTGGCTGGAAATGTTTATTACGCTTGTGAGAGATGGTCAGGCTATCACGACCAGAGGGCCAGTCGAGAAGACCTGATTCCAAGTCCTACCTTGGACACACTCTGTCTGTATGGCCACAGTCAAGACATCTAAGTTCCCTGAACCCTGGTCCATTCCTTATGATCCTAAGTTAACAGAATAGCTGCTAAGCTATATCAGCTGAAGGAGGTGGCACAACTGGGTTTCCCTACACTGATGAAACCATAGATCTACCATTTTTTCCAAAAGGGGCATGTCCTCCCCCAGCTGGCAGAAGTCCCTCCCTCTTTTGACTTCTAACAGCACTTCATCCCTTTCTTATTGCATTTTCACATTCTACTGAGGCTAGATACTTGTTTTTCCTGCTACAAGCCCCACAATCACCAGGACCATCTTTTTCTTTGCGTGCCAAACTGCCCCAGGCCTACTGTCTTTCCACAGCAGATGTTCAATGTCAGTGGAATGTATGAACAATATCAAGAAGTAAGTCCTTCCTCTTGTTTTTTTCTCAAGAAGCCCAAGGGCTGCCCCATTTCCTTATAATAGCAGCCTAAAGAAAATGTATGCTTCACCTTCTTTAAACATTTCTTTGGATTTGTAAAGCTTAAAAAATATCAATGACATCCTTCAAACTACAAGAAGTATAAAATACTCTCTAATGTCTCTTCCAGCTTAGAATCAACGATCCTTTGGACCTACAGGATTCCGTGAACAAATGTTACCTGTACTCTTTTCCTACCAGAGATCTCTACCAGATGCCCTGGGAATTAAGCAGTCCATGTTGTTATATTTCCCCACATTATTACACATCCACAAGGTAATCACACAATGAGAAGCAGCTGCAGTAAACAATTATAATTAGTTAAAAACATATTAATAAACAGAATTTTTGTCCAGTGAATCTGTCGCCGAGTTTGCTGACACAAAAGATACAGGTAACACCATGCTTTCCCTATATCCGCAGTCTAACACCATGGCAGAATTAATCCCAAGCGTAAGAAGCGACATCAAGTGACTGGGAGCGAGCAATACAGACGGAACCTAAAGAAGAAAACAAACCCCAAACCCAGAGTGAGTCTCAGCATCAATCTGACTGACAACGAACTACTTTTAATGTGCTTCCTACCAAGTGGCACAGAACTGGGAACAGAGGGGATGCTCATCAAGTGGGGAACGGCTGAGTAAGTCACGATCTACGAATGCGACGGCGCACTATTGTGCTAGAAGAAACGGCGGTTTCAGAAGAATCTGGGAAGACTTGTATGAACTGATTCCAAGAAAAGTGGGCAGAACTGGGAGAATAATTTGTACAATTACAATAATATTATAAAGATAATCAACTTTGAAAGACATAACTCTGATCAACACAATGACCAACCACAGTTCCGAAGGACTTACAATAAAACATGCTATTCACTTCCAGACAGTGAGCTAATGGAATCAGGGTGGATTCACGCCAATTTTCTTTTCTCTTTTGGACATGGCTAACAGAGGAATTTGTTTTGTATGACTGTGTATTACAATCATGTAATGGGTTGTTTTTCTTGCCTTCTCAATGGGTAGGGAAGGGAGAAAATTAAGAACCAAAAATAAAGTAAAACTGGATTATGATTCTTACCCATTATATTTATAAAAATAAGTCTTATGCTTGCTTGATTAATTCACTTATATTTATTGAGTGTTTAAAAAAGGATGAAAGAAAGAAGGAAATATTATAAAGAAGGAAAATAACTTTTCCTGACCTCTAGGTTCTTACCTAAAGAGTAATAATTAGGGGTGGCTAGGTGGCGCAGGGAATAGAGCACCAGCCCTGGAGCCAGGAGGACCTGAGTTCAAATCTAGCCTCAGACACTTAACACTTACTAGCCATACCATGACCCTGGGCAAGTCACTTAATCCCAATTTGCCCTGCCTTCCCCCAAACAAAAGAGTAATAATTAAAAAGCGGTCTAATTTATTCTCTCTTTTTGGGAGAGGAGATAGAATGCAGAAGTAGGGAGATATATGTGAGAAGGGACATTAAAAACCCTCCATAATACATAGTTCCTACTTGTCTTTCCAGAATTATTTAATATTTAAAAAATGTTTTTATTGTAAATTTAAAATATGAACAAAAAACACATTTCAAAATATAAAGAAAAGGAAGAGAATTACATATGAAACTGTGAATTTCTCTTATACCAAATTGAAAACAATAAGTATATGTAAAACCATACAATGCATAGCATTTATTAGTTCTTTGATGGAGGTGGATAACACCTTTCATAGGTCCTTTGTAGATGATATGAGTACTTGTAATACTCAAAATAACTTGGTTGTTCGTAAGTATTCTTTGAATGACATTGTTACTGTATATAATATCCTCTTGGTTCTGCTTGTTTCACTTTTCATTATTTCATGCAAGTTCTTCTACAATCAACCAGCTCATCACTTCTTACAGTACAGTAATAGTCCAACACAATCATATACCACAACTTGTTTGGCCATTCCCCAACTGATGGGCATCCCTTCAATTTCTAGTTCTTTGCCACCACAAAGAGAACTGCTATAAACATTAGAACATATAGGTTCTTTTCCTTTTTTCCTGATGACCTCAGGAAATAATAGTGGTATTTCTGAGTCAATGGGCATACGTAGTTTTATAACTCTTTGGCATAATTCTAAATTACTCTCCAAAATGGTTGGATCACATCACAAGCAGCATCAACACAGTGTATCAGTGTCCTAATTTTTTTACATCTTCTCTAACATTTGTCATTTCCCCCTTCTATCATTTTAGCCAATTTGAGAGACAGGAGATGATATGTCAAAGTTGTTTTAATCTGCATTTCTCTAATCAATAATGACTTAGAATATTTTTATGTGACTATATGTAGTTTTGGTTTCTTCACTGAAAAACTATCCTTTGACCAATTATCAATTGAGGAATCACCAACTTCTTAAACAAGAAATCTACATTCAATAATTCAGTATTATTCTCTTTCACCCTCTCCATGTCTCCTGTCTCTAGGTCTATACATAAGTTGCCCACCATATCTGGAATACACTCCTTCTTTACCTCCATCTCTCAGAATGCCCAGGGCATTACTACAGTTGCAAGTTCTTATGAAAATCCTTTCCTGACTCTTCTAATTTTGAGTGCTCTAGAAATTACTCAAATCATCTTAAATTTATCTACCTGTGTCTGTCTGCTATCTTCCCAGTAGAATGTAAGCTACTTGAAGGTAGGGACAGTTTTTGTTTTTTTCTGAATCTGCCTAGCAGAATGCCTGGCTGAATTGAATAGAATTATGGAAGTGGAATAGGGTAAAGTAAAGAAAGACTAAATGAAAAAAGCTAACTCAGTTCAATATATGATTGAACTATATGCTGCTGAATTCCCTTGGTAATTCCATGAAAACGACCCTAAATTCAAGGGAAAAAAAAAGCCAAATGCATTTCTCAAATATTTTTTTTACATTAAATCTTCTCAAAATTATGAAGGAATAACTAAATATCACTCACAATTTGTGAAAGAATCTGTATTTTAAAAGATTACATTGCAGTTAAAAATAAAATTGACACATCAAATTACTTAAATCCTTGGTCCTTGTGAGACTAAACTGTTTCTACTCACACTTTATACATTAAAATTGGGAGGTAACAGCACTTTTCCCCAGCATGTCTTAATCATACTAACTAGAGCTACAAAGATCAGCTAAAGATTTGGTGGGGCAAAAAAAAAACAAAACGGTAGTACTTTCTATCTAAGTAAGTAAGTAAGTATGGAAGACAAAACAATTATTGGCTATGTTCTGTTATCTAGATAGGAATGCTGATATGTGATAAAACTCTATAAAACTTTCATAGGTGAAGGGCTAAGAAACCATAATTGTAGTTTATAGGTTTCTAACAGCTCAGAGGAATAATTTGTTTTCTTCAGATATAGATTAAATTTTTTTTTTTTGGAAAAATCCAGAAAGCCTGGCTTAAAAATGTAAACAATGAAAAGGTTCTAATTAATTATAAAAGTGTTAAAAAAAACTTTATGAATTTTTTTGTTCCTTAAAGAGAATATGTCCTATCTAAAAGAGACTGAAGTAGTAATATAATAATCTTCTTACAAAAGGGCAGAACTATGATTGATACCCTTTCCTACTTTTAACTGAGAAACAATATGCTACAGTGAAATAAAAATGTGCCCTGAGTTGATCTATCAAGAGTCTATGAGGGGAGGCTAGGTGGCGTAGTGAGTACCCGCCCTGAAGTCAGGAGAACCTGAGTTCAAATCCCGCGGACTCTTCTACCAACTGGCTCCTACTTCCATACAGAGAAATTTTTTGTTAAAATATAAAAAGTCATAAATTTTGCTAATTAAGCAGATTGGCAAGCAGAAGGCTAGTACTAATTAAGATAACATAGTTAAAATTTCATGAGGGTGGGGCAGCTAGGTGATGCAGTGAATAGAGCACCAGCCCTGGAGTCAGGAGGACCTGAGTTCAAATCTAACCTCAGACAGGGAACACAAAAACTAGCCATGTGACCTTGGGCAAGTCACTTAACCCCAACTGCCCTCCAAAAAGCAAAAAAAAAAATTTCATGAGGCTGTCTTTCTTCATAGACTCTTTTTTAAATTAAATTTTTTTTTTTTTGCTTTTTGGAGGGCAATTGGGGTTAAGTGACTTGCTCACAGTCACCCTAGCTAATAAGTGTGTGAAGTCTCTGAGACTGGATTTGAACTTATGTCCTGCTGACTCCCGGGCTGGTGCTCTATTCACTGCTCCACCCAGCTGCTTCTAATAATAAAATAATAAAAATATTCTCTCAACTACCTAAAAACTTCTATTTTGAGGGAATTAATCTAATAATCAATGTTAACTGTTTTCACTGGTGATTCTAATTCTGTTTTATTGGTGTTTCAAAAATTGTTTAATGGGGAAAAAAAGGAAACAATTATTCATTTAACGCCTACCCTGTGTCAGGCGCTGTGCTAAATATATGTCATTTGATCCTCACAACAACCCTATGAGATGGGTGCTGCTATTATCCCCATTTTACAGATGAGGAAACTGAGGCAGATAAGTTAAGTCACTTGCCAGGATCACACAGTTAATAAGTATCTGAAACTGAATTTGAACTCAGGTCTTCCTGACTCCAGGCCCAGTTCTCTATCCACTAAGTCACCTACCTTCTAGGTTTGTTGCAAGCTTTACATACAGGTATATTGGGCCTAAGTTTGTCCTAAAATCATTCATGTATCATAACCCAATCTGTACCGTGAAATCATGAAGCACACTGCAACGTTATTTAGCATTCATTATGGAACTAACTAGTCTCTGTGATGTTGTTTCATTATAGTTTCACAGAATCAATTAACATTTTTAGGCAAGTTATCCATGTATCCACATAATTTCTGAAGTAACATTAAAGTTTAAAAATGCTTTTATAATATCAAACTAAAAGAATTTTACCTAGTAACCAATAAATTTAAAAATAACTTGCAGATGGAAGATCTTCAAGGTAAATCTGCTTCAAATGCTCCCTCTTCCCTAATAGACAGCTTAAAAAACCCACCAAAACACACATGTTCATCACTAGACAAGAAGCTGTCATTGTGGTCATTAGTTTTTCCAAGGCACAGTAATTCCTGAAGACTGAGGAGGGGATTGCCCTAGTGGAGGGAGTAACTGTACCCATCGAAATTTTGAAATACTGAAATAAGAAATGGTTAGGAGAGTCAGAATAGAAAGCATCAATAGGTAATAAAAATGTTTAAAAGAAACTCACTAAAAAACTCCAAATCGCTAAATGTTCCTTTCTAATTTGAAGGAATTTCTGAAGCAGGACAACAAAAACTAGCTAAATCAAAAAAAATCTGTTAGTATTCCAGATTTGATAGTGTTGATCTAAAACAGTGACTGAAGGAATCCGATGGTAATCTTTTTTTTTAAGCAACGTAAGTATTTATTTCTGAAGAGACCTTGAGTACATCTCTCTCATCTATCCCATCAAAAGATCTCACTTTCTGAATACATTCTTCCATGTATACATTAAAAAAAAAATCAGTGCAACACTGTAAGCAGTGGAAAAAACTCACCAAAATTCTCTACTGTTCCTCTTTCAGAATGCTCCTTCAAAATAACAGAGGTATTCAATTAAAAAGCACATACCTCAAAATATTTGAAAAGAACACGGGTGAGCGTTTCTCTGAAGTGGGAAGGACACAAGACAGATTCAATAACGACAACTCGGCGGTCTCTGGGATTCACTAAGAGATGTCTGAAAAAGAACGAAATTTTTAAAGATGACAAAAATGCATAGAAAAGTGGTATTTTGAGATTTTCTTCTGTATTAAGAAATGACACTTCACTAATTTGTAAGACAGTTTATAACTAAAGTAGCCCCTCAGGGTGGTTGCACAGATGCTCAGAACACCTGGAACAACCTTTTGATTAACACTGTGCTTTAATGCAAGAGCAAATAAACGCAACATGCAAGAGAGCTAAGGGGAGGAAGGCAAGTCCGCACAATGCCTTTGTGCATCAAAGGACTTCCATTCTGCACAGCCACAGCCCCCAGCTCTACCACCAAGGAAGAAAGGCCCATTTCCCTAACTTTCCTCCAGGGTGAAGTCTGATCTTCACAATGAGTGTTCATTTCCATTTTCTTTCTGTTTACCTTGCTGGCGTTATTAAGTCTACGTGGACTGATTCCGCTCATTTCGCTCTGCACCAGTCCGTAAGTCTTCCCAACCACCTCTGAATGGCTTACATCCATAATTTATTACAACGCAATAACATTCCACTGTATTTTGTTCTGCCATTCCCCAAATGACTGGAACCTTCTTTGCTTTCAATGTTTAGCTAGGCAAAGTGCTGCTATGAATATTTTGTTGTGTGTGTGTGTACACACAAATACACGTACATGTCTGTTTATCTTTCTATATATACGGGGAAAGTGAGAGGAGATTGCTGTCTCTGGATACTTTCAAATTGTATGACTCTACAGACACACACAGAGAACATTTCTGCAACCGCAGGCAGAAATACCAAGCATTTCATTAACAGACGTATACTGTGCTTATATGTTTGTAAAATCTTTGTTCTGTATGGACGTTCTTATTGCTTGTTTCTGGGTGACATCTTTGGATTACAGGGGATTTCAAAGAATGATTCCAGAATGCTTTTCAGAACCGCTGGACCCAGCACAGCTTTGATGATACCATATTAGTGTCGTCTGTCTGCCTGACATTCTCCACACCTACTCTTTCCTTTGATCATCTCTGCCAATTTGCTGGGTATGTGGTGAAATTTCAGAGCTGTTCTGATTTGCTATCAGTGATGTGCTGCATTCTTTCATACGGTTAATAGCTAGTAGTTACTCTATTAAGACTTGTTTGCTCATAACTTTTAACTACTTATCTACAAGGGAATGGCTTTTGATTTCACATGTTTAGTGATTCCAATACATCCTGTATATAAAACTCTTACCAGGGATATTTGATGAAAAGCTATCTTCCTGATTATAGCTTTTTTCTCTTATGTTAGCTGCACTGCTCTGGTTTATATAAAGGCTTTAAAATTCCATATAATACAAACTGGGTATTTTTTGGGGGGGTTTGCTCTCTCTCTTGTTTAGGAAAGAATTCTCCCCCTTAGCCAGAGCTGTGAAAATGACTTGTTCTTTTTTATCCCTTAATTTTTTTTTACTTTTTATTATATTGAGGGCTTCTTACTTTAAGATAATTTTGGTATGTGTGTAAATACGTGGGTCTAAACCTAATTTCCTCTAAAAGGCTTTTCAGTTTTCATCAAACAGGGAATTCTTCTCTCAGTAATTTATACCTTCTGGTTTACTCAAGTTGGGGTTATTTAATTAAACTGATTCTTCAGATTTCTATTTTGATTTCTGATCCTTGAGTAAATCTGTTTTGTCCCATTGATCAACTTTTCTATTTTAAACCAGCATCAAAGTGTCTTGAAGACTACTCTGTGATATAATTTTAAAATTGTATCTTTAATTTTTTGTGTTTATATGAGTGTATCTATACACACATATATGTATGTAGGTTTGCATGCGTATCCAACTTAGTCATAGTGAACATTTTTTTTAGCTATATTGTAGTAACTTTTTTGCTAGAATTATTTTACATTTTTGTGTCATTATTCATTGGTGATATTGGTCTACAGTTCTCATTTTTTGCCTTATCTCTCCCTGGTTTAGGTGTTAGGGCCTTATTTGTTACATAAAACAAGTCTAGTACAGTATTTTCATTTCCATTTTTCTGACAATTTATGTGATTTTAATTGTTCTTTAAGCATCTGACAGAATTTAATCATAAATCTGGCTGGACCAAGGTTACTTCCCCCTCCCCTTTAGTAGCTGCTTTATGGTTTATACAATTTAATTGCTTGCAAGTTAAGATATCTATTTCATGTTATTTTAATTGAGATATTTTGTATTTTTGTAAATAATCATCCATTTCTTTTAAGTTTTTGATTTTCCAGCATGTAATTATATATAATAGTTGTCATTTCATTTCATTTCTTTTCGGTTGTAATTTTGCCTTGTTCACTTTTTTATTTTAGTGATGTGATTTGTCTCTCATTTGATTAGCTTAGTTCAAGTTTTATTGATTTGTCATTCTTCTTAAAGAACTTTCCAATTTTGATTATTAATTCTATATTATTTTGTTTCTCATTTTACCTATTCTTTAGTTTTCAAAATTTTCTCTCTTATGCTGATTTTGGGTTTAGTTATTTTCTTGTTTTTAAAAAAAGTTGCTTACTTGGATCATTAATCCTCCCTCTTTTTGTTTTGTTAACGTTTTGGCAATCATAGATTTAGAGCTTGGAAATGATTTTTGAGATCCCTGAGTTTGACTTCCTTATTTTACAGAGGAGGAAACATGAAGCAGAGAGAGATTAAGAGATATTTCTGCTAAGGACTTCTGCAGATGCAAAATGGTTTCACTGTTACACATAATTAATTATTTTTATGATATATTTCTTGACACATTCATTATTCACGATGTCATTATTAAGTCTCGATGTAGGTCTGTATCTTTTCCTGATGTTCCTTGTATTAGTTATTACACTATTGATATACTTATTATTTGTAAAGATATATTTAGTATATCTACTTTATTATATGTATTTGTGATTTCTCTATGTAAACATCTTATTTTCAAACTTCAAATGTAAAAACAGGATTGTTTACAAACCAGCTCATTAGTCCATCCTTCAAGCAAAACAGTCATCCAAAAGCCTAAGATATTTGCATCTTCAAGTACTGTGGAACAAGGGGAGCTCCTTTGCATCCCCCTTTCTCCTTGGCTGTCCTTTTTACATATCTGCCACTATAATTTCCAATTGATTATAGTCCCTAATCTGTTAGAAAGATTGAAACTGCGGAAGCAGAAATGGATGTTAGGAGAGTAAACTTTACTTTAAAACTAGTGAAGGTGACACAAAGCAACCAAATATTACTGACAGATAGCATGTTCGTGGATTTAAAGAAAGATAGCTGATAACAGAAGTTGCTAACAAAAGAAAAAAGACACCTCTTACCTGAAATACAATGTGTGGATGAATTCCTTTAGGTAGGCATACAATTCTTCTGTATTAATATTATACTGAACAACTTTAATAGACTGAAAAGATTAAAATGTTATTAGTGGCTTATCTATAGTTCAAAAGAATCTGTTTTATAGATTTAAAAGATACTTTCATTTAATCATGAAATTCTTAACTAAAGTTTAATGTGTTCTTTGCTAACAAATATAATTATTTGGTGCTGAAAGGCAATGTAAAATTTTTATTAGGTATTTCTTTCTTTTGTAAGTCAAAAGTGAAAAGTCAAAGTATTTAGAAAAGCACAAGAGATAAATCAGGGCTAAAGGGGTCAGTGGGTTAACAGTCAGTAGGATTTCTTTTGCACCATAATAACATAAAGCAAGCAGGTTTCCCATGATTTGAAAAATAGTTGTATAGGATTCTATTTTTTTATATGATACCACAAATACATATTACATTTTTAGCTTATGTGAGAATTGCTGGGAACTTAAGAAATTGCTATATGATTTTAAAAAAATTTTCAAAATCACATATTATTGGGGCAGCTAGGTGGCACAGTGAATACAGCACTGGCCCTGGAGTCAGGAGGACCTGAGTTCAAATTCAGCCTCAGACGCTTAACACAAAACTACCCAGGTGACCTTGGGCAAGTCACTTAACTCCAATTGCCCTACCTCCCCCCCTCCAAAAAAAGAAAAAAAAAAGACAAAATCATATATTATTTTCGCTTGGGAAAAGGAAATATCATGGAAATTTACTTGTCAGTGGTGATAAACTTTTCCAATTTAAAAAAGAAAAACATATCAAATAATTCTTCGTTATCTACTTTGTATTCTATTGTACTATTAAGTAGCTGTGAGAAGGTATATGGCTTATGAAAGAGAGCCTTTATCAAAAGTTGAAGAGTATTAAATGTGACCATAAAATTTTTGTTCAAAATTCCTCTTATCAAGTAGTGCAAATTTTTTTTTAGTCCAATTGTTATTTTCTGAAGCCATTAATTTAAAAAATTTTACAACATTTAATTTACATAGTTGTTTAAAGTACCTTGGACACTCCAGCTTTCTTGATTACACTAGGGATTATACATCTTGGGCCAGTTTCTCCTGCAAATCCACACCTGAAAATAATAAATTCAAAATATTTTCAAACATTTTCCATAATTTTTATACACTGATAAAGGGAGTTAATTTTCTTGTTTCCCAAAAAGGAAGCGTATGACAATCAGTATAGCAATGCAAATCAACAACAGTCTCTAAAGCTGTGGTTCTCAACCTGTGGGTTGTGACCCCTTTGGGGTTGAACGACCCTTTCATAGGGGTCACAGGTGTCGCCTAAGACCATTGGAAAACACATATTTCTGATGGTCTTAGGAACCTCCTCTATCTGTCTCCTGGCGAGTCTGCCCACATATGACTACTAAAGGGTCGCTGCATTAGGAAGGTTGAGAACCACTGCTCTAATGCCTTTAAATAGGATTCCTATAATAATTTCAAAGAAGCAAGAATCAAAGTTGTTGGAAAAGTTAAACTCTTTCCTCACTACTTGGAGTCAGAAAGACCAGGGGTTTGAATCCACACTGTTATTAAATGAAGGTGTGACCTTGGGCAAAGCACTTAACTTTTCTGAGAGGAACCTTAATCTTCTAAGTCACTTAACCTGAGCCTCACTTTTTTCATCTGTAAAGTGACTAAAATGTCTATTCTTTTTGTCTCATCGATTTGTCAACTAACAACAGTGTGATTAAAATGAGATAATATATTTAAAATGCTCTGCAAATCTTAAAGAAATATATAAAAGTCAACTACTACTATTAATTATGCAAATTGGTAGAACAGAAATGAAACTAGGTTGGGTTCACTTTTTAAAAGTTATTTATTGTACAATACTACCTACTCATCAACTTTCAAAGAAAACAAAAGCATTTTTATTTTATTTTCATTTCAGTGTTGGACAACAACATTGGGCTAGCCAGGTATTATTATCTCTACTTATAGATGAGGACACAGAAGCTTAGTGACACTGACTTAACTATAACCTAAAAAACTAAAACTAAAAAACCCCCACAACTTCAGTTTATATAGTACTTAAACACATTTTATTCATGATACTCTGCAAGGTGCAGGAGATACAGACACGAAATAAGACTAAGTACCTGCCTTTGTGGAGTTTACAACGCAGAAACAGAGAAAATACAAGAATGCAAATAACCACATGAGAATCTATGGTTTTATAAGGGGTACAACAGAAAGGTCAAGACAAAAGGGCTCTAAGTCTCCTAACACACTCTTCCTTCTACCAAACCATGCTGCTTCCAGACAACAGCTTGAGCTTTTATTTAAACCTTAAATTCAGCTCTCCCTGACCTGTATTTTTGGCTATAGCCTCTGCACGGATTTACCACCACCACCTAAAATTAAATCCTATCACTCCTTATCACCAGATCATAGATTCATCCTCTAGCCATTCCCATATTCTTTATAGTCCCATCAACCATATGGGCACTAGTATCCTCCAAATCCTCAATGCATTTAAAAAGATTTTCAATTACTTTCTTATCTTTATTTATTTCATATATTATGGCAATTATTAAGTCTTGCTGATTTTTTTTTCAAAAATTTATTTATTTTAGACATTCTTTTTAAATTTTGAATTCCAAATTCCTCCTTTCCAATCCTCTCACACTCACTGAGAAGGGCAAGCAATATAGTATCAATTACACACGTGAAATCATGCAAAACATATTTCCATAATAGCCATATATATTTTTTAAGAAAGTAATAAAGACAAAGAAAGTAAGAAAACTATTCAATTTGCACTCAGAGTTCACCAGTTCTCTCTCTGCGAGTGGATAGCATTTTTTCCATCACGAGTCCTTTCGAACTGTCTCAGGCTACTGTATTGATCAGAGCACCCAAGTCTTTCACAGCTTATCATCACTACAACAATGCTGTGTGCACAACCATCTCCTGCTGATTCTTTTTCTTAATAGTTCCAAGGTATATCCTTTCCATAGAGTCACTACCATTGGGGGTAGAGTTACCTTACCTACTTCTAGCTAGTTCTCTTCTCCACTTTCTATAGAAATAAGGATCACCATTGTCAACATCACTTTCACTGTTCATTCAAGAAGTTTTAAATTAATTTACACTACTGTATTAGGAGCTGTGGAGAGTTCAGAAATGTACAACATAATGCTCCCTTATTCCTAAGCAGCATGGTAAAGCTGAAACACTATACTAGGAGACAGGAGGCTTGGGTTAGACCAGAATTCCAACTCAACTACTAAGCAAAACACTTCCCATCTCTGGGTCTCGGTCACCTGATATAAAATGAAGGACTTGGATTAGGATTATTTCTAAGGTCTCTTCGAGTGTAAGCATTTTAGGAACCAATATCATTCTCACTCCCAATTCCTTTCCCGTGGTTCTCAACCTTCCTAATGCTGCGACCCTTTAATACTCGTATGTGGGCATATCTGCATGTGGGTGGACCTGCCTGAAGACGGACAGAGAAGCACGGTCTCCGAAAATGTGTGTTTTATGATGGTCTCAGGCGACCGACCCACAGGTTGAGAACTGCTGCTTTAGACATACGATCACAGATGCGGAGCTGGAAGCTACTTCATGTCACCTCATGATCATAGCCTTTAAGCTCTCCAACAACTGTCTCTCTGCAGCTCCCCCACCCCATTTAAAAATATGCATACCATTACTTTTTCCTCAAAAATCCTCTATGAAATGACACCTGGGGAAGACGGAGAAATAATGACAAGATGCTCGCTTCCAGGGACACTAAAATCTAGTTAGCAATCTTTCCTGTCCTGCCTCCCTAAGTTCCCTGAGAGGAAGGCACTGCACCTCGCGTCTAGTTGCATTCTCAGGATCTAGCACAGATGGAGCATGAATATTTGAGGAGAGGGCTTTCCTTTGCTCCCCAATCAGTAGGGAGTGTGTGTGGGGGGCGGGGTTGAGGTGGGAAAGGCAGGGGTTGCTTAATTGATACCATCAAGACATCCTTTTCAAACCAGTGCTGAGATGAGAAGAGAGAGACGCTGGATTTGGTTCTCAACCTTCCTAATGCCGGGACCCTTTAATACAGCTCCTCATGTTGTAATGACCTCCAACCAGAACATTATTTTCGTTGCTACTTCATAACTGTAATTTTGCTACAGTTATGAATCCTCATGTAAATATGACATGCAGGATACATTGTTACAAACTGAACATAACCCACGGGCTGAGAACTGCGGGGCTAGTCAAAAGCAAGCAGGTGAGCTCTGAAAGCAAAGGGCTTACAGACCTAGAAAAGAAAAGCAGCCGAGCAAAGAGACCTGCAGCTTCACTGACAGTCCTCTGCTATCCCACCGTGCACACGGAAACAACCCCTGTGGGGGGTTTACGTTCGGCATGAAAGCTAACGGAAAAGTAGCCATTTGAGGAGCGCCATCGTCATTTAGCGTCACAGCTCGACTTCTTTCTAAGCAACTCCCCCCCCCCAACCCAGCGGGAGCGGCTTTCCTCCCTCCTGCTCATTACTTCCTATTTACGTTGCATGTAGTTTGTCTGAATGTGTCGCCCCCGTTAGACTGTGGGCTCCTTGACGGCGGAGCTGGTTTTGTATTCTCGGTGCCCTGCACACAGTAGGCGCTTAATAAGTGATTACTGAATTGAAGGATCGGCTCTGTCAGCCCCCTTCCAAATAACCAGGAAGGAACCAATTAGGCCCAAACGGGGTAGGGGCGAATTCGCTTCCTCGCCACCTCGGGGGTTATGCCTGGGTCCTCCTGCCCCGTCCTCCAAAGGCCCCCTCCTAGGAGGGTCGCGGGTTATCCCGGGGAGAAGCCGGGTCGCCCGTGGACTCCGAAATCATAGTGGCGGCTCCCGCCCGACTCACTTGGTGAAAGCTTCACCCAGGTCGATCACTACCGCTGTCTTCTCCCCTCCGCTCCCAAGGCCCTCGTAGAGCGGCATGGCTGCGGGTAGGGCCCAGAACTAAGGGCCCCAACAAGGAAAACTCCCCGTAGGCGACAATGGCGGCCACCGAGAAGGCTGGAAGGTAGAGAGGGGAGGGCCTTCTGCTGTCTCCGGCGCAGGGAATTTGCGTCATTCCCAGGGGCCTTCCCCTGTTGCTGACGTATGGCCAGGGCCTACCTCGTGGTCCGCCTGGGGATGCGAGACCGACAGCAGTAGGTCTGTCTACACAAGTGCCTGTAGGTGGCGGTGCTCATTTCCAAAGACGGAGCTGCCAGAATCAAGCAGGCAGTGCCGAGGGCAGCTACCTGGCTCGGGAGGCCGAGTACGGAGCGCTCTGGAGGTCGTTTGGAATTACTTGGGGGGGAGGAAGGGAGGGGAAGGGACGGGAGGGGAGAAGAGGAGAGGTAGGGGGCGGAGCTCCCGGGAGCCCTGAAGTCTGGGTCTGGTGGGATGAGGAAATTTTGAGGCTGACTCAAACAGCTTTTACGTGACTTAGGGAAAAGAAAGAAACACAGCTTTCTTGATGATGGAAGTCCGCTGTAAAGGAAGCATACGGCTAAGTTTTCTGTAATATATCTATCTATCTATCCATCTATCTCTTTATCATCTATCTATCTGTCTATCATCTATCCATCTATCAATCATCTATCTATCTATCATCTATCCATCTATCACCTATCATCTATCCATCTATCTCTTTATCATCTATCTATCTATCTATCATCTATCCATCTATCAATCATCTATCTATCTATCATCTATCCATCTATCTGTCTGTCTATCTCTCTATCATCTATCTGTCTATCATCTATTATCTACCTACCTACTTACCTACCTTTCTATCTATCTATCTGTCTATTATCTATCCATCTATCTATCATCTGTCTATCTATCCATCTGAAGAGGGGGAAGGGTGTGGGATTTCTAACGGAATCCTTTCTAGGTTCATTGTCAGAAAAAGAATTTACTGGACTCAGCTGTCTTTTGATAGTCATAAAAGTTTATTGTTTCACTGAGGCAAGGGCTGCAAGCTGAAAGGGATTTAAGGCAGAGTTATAAAGTTACACTTTTCAGCAAAGCGGGCAGGGGGGGAAGATAGAAAAAGACCTGCAAGGTGCTGGGAGATAGAGGTGTCATTTTTAAAGGCATAAAACTGCCCCTCAGAGGCTCATTATACTAACTAGGTGGGAAAAGGTGGAATTAGGGAGGAGTCTGGGAGTGGTTAAGTGCTTAAAGGGCCATACATTTTTGATACCAACTGCGCAGGC
>CM053589.1:3287898-3325123 GCA_028646515.1 Pseudochirops corinnae | reverse complement strand
TTCTTGGCTGCTTGTAATATTTTCTCCTTGATCTGGGAACTCTGGAACCTGGCTATAATATTCCTAGGAGTTTTCTTTTTGGGAAAGAGGTGATCAGTGAATTCTTTCAATTTCTATTTTGCCCTCTGGTTCTAAAATATCAGGGCAATTTTCCTTGAGAATTTCTTGAAGGGTGATTTCTAGGTTCTTTTTTTGATCATGGCTTTCAGGTAGTCCAATACTTTTAAAATTATCTCTCCTGGATCTTTTCCAGGTCAGTAGTTTTTCCAGTGAGATATTTCATATTGCCTTCTATCTTTTCATTTGTTTGGATCTGTTTAATAGTATCTTGATTTCTCATAAAATCATTAGCTTCCATTTGCTCCAATCTAATTCTGAAGGAATTATTATCTTCAATGAGCTTTTGAGATTCTTTTTCCATCTGGCCAGTTTGACTTTTTAAGGCATTCTTCTCCTCATTGGCTTTTTGGGCCTCTTTTGCCATTTGAGTTAATCTATTTTTTAAGGTGTTATTTTATTCACTCAGGTTGTTGATTCACTTTTCATGATTTTCTTGCATCATTCTCATTTCTCTTCTCAATTTTTCTTCCACTTCTCTTACTTGATTTTAAAAATCCTTCTTGAGCTCCTCCATGGCCTATAACCAATTCATATTTTTCTTGGAAACTTTTGGTGCAGGAGTTTTGCCTGTGTTGTCTTTCTCTAGTTCCATGCTTTGATCCTTTTTGTCCCTAAAAGAGGAATCTAAGGTTTAATTGCTGTGCTTGCTTTGCTTCCTTTTTGCTCATGTTGCCAGTCAATTTGCTTTTGAGCTCTTTGCCACAGTAGAACTCTGCTTCCAGAGAGGAGAGCTTTATCCCAAATTGCTGAGTTTTTTTGCAGCTGCTGGAGGTATTAGTTGGGTGCCCTCTCTGCAGCCCTCACATGCTCTGGCTCACTAGTAACACCTCCCAGGACCTCTACCCAAGACAGCGATCCAAATCCAAGCAGGTTAAAGCAAGAGCAATTACCCTCTTAATGGTTGCTTGGTCCCCCTGTGATCTGCAGGCCGGGAGCTCTGAAGCAGCCACGTGGAGGTGGCTTCTCACTCCAGGGGCAGGGGTTGGACCACGCTCCTTCATCCCCCCCCAGTTCTAACCGAGTTCCACACTGACCTTTTACTTTGTCTTTGGCATCTATGGGTTGCTAATTCTGAAAACCACCACAGCTGCTAGTGATCCACTCTCCAGAATGCTCCAGCTGGCTGGTCCTGTCTGCCCTGGGAATAAAACCTTGGGTTTATGCATGTTGGGGGCCCAGTATGCTGTGATGAACCTTTCCTGTCTGCCTGCCAGGCTACCTTCAGTGGGAGATTTGTTTCTGTCTGTCACTTTGTGGGTTCTAGAGCTCTAAAATTTGTTTAGAGTCATATTTTATAGGTATTTCAGGTAGTAATGGGGGGAGTCGTGGAGTTCTCTTGCTTCTATGCTGCCATCATGGCTCTGCCCCTCTATGGATGTTTTAATCTAGCATCTTAAAACAACACTGACTTTTGACAACCGAACATCTCTTCTTTGTGGTATCATTGAGACATATATTACCAAGGTAACAAAAGGTTTTCACAATTTTTAGTGAAATTTTTTTAGCGAGATGACCAGTACCGTGCTACAAATCTTTGTCTTCTTGGTACCTTCAGGACAAAGCAAAGCATGGGCATGACAAAGCAACCTAACATTTACTATTATGACAATGGCAACAGCTAAAATTTCTTATGTAATTTCTCATTCAGGCTTCAGAGATGCTCTGAAAAGTAGCTAGCACAAATATAATCTTCTTTATTTTACAGATAAGGAAATTGCGAGTTGGAGACATGAGTGACTTATCCAAGGTCATACTGTAAGTTGAGTTTACAGAGCTGTAGTTTAAACCTTAATCTTCTTGGTCTAAATTCAGTGATTTTTCTCTTATGTCATTGATGTATAAAAAATCTTGAACAATGGACTTTGATATTTAGCTTTTGCTGTCAAAGCATTGCAGAATAAATATATTCTTCTCCGGACCAAATTTAGTGTTAACACTTAGATTGCAGTATTTGAAGACAACATTTGTTAAGAAGCAGATAAACAAAAACTGTGGGAATATATAGATAGCCTCGTCTGGTGCAAATATTCACAACAAACACATTTGATATCTTCATTTCAACCATGACTCTATTATCATTACCTTGAAGGATCAAATACTATTCCTAGCCTATTCCTAATTCTAGCCAAATTAAAATACATCCTATTTTTAAGGACTGCAGGCAATTGTATAACCTCTCTATGTATCCTATTATCATGTTTAACAAACTTTTCAGTAAAAATGGAGTTTCTTTTTTGAGTGCTAACCTATATCTTACACTGCATCATAAGGTCATTTCTTTTCATTATATCCTTAAAAGAAACCTTGTCTTATGTAAAGTAATATGTAATAGGCACATGTTAGCAAAAAATAGTATAAGAAGTCATTGGTATATTTGCGTAAGTATTAACATATGTAAATATAGTGGAACTTTTTATGTGAGCAGATAAGCTAACATCCATGTTAATTTTTTTTAATTGGACCTGGGATTTCATTGTAACAGGGAGTTCCTGATGAGGACACTGCCTCTATCCATGCAAATCTTTCCTTGCTCTACAACCCATATTCTTTTGTTGTTGTTGCAGGACAGTTGGGGTTAAATGACTGGTCCAGGGTCACACAGTAAGGATGTGTCAAGTGGCTGAGGCTAGATTTGAACTCAGGTCCTCCTGACTCCAGAACTGGTACTCTTTTTGCCAAGTCACCTAGCTGCCTCCTACAACCTATATTCTTAGAGTTTCCTAGAGCAATGAAAGGTTAAATGACTTGTTTAATATTACACAATTAATTTGTGTCACAGGTGGAGCTTGATCCCAGGCCTTCCTGACTCTAAGGTTGGTTCTCTGTCTATTAGACCACACTGAAATAGTGTTAATAATCTCATATTTATATAGTGATCTCTCTCTCTCTCTGTATATGTATGTATGTATATGTATATATATTTATATACATACATGCATACATATATTTTATACACACACATGTTGAGAAGCAGCATGATATGGTGGATAGAATAATAAGTCTGAAGTCAGGAAGACCTGGGTTAATTCCACCTCTGAACTGCTTTCTATTTTTGTGATGATGGGCAAGGCACTTCAACTCTTTGCATTTCAGGCATCTCCCTAAGACTAGTCTACTCATTTGTAGATGATTGGGACCCTTGTTTCAAACAAAATCAAATATCCTTGATCTATTGATGTTTACAAACATTATTCTTATTTGTTCTCACAACAACTCTGTGAATTAGATATTTCAAGTATTATTATCCCCCTTTATAGGTGAAGAAATAGAAGGTCAAAGAGATAAAATGAAGAATGCAAAATCAGTGATGGTAGGAACTGGAACTTGCCTGAATTTCTGGTCTTCTGAATCAAAGTCTATTGTTGTATTTTGTTTTGTTTTTGTTTTAAGGGATGAGAATAGAAACTGTAAATTATAGGCATCTCATGACTCTAATGATTTCACTGACTGCCCCTCGTGCATAGAACTCTTTCCCTCATCTCTACCTCCTGGCTTCCTTGACTTCCTTCAAATTAGCTAATCCCACCTTTCATAAGAAGCCTTTCCCAGTCCTATTTAATATTACACTTGCTCGGAAATTTTGTTTGTTTTTAGTTGGTTCAGTCATGTCTGATTCTTTGTGACCCCATTTGGAGTTTCCTTGCTAAAGATACTAGAACGCTTTGCTATTTCCATCTATAGCTCTAGCTTACAAATAAGGAAACTGAGAGAAATGTGACTACCCCAGGGGCACACAGCTAGTAAGTGTCTGAAGCTAGATTTAAACTCATGTCTTCCTGACTTCAGGACCAGTACTTTAACCACTTAGCTGCCCTTACTCTGAGATTATCCCCTATTTATCATATATATCTACAAGTATATATACACATGTCTATATATACACACATATATGTATGTGTATATGATATATGTATGTGTGTATGGATCTCTCCTGTTTGTATGTAATTGTTTGAGTGTTTTCTCCCTCCTTGGACTGTGGGATCCTTGAGAGAAGGTACATTTTTTTTTTCTTTTTGGAGGGCAATTGGGGTTAAGTGACTTGCCCAAAGTCACATGTCTAGTAAGTGTTAAGTGTCTGAGGTCACATTTGAACTCAGGTCCTCCTGACTCCAGGGCCACCTAGGTGCCCCCAGAAGGAACCTTTTTTTTTACACCTTTTTATATCGTATACTTAGCATAGTGCCTGGTAATAATAGACACTTAATAAATGTTAATTGAATGACTAACTAGTGATCACAAAGAGCTAGCATAATTTCATCAGCAGATCACCAAAGACCATACTCATTTACTTCTATTTGTTTTGTCAGCATTGCTAAGCTAGTAGAGGAGAGGGATGCTTTAACTCAGTGGTTCTCAACCTGTGGGTTATGTTCAGTTTGTAACAATGAAAATACATCCTGCATGTCAGATATTTACATTACGATTCACAACAGGAGCAAAATTACAGTTATGAAATAGCAACAAAAATGATTTTATGGTTAGGAGTCACTACAACATGAGGAACTGTATTAAAGGGTCATGGCATTAGGAAGGTTAAGAACCACTACTTTAGCTAGAGTTTAATCTAAATTTTAGCAAGCTTTTGAGAAGGCATTCCATACTATTTTTGTGAAGAAAATGGAGCAATGCTGACCAGATGTTAATATAATTAGATGATATCAGAACTGGTTGGATGCCTGGATCCAAAGAATAGTTGTTTATGGGTCACTGTTAACATGACAAGAGGTCTTCTGTGGAGTAACCCAGGAATCTGTGCTTTGCTCTGCACTGTTTCACATTTTTATCAGTGACTTGGCTAGACAGACGGTATGTGCATAACATTTTCAGGTAGCATAAAGCTGAAGGGTAATAGCTGGCACAGTGCACAATAATCAGGATGCCAAAAGATCTGAATAGGAGGCAGAATGGGACTAAATCTAATAAGATGAAATGTGTGCAGATATATGTCAAAATGTAACACTTGAATGGAAAAAAAATTCAGTCTCCCAAGCACAAGGGAAGAGAGATGTGGTTAGACAATAGTTCTGAAAATGGTCTGGGGGTCTTAGTGAAGAACAAGTTCAGTGTAAGTCAGTGGTATGATGTGGCAGTCAAAAAGCTCAAGTGATTCTGAGTTGCACTAAGAATCATAGATTCTAGGAATAGATGGTAGTCCCAACTGTATTCTGGCCACTGCCAAGATTTAAGAAGGGCATGAACCTGGAGTGTCTAGACCAAGGCAGTGAAGATGGAGAAAGGACTCTAGTTTATGTCAAAGGAGGATTAGTTGAAGGAACTGGGTGGTGTTTAACCTGGAGAAGAGAAGACTTACTAGGGACCAGATAGCCGTCTTCAAGTATTTGAATGATTGTCTTTATGGAGGAGTGAGCAGACTTTTTCTGTTTGACACCAGAAGGCAGAATCAGGAACAATGGTTGGAAGCTGCCAAAAGGTCAATTTAGGATTTTTGTCATGAAAAAATTGCTAAAATTAGAGCTGCCTAGAAAGTGGATTGTTCTGCTTCTTCAGGTAATGATTTCTCCTTCCTTGGAAATCTTCAAGTAGAGGCTGGACAGCCACTTCTTAGGTATATTGTAATTGGGGATTCTTTTTGGATCTGGGTTGGCATAGAAGGATACTGGGGTCCTTTCTGACTCTAAATTCTGTAATTCTTTTCTTTCTAGTATACCATGCTGTCTTCCTTCTAGTTAGTAATAAATAACACCGTAATTACAATTAAGGCATTATTTAAAGTTTTGAACAATACAGATGATTTGACTTATTTTGTAACCAATCTATGTAATAAAAGGCTCTGTGATAATAGATTCTACTCATGTCCTTTTTACATCTAAATAAATAGTTTTATGGAGAAGTCAGAAATGATATGATTTGGTATCCAGTAATATTTTGGTGATGGTACTTTAAAAAACATACCCTGAAGCTCTGGTGTGTACTAATACAAACTGAACGGTATCCGTCATCCTCAATCATCATTATGTTCACCAACATGTTTATTGATTATGAATATAGTTTAGAGCTATATTTAGTGATGCTGTTTTAATCTGGAATCCGCTACTGACGATGGCAATACAAAAAAGTGGGCTTCCTGTAAAGTGCTATATAGAGAGAAGAGTCTAAAACACTGGAGATCCTTCTACCATCCTTTTGTTCATCAACTTTTAGGAGGGAGAGGAAAGAAAATATTTGGGCGTTTATATAAATAAGTGCATTACGGTTCGTGTTTTCCCATCCAGATAATGCCGCCAGCAGACTCTATTGTGTTCATTTTTATATGAAGAAATAGGTCTTAGCGTTCAGGCTGATTCCTGACACATGTTTCTAGACTTGAGTTCAGTATCCCACGATCAGGTGAAATGGCAAGAGTTATACTACACCTACTGAGGCTGGCTTCTTGGGAGGTCCAAGTTCTGTCATCCATCCCAATCCTCTTCTGTCTTTGGAGGAAAGTGAGAGCATTTGGGAACAAATACACCCAGAATCACCTGAGATGTCCCAGAGTGTTTGGGAGAGCAGGGCACACTTAATGCCCGCAAGTAAAAGACTATTGACCTGAAGACCTCGCTGTAGGACGGGGAAACCCCGGAGAAATTGCGGACCTTCAGACTAGCGCTGGGTTTCTTCACCGCAGGTAAACAGGACCTGGGGCGGGTGTGCTTCGAGATGCTGCAGGAGCCTCTGGGAGGTACCTGAAGCTAGGGGACCTTGGCAGGAGAGGATGGAGGGCATAAGGCTGTGCAGGAACCGGCTAGCCGCTTCCCTTCCCTCGGGGGTGGGGTGGGGGGAAGAGGCGAGGGAGCTGGGGGAGTTCAGAGCGCTCTTGTTTGCCAGTCTGCGTCGGTAGGCACAGCGGAGCTGGGGCGGGTCCATCGTCCCCCCAGCCCAATCCCCAGCCTAGAATGAGGCCTTATGAATAAGCAACCAAGCGAGGCGCCCTCCTCCCAATGTCCTAGCGGTGGAGGCCGCCGAGGAAGCAGCAGCAGCAGCCGCCGCAGGCGCCGCCGAGATAGGATGCCTCGCCTTGGCAGCCTTGGCACCGCTTACTTCCTCTGCGCACTGCCCCCCTAAAGGGCGCAGCGCTCAGGTAATGGAGGGGCCAGGGGCACCGCCCCCTCGGGCGCGCCGCTCCCTGCAGGCAGTCCAGCCCGCCCCATTTCATACTTAGGGTGCGGGGTGGTGGCGGAGGGAATGGGGGGGGCAGCGACGGAGTAGCCATTCAGCTTTGGCGGCTGGAGGCTCGCCGGCTTCTCTGGGAGAAGCGCTCTTCCTGCGGGGGTTGATGGCGGTTGGTGTGGGGCGTGGGGGTGGCACGCCTTCACCCCCCCTTGCCGTGTATGACTTGGGCTGGTAGAGCTAACCAGGTAGACAGTAGGCCTTAGAGGACTCCCGGGCGTTCCCTAGCTAAAGGCCAGCCTCGTTGCTTTCACTGGAGGATCCTTTGTGCTAGGGGAACTGGGAGCCTGGCTTTTGTTTGCCTTTCTCTTTCTCTTTGCTTTTGGTCCCTAGTATTATAACAAAGAACAAGTTCAAGGAGCCAAGTGCTTGCTTCTGTCTGATGATCACTCACTGTTCACCCACTAGCACTCCCCGCAGATGGGCAGGAACAAACGGGGATATTAGGTGGCGGAAGTCTTTTCTTGTACTTTGGTGAAAAGATAGAGTTGGAATCAGGAATGGCACTATGTATATGTTTGTTTTTTGACACAGCTTGATGGTTGTACCGAAACGGGTCCCTAAAATTTCTTTAAAATGCCCAAGGTTAGAATTGGACACTATGAAAAGCTGAATGTCCCAGTTCTTAGGGAGTATGTCAGAGGGACAGCATCCCAATGTGCGCATAAACTGCATGACTTTCCTCACTCTAGCCAATGATGCTCATAGTCTGCCAGGTGTCAGGTGTGAAAACTGGGCTGACAGGGAAGATGCCAGAGTTGAAAAGGTGGGATTGGTGTCGAGTTTGTGTGCTTTGCCACGTTTGCCTACCTGAAAGCTGATGTCATCCATACTGGGTGATGTGCCCTGCTCTTGGTAAATAATTTTAGTGCAGAGCTGAAGGGAGCGGGGAGGAAAAGAGGGTAGTTATTTAAAGGGCGCTCTCATCTTTGGAAGTTTTAGTTTGTAACTCGAATAAACACCACCATTGGGCTTAGACGAAAAACTTTTCCAAGAAGAAATATTAGTTGTAAGTATTTTCTGTTGATCCCTCTACGTTTTATTTTTATGGATGATGCAGTAAGAGGTCTCATTTATCAGTTTATAGTCAGCGATTCTTGTACACTAAAAGTAATAACAGAACCTCATCTAACTATTTACTTGAATTGAGGATAAAACATGTGGAATTTTATGTTAAAGGAGTTTCTTCCCCACCATTTAGAGGTGTATTTTGCTTTATGCAATAGATGTTTTCCTGAAAAGTTATGTGCGAATGGACAGTTTTTGCATCCGATTTTATGTTAAAAATATACCAGAAGAGCTTGTTATTTAAAAGAGTACTGGGGTGAATTTCTTTGTAAAATGAAAAAAAAATCTTCCTAATTTATATTACATATATTGGGCTTACTTAAAGTACAGTGTATTTGTATAAAGATGAAAGAAAAAGTCTGATGATTATTCGACTTGCCAAGTGAGCCTAGAAAACTATAGAGTAGGGAAAGAATGCGCCAGGTTAGGTTAGTAAGAATACCTGGGCTATTGATGAATAAGGATTTATTAATCAAGATTGTAGAAAACAAGGTTATGTGAGACCTGAAATTTCATAGATGAGCTTCCTGGCATGGAAAACCCACTGGATCATTGAAGAGGAGGGAGAGAAATGGTATGGTATCTCTAAATGATGTCATGGATGTTGCAAACTCCTTTCTGTAGGTGTGAAAATGTTACATCTCTAAACTAGGGATGAGATGATAAATCATAGCCATGGGAAGACTCTTTCACTGACCTACATTGCTAAGTTCCAAGGAGAGATCTGAAAGTGTGGTATATAGAACTTAGATATAATTCTTAAAAATGGAAAGGCAGTTCATTTAGTGGCAAGAAAAGCAACCAGTCTTCATCCTAAACTTCTTTCTCACTCAAGTATCAAGTCCTTTTTACAGTAGCTTTTTGTATTTAATTTTCCTCATTTTCCCCTCCCCTAATTTTCAGAGACCTGCTGTTTGAAAAGTTCATACATCTTTCCATTTTATTTAAATTGCATAGAGGATGACTAGAGCATGAATCTGGAAGGGTGTAGCAGGACAATGACAATTGTCAATTTGCCCAGTGATGCCGATATTAAAGGGTGCCAGCAGGAACATTGAAGATAAAACTATGTTGATAGGGCCAGGTTTATGGTGATAAACTTAGGTGGGTCATGGAGAAGTTATATTGGAAGTGGTAGATTTAATGGTTAAAAAAAATGAAGTTAGATAAGAATGAAGTTGATTGATAGAAAGAGGTGTGTTGATGTGGATTAGAGAAGAATCATGCAGGGGCAGCTAAGTGGTGCAGTGAGTAGAGCACCGGCCCTGGAGTCAAGAGGACCTCAGTTCATATCCATTACTAGCTGAGTGACCTTGGGCAAGTCACTTAACCCCAATTGTCCTGCCCTCCTCCCTCCAAAAAGCCAAAAAAAAAAAAAAGAGAGAAGAATCATACACTAAGAGAAAGGATGGGAGACAAAAGCAAACAAGGGAAATATTCTCATTTTTTCTTTCATAAATCATTTGCATATCTACATACATACATGTATTCAAACCACGAAAAGAAATTGAGAAAGAAATTTGGGAGCAATGATAAGTTGATGCAGCTATGACAGAATCAAAGCTTTGGGAAGGTCAGGGAAAGCCACATTGATGTATATATCTTTTGTTTTAATATTGTGCGCATTCCGCAGAGTATTCTTCCTTTCCAGAGAGCAGTTCCTCACAACAAAGAGGGAAAAAAGTTCAGCAAAACTAACCAACACATTGAAAAATTCTAACATTATGTGCAATGTGTCTGATCTATTTCTAAAGAAGTAAAGACTAGCCAAAAACCAAATGCACATGGGAAATTTACTGTTATTGGCAGTATTATTTCTTTTGGAAAAATTATTGACCTTTTGTTTTTACATCACCTTCATTTCTAAGTGTATTCCTTCTCTCCCCCCTCTGAAGAGATGTATCCTATGTCATTGAATTTTTTTTTAAAAGAGAAGAGAAAAAAGCAGTTGAATAAAATTATACATCAGGTCAAGTAAATCAGATAGTATAGGCAATATTCCACACCTGTAGTGGATAGAACTCAGGAGGTGGAATCAGGATGGCCTGGGTCTGAGTCTTGCTTCAGACACCCCCTTGCTGTGTTATCTGTTATAAGCCACTTACCTTGCAGCCTCAGTTTTCCCATCTATAACAGGGGAAAACAACGGAACCTAACTCATAGTGTTGTTATGCCTCCCAGATCTCTGCAGACAAGGGCAGGAAGTACCTCTTTTCTCTTAGGATGAAATTGAATACTATAATTGCCCAGCGTACAGCTTCTTTTTTTGTTATTTCCATTTAAATTCTAATAGTCAGAATCCTGTTTACTGCACTTTGTGTTAGTTCATTTTTTTTTTTACAATGCAAAGTATTCTATTATCTTCATATAGCACCATGGTTAGCCATTCCCTGTCTTATGCTAAGACTTTGGAGTGGGATTTGACTAGAGTACTAGTATCAGTAATTCATCAATCAATCAGTAAGTGTTTTTTAAGTCTTTACTACGGGCCAAGTATTAAGTTAAGTGTTAGGAATACACCAAAAGCAGAAACAGTTGTTATTCTCAAGGAATCTGTACTTCTGTATTCTAATGGGGAAGACAATATGACAATATGTAAATAACTGAGTGTATGTATGTGTGTGTGTGTGTGTGTGTATGTGTGTGTGTGTGTGTGTAATGTGTGTGTATATGTACAACAGAGATGTAAGGAAACCTTAGAGGGGAAGATTCTAAGTTGGAAGGACTGGAGAAGGCTTTCTGTAAAAGGTAGCATTTGAGCTGAGTCTTGAAGGAAACCAGGGAGTCTAAAAGGCAGAGAGGAGGAAGGAGATTCCAGGTATGTGGCACAGCCAGTGCAAAGGTACGGAGATGGAATTGGAGTGTTGTGTGTGAGGAATAGTGAACAGGCCAGTATAGCTGGATCCTTGCTATTTCAAGGAGAATAAAGTACTAGAAGTCTAGAAAGGTAGGAAGGAGCCAGGTTTTTAAGGTCTTTAAATTCGAAACTTAAGATTTTATACTTTATCCGGGAGGTAATAGTGAAATACTAGAATATATTGAGAAGAGATGTGACATGATCCCTATATGTTAGGGAAATCACTTTGACGGCCGTGTGGAAAATGGATTGGAGTGGGGAGAGATGGGAGAGAACTAAGCAGAAGACTAATACAATAGTCTAGAAAAGGGATGATGAAGTCCTGGACTATAGTGGTGGCTATGTGAGTAGAAAAGGAGACCTTTATGAGACATATCAGGAAGATGGAAATGACAAGATTTGGCAACAGATTGGATATGTGGGTGTGTGAGAAGGAAGAGTAAAGGATGATACTGACATGAACCTGAGTGACAGGGAAGATGGTGATACTTTTGAGAGTAATAGGGAAGTTTGGAAGAGGGTAGAGTTTTGGGGAGAAAGAGAAAAACATCCTGTTTTAGAACATGTTGATTTCAAGATTCCTATGGGATATCCAGTTCAAAATATTTAATTGGCAGTTTGTGATATGGGCCTGGAGCTCTAAGGGTTATTTGCATAGAGATGACAATTGAACTCTTGGGAGCTGATGAGATCACCAAGTAAGGGTATTGAGAGAAAAGGAAAGAGGGTTAGGAACAGAACTTTGGTAAACACCATAGTTAATGGGAGTGACGTGGAAGAAGATTCAACAAAGGAGACTGAAACTCAGCCAGATAAGTAGAAGGAGAACTAGGAGAGGGCAATGTCATGAAAACTCAGAGAAGAGAGAACATATAGGAGGAGATGATCAACCATGTCAACTGCTGCAGAAAGGTAAAAAAGGGTGAAGATTGATGAAAGACCAACTTAGAGATTATTGTTAACTTGTGTAAAGTAGTTTCAGTTGAACGCAGAATTCAGAAGACATTTCGTCATCATAGTGAGCTGAAGGTTGCACATATAATTAGACTTAGAGGAATCCACGAAGCAATTATTGTCAGAAATATCTTAAATATACCCTCTTTTCTTTTACATTCTGCAAGGACTATTTCTATGTGGTTCAAACTCCAATAATTATTTCATCACTGCTGTACATCTAGAGCTCTGTTGGACATTGTGGTGGGGTGTAGAAGTAAGGTGGTACATATCTACTTAGAACCTGTAGTTTTGTTGGGGCAATGAGACATGCAAACATGAAATAGAATTTATGATCAAAAGTGGTATGGATAGAGGTTAGAATATGTTAGAGAAGGGAGAAATAACTGTGCCCATGATATTTGGGGAAGGATTTAAGAAAATGGCACTTTGTTTGAACTTTGAAAGATGCGTAGGATATTGAAATATGAAGGCTGAGGGAAGAAAGAGGAGTCATTTCAATCAACCAATAAATAAACATTTATGAAATGTCTACTCTATGCCAGGCATTATGCTAAGTACTGATGCAAAAAGAGATAAAAGATAGTCCCTACCCTCAAGGAGACCACAATCTAATGGGACAGAAAACATGGAAATAAATATATACAAAGCAAGCTACATACGGGATGAATAAGAAATAATTGATGGAGGGAAGACACTAGACTTAAGAAGGGTTGGGAAAGACTCCTTGTAATGAGATTTTAGTTTGTAGGGAATGAAATGAACAAAGGTTGGAAATTGGGTTGAGCATGAGAGAGGAATGGGTTGTGGGGTTATTGGGCTGTGTAGTTAAGATTAGGGAGTGATAGAAATAAAGTTTGAAATGGTATGAAGAGTTTAGAACAAGAAAATGACATAACAAAAATTATGTCTCAGGAAGACTTAAATTGATGTAAACATACAGTATGACTGAAGCAAAGAGAAACTATGGGCAGAGAGATAATTTAGTTGAAAGGGTAGCTTTAATAATCCAATGGAGTGATCTGGGCCTGGACTATGATGGTAGCAATGGAATAAAGATGAAGGGATAATACCAAGTAATATTATGAAGGCATAACCAGTAGGACTTGATGAACATCTAGATATAAGGATAAAAGAGAAGGAGGAGGAGAATCTAGCAGGATTATAATGTTATAAAACTGGATCACTGAGAATAGGGTAGTTTCAATGACAGAAAAAGAAGATTTAGGAGAGAGATTAGCTAGTGGGAAAAGATGGAAGAACTCAATTTTGGACCTATTGTTTTTGAGGTGTTAAGATATCCAAGTAGAAATTTTTTTTTAGGTAGTAAATATGTTTTAGGTAGTAAAAACATGAGATTAGATTAATTTATTTTGCCCCCCAACATTTTTTTTTCTGGAGTGATGCAACTGTTCCATTAATTTAGGCCAGCTAAGTGGTGTAGTGGTAAGAGCATTGGATTTGAAGTTAGAAAGATCTGACTTTGAATACTGCCTTGAATACTTACAAACTGTATGACTCTGGGCAAGTAACAATCTCTCTCAGTCTCAGTTTCCTCATGCATAAAAGAATGATAAGAGTGACATCTGCTTTGCAGGGTTTTGTGAAGGACCAAATGAATGTAAAAGCCTTCCCAAGTTGGAAATCCATGAGTATGTAGGAGACAGCTAGAACTAGCTTGTGAGACAATTGTTAAATTTTCAGTGTGAGCATTTATACCTCAGAAACTGGTAAATGTTACAAATCAGGATTTGCTTTATTGTTTTTCTGATTGTCTAGAATTAAAAAAGTTATGGAGAAAATACTTAACAAAACAGATTAAAAGTATGTTGTGGGTACATTTTCTTCCTGGACAGTCAGGAAATGGTTAATGTTTAATAATAAATATTTACCAGCACACCCCTGCTTAAAGTACTACATAAATGCTACCCATTGTTATTATTATTGTTTAAAAAACTACAGAGAGTAAAATATGACATATTTTTACTTACTAGTCTCTGAGGTAGAAAACTCTCACTGCAAATACACCCATGACTTGCCCTTGTTTGGGTTTGTCTAGAATTCATAGAGGCTATATCCATAAAATAGTAATATAACACGCTGATTTGCCAGCAGATAACTGAGATAAAAAAATGGACTAGCCTTTTATTGAGTAGGACTGTATAGCTTTGTTACTCATTTGTGTTAGACATTAATTTTTGTTTTGTAATTCATTTGCCTGTGAACTATTCCTGTACCTACACCTGTCTTTCCAGAAAGTCTTACCCTAATGCCTTATCATGATATAGAAGTGACCAAGGGTGGTTGAAGAATATGCTGGCAGAGTGCAGATTTTGGGAGATTTTGCCATGTTGGGAAGACTGAGTAGCGTCTCAGCAATGGACTGAGTCTGCTTTCCAAGATTCATTGCCAGTAGGCTCACTATTTGGCAATCAATTCTTTGGCTATGGTAATCCAAGGGAAAAAAATACAAAATGGCCCTTAATTGTGTGCAAGCCCCTTCTACTTCCATAGTGACAGTGGCAGAGTGGAAGAAAAGGGAGCAACGGGGACTTCTCAACTTTTAGATCACATATAAACTTAAATGTCTGTACTGTTAATGAGAAATCCTTATCCATTGGCCAATAAGTGTACATACTACTTACTGGTGGAACTAAAACCACATTAGTCTTGACATTATTGCTATACATATCTATATCTATGTCAATAATATATATACACATATGCATATATGTATACACACACATATATGGATGTATGCAAGAAGTTGCTACTTAATGGAAAGATGGTTCATAGATTCCCCTCTGGAGAAGAAAATTAAGAAATTGATAGAATTAGCTTTATTTTGAGCACTAAGGCAACAAGAAATATCAGTTCATGTAACATTTGATTATCTTGTATTACATTGCTCATGCTAAGTATTTTCAAAAAGACCACAATGAAAATAATTGTAGCTTATGCCTCAATATCTGTTACAGAGAATGAAGAGGTAGAAAATTTTTATAAAGCACACACTAAGATCATCCAAATCAACTCAACATATACTTTCCTACTTGGAAGACATAGATCAGGATAAGGAAATGAAACAGATGAGAGTCTGATAGACTATATAGAAACCTCATGCCCATATGTCATGAGACTCTTGGTAAAGAATTGCTGAACATGGTAAGCACTGAATAGCATCACAAAATATTAAATTAATTATAATTCAATACACAGAAAAGGGCTCATTACCAATGTGGCTAGGTATACCTGAGTCAGCTGTCTGTGTATAGGCAGAGAACTGACTTATTAGAACAAAGATAAAAATAAATAGAAATATAGAAGAAAAAAATAAAAATGAGAAAAAGGCTATGCAACTGAAAGCTCAATTCTGAACTAATTAAACAAGTTATTGATAATTAAACATGGGTTTCCATTTATTATGGAAGAAACAACAGGCATAGACTATAATAATTTCGTGTAGAATTTTAATTGATGTTAATAAGTGCCTATAAGAGACAAAAAGTCCCTTTGTCAGCAAACATATGACTTATTTATGAAGTGGAGAGATGATAGCCAAAAGCAATATTAGTTTACTACATAAACTCTTTTGTAAAATTTTACAGGGAAAGATAATGATGTTATAAGAAATATTTCCTCTTTAAACAGCAGAGGTGGGCTGGCCAGGTGGCGCAGTGAATTGAGCACTGCCCCTGGAGTCAGGAGGACCTGAGAGCAAATCCAGCCTCAGACACTTAACACAAAACTAGCTGTGTGACCTTGGACAGGTCACTTAACCCCAATTGCCCTGCCCTTCCTCTTCCCTCCCCCCCAAAACAGTAGAGGTTAAAACCAGTATAAAGAAAGATTGGTAAGATAACCAGTTGGCCATCCCAAGGGCATGGAAGGATGAAAATGGTGGGAGGTCAGTAAGAGAAGCAAAAAAGATCTACAAAGGTATATAGAGCAAGTTGTTTTCCCTTCCCTTTCCTTTCCTTTCCTTCCTTTCTTTTTCCTTTTTCCTTCTCTTCTCCTTTCTTTTCTTCTGTTTTCTTCTCTTTTCTTTTCTTTTCTTTTCTTTTCTTTTCTTTTCTTTTCTACCAGGGGCAGTAAAACCACTGCATGAACTCCAATGTCATGGTTCTGCTTATGCTTATAAAGGAAGCTGAAATATATAGGGAACAAACATAGGAGAAGCAGCTGGTTCAGACCCAGTACACCCTAAAGAAATATATGCTAGAAATGACATAATTTTGATGTTATGGAGGGGTTGATTTGTAAGATATTTGAAGAAGATACCAAAAGGTTGGAAAAAAATCTTGGACCTAATTAAACACCCCAGAATGATAACAAAGATTGACAACTACTGACCTACATGCCTACTTTCCCATAGCTATAAAATTTTAATGAAAATAGTCCATGGGCATTCTTGATAAGAGTATTAGTAGTGAATTAAGAAGCTTAGCAGTTGATATTCCACAGTAGACCATGTCTTTAGTATCACACAATTGACTGAAAGATGCAAAGAATATAAGATCCAGTCACTGTGCTTACTGCTGATAGAGTAAGCATTTAATGCAATAGAGCAATATTCCCTTAAGAGTGTCTTCTCACAAGGTGCCTTCTATACATAATCAAAACTATTTAAGATTCCTCGAAAGTGATAACAGAAATAATCATGGTCAAACTTCTGATTATAAATATCAGATGATACCATAAGAAGCAGTCTCAGAAAAGGTCTTTGTAGGTTTGTCACAGTGATGGAGGAGATCCAGCAAAGTCTGAGTTACAGAGAGATTCCCTGTGGATGATGAAGTCCTCCAGAAGCTCCTGATTGTATATGACACCGTTCTGATCTAATCAAGCCTGATTTTCACTTGTTCACTTCATGGCAATGCTGCTGAGTTTTCTAGACTTTGCCATTATGACTCAGTTTTCTTCCTATCCTGAAATTTCCCTCATTGCCTAGGGTCTTCTCATGCTGAAATATCTCTGCCATGCAGGCTTTCTTCTCTCAGTGGTGAGTTCCTTCTGTAAGCTTCCATCTTAGAGATGGATCCATCCCAGTCATACTTCATTCCCTTGCTGCCAGTGCTTCTGGTTTTCTGGATGGGCATCTCTCCCCTCCCCCACTTTTCAGGTCTCCTTTATGTATGGCTTTTTCCCATTGTAATGTAAACTCCTTGAGGACAAGAAATATTTTTCTTTTTGCTTGCATTTGTCTTCTGAGCCCTTGGCGCAGTGCTTGGCGGATAGTGATCACTTACTACAGTGGTTCTGAAAATATGGTTCAAGGGCCCCGGGGGTCGCTGATACCATTTTAAGGCATATGTGGGGGGTCAAAACTATTTTCATAATAATATGAAGACATAATTTACCGATTAGAATCTAATCCCCTTTTCTGTGTGGATCCAAATTTCCTTCATGTACTTCAACAAAAGCAATATATTGAAACAGGTTGAAGTCAGAAACAGCGATGAGAACACAATAATCTTTTATTAGCCTAGACATTAAAGAGGTTTGCAGAAATAAGAAAAGCAATGCCATTCTTCTCATTCCTTTTTGTTTTGTTTTGGGAAATGTAGTTATTTTTCATAAAAAAGTATTTATGTTAACATGCAATGGGGTTTTATTGCTTTTAAGTGAATAAATGAATACTTTAAAAATTACCTATTTAAATTTCTGATATGATAAATTTTGATTGCTATTATTCAAATAAGCAAAGACATTTGGGGATCCTCAACTATTTTTTAGAGTGTAAAGAAGACCTGAGACAAAAAATATTTGAGAACCTCTGACTTGTTGTCTGCCTGCTTGCCATTGAGCCCTAGAATATTATAGATGCTTCTAGGAGATATTTGTAAACACTCTAAAAATTTGGCCTAATCATCTACACTAGAAAAACTAAGTGGATGAAGATTACCTGTTGCCTAGATTATAAAGTTAAATAGGCAATCCATAGAGCTTTTCTGTCTGTCTGTCTATCTATCTATCTGGTAGTTCAAAAAGATATCAAATTATGTATAGAATTTAACAGTACAGTGGGTTAGATGACCTTCACGAAATTGCAAATGACCTTATTAAGCTCCTCCCAGAAATAAGAACTATCTTTTTCAAACTAATATTCTATTAGTGTTCTTATATTGTAATGGAACATGGAGCACTACAGTCTCCAATAAATTAAAAATTTATTGTTTCACAAAAAGCAGTGAAGAAGCACATGTTGCTGTAAGTTGACTGCCACATACACCAAATAAAGGACCTTTGAAAGAAAAACTGGAATAAAGAGTGTCATTGGGGAAAATATAGGAGCCAAAAGAAGATGGGCTGGTTATGTAATGAGAAGGTGAGATGGGATAATAGTCTGAGTGTTTCACTGATATTCTTTTAAAAAATATTTGTTTATTTTTAATTTTCAATATTCACTTCCACAAGATTTTGAGTTCCAAATTTTCTCCCCATCTCTCCCCTCCCCCCACCCTAAGATGGCATGTGATTTGAGATAGACTCTACATATATTGAACCTATTTTTACATTAGTCATATTGTAAAGAAGAATTAGAACCAGTGGGAGAAAGCAGGAGAAAGAAAAAACAAACCAAAAAAGAAAAAGAGAGAGAGAGAGAGAGAGAGAGAGAGAGAGAGAGAGAGAGAAAACAAATAATATGCTTCAATCTGCATCAAGACAACATAATTCTTTTTCTGGATGTGGACAGCTTTTTCCATCACAAGTACTTGAGTTGTCTTGGATCCTTGCATTGTTAAGAAAAGATAAATCTATTGAAGTTACTTATCACACATATTGTGGCTATTACTGTGTACAATATTTTCCTGGTTCTGCTCACTTCACTTAGTATCAGTTGATTCAAGTCTTTCCAGGTTTTTCTGAACTCTACCTGCTCATCATTTCTTATAGCACAATAGTATTCCACTACATTCATATACCACAACTTGTTCAGTCATTCCCCAACTGATGGGCATCCCCTCAGTTTCCAATTCTTTGCCACCACAAAAGGAGCTGCTATAAATATTTTTGTAAATGTGGGTCCTTATCCCATTTGTATGACCTCTTTGTGATACAGCCCTAGAAGTGGTATTGCTAGGTCAAAGGGTATGCACATTTTTATTGCCCTTTGGACATAGTTCCAAATTGTTCTTCAGAACGGTTGGATCAGTTCACAACTCTACCAACAATGCATTCTTTTCCCATATCTTCTCCAGCATTTATGATTTTCCTGTTTTGTTAATGTTAGCTATTCTGCTCTGTGTGATGTGGTACCTAAAATAACTAAGAATTATTTTGATTTTCATCTCTCTTATCAGTAGTGATTTAGAGCACTTTTTCATGTGACTATAGATAGCTTTAATTTCTTCATCTGAAAATTGCTTGTTTATATCCTTTGATCATTTAACTGTTGTTCTTTCATGTTGGGAGAAAATGTGGAAAGCCCCTGAAACACTGAATTGACCTCCTATGGTGAGTTTACGGGAGAATATGAACAAACGTCGAATAATCTTAGTAGTCAAAATTGTTGGAGGGAACATTCAAGTTATAAGATCATGGATCTGTTTGAGTATCTTAGCATAATTTCGTCAAAGATAATATTTGACAGAAATGCTTATATTCCTCCTGGTAGTAGAAATCCAATAAATTTTTTATAGAACTATAGAACCGTTAAAGCATTGTGAATGGCCCTCATCTGATAAAAACCAGTTAGTACTGAATCTTGTTCTTTAGAAAATTTTACTTATTTTCTAGATAACATAGCTAGTGAAACTTTATTTTACTGAAATTGAGGGATATTCTGGAGGGAGATTTTATAAGAAAATTGAACGTCAAAAATATACCATGGGAAATGTTCCATTTTCTCATAAAATACTGCAACACAGACCAACTTTAAGATAACTGCTGTGGCATGGATCTCTAATTGGTCGACCTTCTCTCCAACCAAGAGAAAAGGCATTTGAGAAGCTTACCGTTACAGAACTTGACTATGTGTGGTTCTATAGGTTTGTGTATGTTTTCAGTGAGTTAAACATCTCTATTACTTTCTTTCATTCTCAAGTTTCATGTCCCTCAAAAATGGTGCATATTCCTTATCTAATTGGAGCTTCCAGATACATTTGTGCTATGCTCATAAAGATGGAGAAATACCTGAAATCTGAAGATCATCCACTGAGTTATCTGATGCGACAGACTTGTCACCTTCTGCTGTTTTTATAGGCAGTTTTTTTCTGTGTCTTTAAGTAAGGGTCTAATACGAGTTAGGGGAAAAGGAGCATGTGGCCGATAGATACACAGATAGATAGATGTCTGTCACTCATCACTTATTTGTATTTTAAAATTGGATATCAAAAGCAGTGGCCAGCATTTATGAAACCACCAAAGGACTGCCTTTAGAGAAATGACAGAATCCCATTTACTAAAGGACTATATAGCACAAAAGTCTAGAAGAAACATTAGAAAGCTTACAGGAAAATGTCATTTTTAGCAAAAGAGTTTGCATTCATTTAAATCTTTATCTTCATGATCTATTCTTTCACAACATTTTTTCACACTGAAGTGAATGTACATCTACATGATGTAAAAACATATGGATGAAAGGTGAAAAATTCATTCCATTTGTCTAAAGTTTGACTCAAGAATGCTAAAAATATGGAAGTGAGGAGGCATCTGAGTGTTTTTATGCCATGCAAACTAAAATATTCAGACGATTGAAATGTTCAGATATTATTTTTATGCTTTGGACTTTTGTAAATATAGTTTCAAGCTAAATAGCTCACTATCCTCTGAGGTAATCAGCAAGTGATTGAATTGGCAAAGTGCGTGTTTATGTAAGGTGGGCAACTTTCTGTATGGGTGGAGAATGAAACAGACAGGTATCTGATGACATCCTACGTATTCCACCCCAAGTTTTTTTTGACTCTGGATAACAGTTTTACATTTCAGCTTTCCTGTATGGAGATCTAAAGAGGCAGCTTATTTGAATCTTGGCAAGAAAGCAATGCATAGCTCTCTATTATATAGCTTCTCTACAGTTGGGACATTTGACTTAGTTAAAATTAAAGACAGATGTCATGTAGCCAGCAAAACATATTAACACTCCTATTTGGCTATCTATTGAGCAGAGTGCCCTTTTAACAGGTATATGGGCATTTACCGAAATCCTACTCCAATGTTTCATTATGGTTTCAAGATGACTGTAGGGTCGAGAAGGCAATGTTAGGAGAGTGTAAGCTCTGGCAAGGTCGGTCAAAGTTAGAAAGATGTGAAGGGTTAGAAGGGACCTTAGTGTCCATGGTCCAACCCCTTCATTTTTATAGATAAGGAAACTGAGTCCAGAAAGAGTAATATTCAAGGTTAGACAGAACTTCTCAGAGATGAGATTTGAACCCAGGTCCTTTTACTCAAAATCTGTTGCTTTTTACATTGTATCAACTGAAAAGCCTTCAATTGTAGGTCTGTGGATGGACTGTTTATCCACTACCTGAGAACCAACTCGGGTATGTTTAGAGAAACTCAACACCAAAAGGTTGATCAATGGGTAATGAATTTTGTTTTGATCACAGAAGCTTATTAAACTGTCTACTAAGATAGGAAAAGGCTAAAAACTGTATCATGTAAGACAGTATGTGCATATATGAAATGAATCCTTGGGGTTTTGAAGTTGAAGTAGTAGTGTCCCTGGAGGTATCTATGTGACAGAGTGGGTGGAGTGGTAGACCTGGAGTCAGGAAGAACTGAATTCAAATTTAGCCTCAGGTATTTACTAATTGCATGACCCTAGACAAGTCACTTAGCCTCTACCTACCTCAGTTTCCTCATCTGTAAAATAGTAATAATAATAATAACACCACCTACCTTCCAGGGCTGTTGTGAGGATAAGAAATATTATGTGTATTGATGAAATAATATTTTTTTTAGTTCTATGAAAGGTATTTTCATTTTAACTCATTGTCCCATTGAAGAAGAAAAATTTAATGAGTAAAAAAGTTAGACCATTTAAAACCCCTACAAATTAAAGAATAATAATGGAGTCAGTTTGAAGCCAAAAATATAATTTAATATTTAACATCTTGCCTGCTTTGGTTTCCCAGATAAGGTGCTAGAACATCTTCCTCCATGCACAAGTCACCTATAAGTTTGGTTCATATGATTTAAATAGATAAAATACTTCCTATGTTAACAAAAATCCATTTTTGCCCCTTTTGCAGCTCAGAGTCCCGGGAAGTCATGAACTGCTGACACCATCAGAGGCTCATCGTTCTTACAAGGACGATGTGATCTGCTCTTTTGAGTTCACCTTTCTAGGGGAGAAGCAAATGATGATTTAAATACTTGATGTAGATTTGATTTTTCATAATCAGCCTCTTTACACCTGAGTGAAGGTTATCAGTGTTATCACGAGGATTATTGTGTCAAACTGGCAGAAGAAGAAGCACCAGTGGTGGTGGTGGTGGTGGTGGCAGCAGTTGTCCTGACAGTGGTAGACTTAATATCTGCTATACATTGTGGAACACTAGGAACCCACCAGCTGTCCGCACCACGGGAAATCTTTTCCTCTCCTTCCATGTAAAATCCAGAATTGCATTCCAAGATCATGGTTTCTTTATATGTATAAAGTGACCTCTTTCCAGATAGCGGGTGTTCATTTGGGAGAATTGGACTTTCACAATGGACAATTTTTTTTTCTTTTCTTCACAGTGATCTCTTTAATTCTTATGGTCCGGAGATTCTGAACAATCTGCCAGTGAGAGTGTGGAAGCACAAGAACCATTTAAAAATAATGGGACACATCTTTCTTGTCCTTCAGCACTTTTCACTTCAGATGTTTTCAGTATCCTGAACAAGCCCCCAAACTGTTAGAAATAACCAAGCATTTTACCTGCCCATGAGTGAATTTAGAAAAAAAAAGAGTTTTATTTCATGTCATTTCAGATGGGTAACTTGGCCTTTTACGCCTTGTGAAAGACAGAAGTACCAATGAGATAATATTTGTAAAGTACTTTGCAAACCTGAGAGTGCTATATAAAATAAAGCTGAATTATCTTTTATTTTTTCATTCTTTTGAATTTGATTGATTTTTGATGTCTTGTAGAGTCATTAACTTCCACTTGCCAATTCTAACTTTTAAGGAGTGGTTTCCCTCAATTAACTTTTGTATTTTCTTTTCTATTTGACCAATTGTACTTCTAAAAAAGTTGTTTTCTATGTCCAAACTGTTGACTCTTTTTTCATTATTCACTTGCATCATTTTCACTTCTTTTCCCAATTTTTCTTCTGCCTCCCTTATATAATTTTTAATCTCCTTTTCAAGCTCTTCCATGAGTTCTTTCTGGGCTTCAGACCACTTCCCATTTTTCTTTGTAGTTTTGCCCATAAATGTTTTGACATTGTTGTCTTCTTCTGAATTTGTGTTTTGTTGTTCCCTATCACCATAATAACCTTTTATGGTCAGATTCTTTTTTTGGGTTATTTTTTGCTTATTGCTATCATTGTTATTATTTATTATTATTATTTTTACCTTTTTCCTTTCTTTTAAATTTGAGCTCTGCTCTGGGGTGGAAGGGGTACTGTCTCGGGTTTCTTGTGCCAGGGGCTGTAGGTGCTGGCTTTTTACTTGGTGTGACACTGATGTTACCCGGAGGTCCGCAAGGGATCCTCATGTCTGGTGCTGTGCTGAGGGGATGGTGTGGGGTGGTAAGACTGCTGGCGGTTGTAGGGGTCTGAAGCTTACCTGGTGATGAACTGGGATCCTTGTACTGGTGTCTGGCCTGTGCTCAGACCAGTGGGGTGTTTCTGCACTTCCCTGGGGCTGCACTGAAGCTTGTGATCATTTTCCAGCTGGAGGTTGCCCGTTTGCCCCTGGCTAAACTGATGTAAGTGGCAACTGCCTGTTTGCTTAGGTACCCATAGGGTTGGTGTTGCCTGGGGTTACACTGAAGCGCAAAGTGGTTCTTAGAGCTGGAATCTGCCCATTCTCTTGGATATACTGAGGCATGTGGGTGAGTAGGGTCCTGGTTTGGTGTTTGCCTGCTCCCCTGCATGGGGGCTCAGGATCTACCATTAGTTTGCTGAGGTGGAGCTTGCTGGTGGCTCACTGGGAAGCTTCCTCTCTATCTGAGTGAGATGAAACTTTCCTGTGGATCTTTCAAGTTTCTTGGGCTAAAAGATTATTTCACCTTGTCTTTTTACTGGTTCTACTGTTACAGGATTTGTTTTGTTTTTGCTTTTTTTGGGGGGGCAGGGCAATTGGGGTTAAGTGACTTGCCCAAGGTCACACGGCTAGTAAGTGTTAAGTGTCTGAGGTCAGATTTCAACTCAGGTCCTTTTGACTTCAGGGCCAGTGCTGTATTCACTGCACCACCTAGCCACCCCTCAGGATTTGTTTTGGAGTGCTAGTTTATGGTTGTTTGAAGGTGAATATGGGAGAGTAAAGGAGATTTACTGCTTATTCTGCCATCTTGGTTCCCAGAAGTCAAGGCCCCTGAATTATCTCTTAAAACAGCCATAGTTGTTTGTATAATTGTTTTTAGTGGCAATTATTTTTAAATGGTAACACTTTAACTAACTATAATTATATTTAAATATTTACATTTATTTTCTTATATTTAGAATTTAATTAACCATAAGACCATATTTTTTAACCAGTCCTTTCTGTCTCCGCTCTTCCCCCCACTCCTTTCCTCTCCATCCTCCACACAGGTGCCAGCATTATATTACTAAAAATCAGATGAGTTAATATTTGTAAAGTACTTGGCATGGTTTCTGGCACATAAATGGCACTTAATAAATATTTGTTCCCTTTCTCACTTGCCCCCTAAAATACAAGGTCTGACCATGTCACTTCTTTGATGATTTAGCTTCTTTCTAGGTTAAAACATAAATGCTTCAGTTTAGAATTTAAGACCCTTGACAATTAGTCTCTAAGCTATCTTTTCAGATTGATTTCACACTACTCCACCTTACAACATTTATGTTCCAGCCAAACTACCTACTTTCTCTTCTCCATAGAGGAAGTCTGTCTTCTGCCTCCATGCCTAGAATGACATCTTATGCTGTCTCCTCATTCCTCTTCTTGGAATCCCTAACTTTCTTCAAGAACTATCCCAAGGGTAGATGAGACCTTTTCTGAGCCTCCCCAGTTCTTAGTTCTCTCTCTAGCCCTGAAATTACTTTGAGTATATTTTTACATTTTTCTGTATATATGTTGTTCCCCTAGTAGAATATAAGCTCCATGAGGGCAGGGATGTTAATTTTTCTCTTTCTGTCTCCAAATGTGAAACAGAGAGTTAATATATAAAGGTTAAAATAATATAACAACTATCAGAATTATTCTGTGTCATATGAAATGATTGTGGGTCTGTCTGAAAAGATGATGGTTGTGAAGCGCAGTTGGATTAGCACTGGTCTCTTGAAGTTAGAACATTGGGGTTCAAATTTCACCTCCACTGTTTATAAGCTATGAGACTTTGGGCAAGTCATTTAACTTCTTTGAATCTTAGTTTGCTCATATGTAAAATGAAGATAATGATACTTGGATTATCTACCTCAAAATGTAGTTATGAGACCTAATGAAATTATATATGTATGTGTATATATAATTTTGAAACTTTAAATTGTATATTGGATTAGGCTAATATTATCATATTAGAGCTATCTGATTTTCTAAAATGATTTAGAAGATGTTTTTAAAATGGGTATTCTTGATAGTTTTTTTTGTTTTCTGGTTAAAATCATTTTTCTTTTTAGTAATAACAGAAAACAGGCTTAATTTTGATTGATCTTAAAAAGAAATTGAATCAAAAGTCAAGAGTCCCAAAACGGGATGAATAAATAGGGATATTACACCCAGGGACTTGGTATCATTATGTTACAGAGTAGGCTTAATTTCTGAGCAACATTAATCTTGGGTGTATCACTTTTACTGAATAGACACACATCTGATTTGACCCTTTTAACTGATCTGGTCAACTTTGCTTTCTGGTATCTTTTCCTAAGGAGAATCAAATTAAATCAACCTAAAAATTCAATAGGGAAAAATGAATGGGGTCATCTCCATCTTGGAAGTAAGGAGATTGAGTCCATCTTATACTCTTTCCCCTGAGCATGCTATAGATTTCTTCACTTATGGTTTAATTTAAAGAATCCATCATAAAAATGACAGTTGAAAATGTTTTATTTTCCTACAGGATTCAGTTACTGGAATCCCCAACTTTGCTTATTTGTGTGCACATTTCTCTTCCACTATGAGCAGACCAATAGAACTTCACACGTGCATGGCTCTCGTTAACATCCTGCTTCTTTCTGTCTTACAATGTCTGGCTTTCCCCAAAATGGGGAGGAGAGAGATAGCACACATCAAAGGTGAAACTGAGGGATGGAATATTGATGACCTTGAAAAACCAGGACCTTCCAAGCAAACAGCCCAAATGGCACTAATAGAAGATTCAAATATAGTTTTATCAGAACTATCTGGAGCATCATTGAATAAGGGGTTCACTATTGGGGGAGAAACACAGCTTACTGAAGTCAGCAATGTGTTTACACATAGTCAGAGCACTGATATGTACACCCCTACTGAGCCAATGGCTTCCTCAGATGAAGGAGGGTTTACTCCTAGTGAACACAATAAAGACTTATCTGAAAATAGGTTAACCACAGCTGTTACTGCAGTAGTATCCTTGAATAGTAATGTGAAGACTGATTTTTTTAGTATTTCCAGTAGCATGTCCACTGTTGAAAAAGCCACAGAAGCAGGACAAGGTTTTCCAAGGCCTCTGGAAGATCAGTTCTTGGAGACAGAAAGTAAGGCAGATGACAGTCTGGAACATTCAATGACAACCCAGTTGAACACTGAAGAAATATTAACAACTAACCCACCAACTGGAAACTTGGAAATAACCATTGAACATACAATGATGTCTTCTTCTGTGACAAATCCCACAGCAGAGATTAGAACTCTCCCTACTTCAAGTAGAGAGAGTCCTTCACAGCTGACAGCTCATCAACCTCAGGCCACTGTCTCTGAACACCTGCTTGGCTCCTCAGAGTACTTCCCAAGCATTGAGTCAGAAACTGACAGTATTCCAGGAGGCATGGCAATGGCAGCCAGTGCTCCAATGGCAGCTTTAGGTATTCCAGCTGTCTCAGCCCTGAATGAGGAGTGGGATGATACCAAATTGGCAAGTGCAAGCCAAATAAGAGTCTCAGAGCCCAGAGATGATGCAGGGACTATTCATGTAGGAGCCAAAGCTCCTCAGACACCACAGTCAGACCATGATGATGTGAAAGGAGGGGGACCCTTGACAGATTTTGTGGATGTTGTTTGGGGACAAATTGGAGAGAGAACACATACTGGGACATCTCCAGTGATGGTGCATGTGGAAGAAAAATCTGATGCCTTCACCAATCAAGGTTCCTTACCGTTTATGGATTCTAAAGAAGATACCGAAGTGACAACTATAAGCCTGTTCCAGAATACAAGACAACTAGATGGTAGGGAATATGATGCCTTCTTTTTTCCTGTGACTACAGTTCCCATCACAGATTCTCAGTCTGAAGCATACTACCCTCTGGGAAATGCACTAACAGGTAAAGAACACATTTCTTTGACTACAATTTTGCCTCTGATTTTATTTAAAAAAAAAAAGAGTTGAAAGGCATTATACCAATGAAATAAACATGTGACATAAAATATTATTAAATTAAGGGGCAATGTGACACAATGGATAGTGGTCTAGCCTTGGGTCAAGTTGTACCCCTGACACAAGTCTCCTTTCTTCTCAACGTCCCAGGAAATTTTCTAACACCATTGATGGTAGGTGAGCAGCTGACCTGCATCATCGGCTCAGGGATTTTCTGTACCCAGAAGCATGTAATCACAAGTTTGGACCTACCCTCCTTATCCCTCCAAAATTATTAAACTATTCTTAACTATAACTCCACATGTACAACTTGTTTACAATGTTAAGACAAGGTTACAATAAGCAATGCTATTCAGTGTGGCATTTCATTTTATACAAAGTTAAAAGCATTGAGTTCCCTGACATTGCCTATAAAGGAGTTTTAGGTCTGAATATTTATTTATATGAATTTCACAAGTCTTTTGAATTTGCTTTCCCTTGAGGATTGTTAGATGGGAATGAGAAAAAAAATGACGGCAACCATCTGCTGCTGGCTTGCCTCTTTTGTCAACCAGTCAGTCAATAAACATTTATGAAGGACTCAGCAAGTGCCAGGCTTTGTGTTATGTGCTGGGGAGACAAATATGAACAGAGGGAGCTTCTCCACCTGGTGTTCACTGCCATAGAAGCAAACACAAAGGAGATTCTAACTTGATAACCAAGTCAATTTTCCTTTTATCATGAGCAGTGTGTCATATCACTATTTGGAGAAAGAGGGAAAGTGAAGTGTTCCACATGGATACTTATTTCATACTGGGGTGTGAAAAAGGACCCTAGAATTAAAAGATGTCAAACATTTCCCCCCATTTCTTTTTCTTTTTTGCTTTTTGGAGAGGGAAAGGTAGGGCAATTGCGGTTAAGTGACTTGCCTAAGGTCACACGGCTAGTTTTGTATTAAATGTCTGAGGCTGGATTTGAATTCAGGTCCTTCTGACTCGAGGGCTGGTGCTCTATTAACTGTGCCACCAAGCTGCCCCAATTTTCCCCCATTTCAATGGGGAATTTTAAATTCAGATTTCCAATTCAGTTTCAATTCAATTCAAATATTCAATCTTAATGGAAAACTTCAAGTTTGAAATGACTTTTTGAAAAGCGTGATTAAAATCTGATTTAGATAATGAAGGAAAAATATAATTTTCCTTTTTCTAGTATGTATTTGGTAACTACAAGGCTTAGGATACTAGCAATTTCCCTAATTGATTCCAGAAATAGCATAATTGTCTTTTACAGGTTCTTCCTCTAAATGAGATTATTTTTAATACCTGGTTTCAGCTGAAGATCAGGCCTTTCCATTTTTCTACAGTTACTAAAATTACTCCTGTAGTTATGTGTAGTAGGAAGAGTGGAATATAGAGCCTACGCTTGAATTCCTTTTTCTATAACCATGTCTTCCCAGTTCTTTTTCCTATATCCTTATTCCTCTTTATTACTAACGACCTGTGTGTGGTAACCTGCCATTTTAAAGCCTTCAAACCTAAATCTGTGCTCCTGCTCTGTCCTGGAACTCCAGGCAAAGGCTATTTGATTTGATTTTTCTCTTATTTGTTAACAAAAGGATATGTTACGCTTTGGAAAAATGAGAAAAATTCAAAACTAAATGAGATCCTTGAGAGCTTGTAATAAGTAAGGTAAGTTTACATCAGCGTGAAAACAATAAAGTATCCCGTGAATTCTGGCCGTGGGAGGGCAAGTGCTAGGCGCTAGTGATTTTGGGAGGGAGAACCACGGGTCCCGGCCTCAAGTCCTTTGGTACCCTTGAGGATGTGCTTATATGTGTGTGTGTGTGTGTGTGTATCTGTCTATATAGATACACACACACACAGAGGAAATAATAATACAAAGTTTCATTGTTTGATAGATTTAGAGAAAGAAGGTACATCAAAGGTTATTTAGTTCCCCTCTTCTTTCCCTGCCAAGTTTTATAGAAGAGGAAACTGTAGCCCATAGTAACTTACCCCAAATCATACAGGTAGCAAGTAGTAGCAGAACCGAGATTTGAACCTAAGACTGTCACTCCAAATTTAGCTCCATTGGTAACATGGGTAATACTAATGATATAAGGCTTTAAAGTTATAAAAGTACTTTATATATATGATATTAGCTTGGTGGTGCAGTGGATAGAGTGCTGGACTTGGACTCAAAAAGACCTGGGTTCAAATTTGACCTTAGATACTTTCTGGTTGTGTGACTGTAAGCAAGTCATTTAACCTCAGTTTTCCCATCCATTGCAGCTAGGTGACATAATGGATAGAGGGCTGAGCCTGAAGTCAGGAAGACTCATCTTCCTGAGTTAAAATCTGGCCTCAGACACTTACTAGCTGTGTGACCCTGGGCAAGTCACCTAACCCTGTTTGCCTTAGTTTCGTCATATGTTAAATGAGCTCGAGAAGGAAATGGCAAACCCCTCCAGTGTCTTTGGCAAGAAAACCCCAAATAGGGTCATGAAGAGTTGGGTATGACTGAAAAACGACTGAACAATAATCCTTATCCGTAAGAGTAGGATGATGATAACACCCACCTGCCAGAGTTGTTACACAGATAAAATAAGAAGATGCTTGTAAAGTGCTTTGCCATCCTTCAAGCACTATATAAATGCTAGGTGCTTTTATTATTATTCTTATTGTCATAGCCACTTTGTGAGTTAGGCACTATTATTATCTGCATTTGAGAGATAAGGAAACTGAGGCTAAGAGAGAAGTTAGGTGATTTGGGCAGAATCACACAGCTAGCAAGTGTCTGGGCTGAAATTCAGACTCAGCTTTTTTGATTCCTCATCCAACACTTGTTCATTACACCACACTGGATAAGTAGATACATACATATGTATATATAATAAATATACGCACATATATCACAGAAACAGGAATAGTCTTTAAAACCTTTATTCTTGTTCACATGAGGCATTTCAGCTCCTCACAAAGAAAAAACAGAAAAAGTGGCCATTCCAGTGGGCTGATAAGAAAAAAAATTAACTACTATATATTGAAAAATCAAAGCACTTAACATCAGAAAGTAGATATATTGCTTAGACAATAGACATAGCAATACAGTTTGAATAAAACTACTATGCTTTAAAACAAGATGTTTAAATTGACTGATCAACTCTCTAAGGTTTCTATTTTTCCTTTAGTTTTAGAATTAACTAGCATCTCTAATATGTCTTGTAATTGGAAGTAGGATTGAGAAAAAAAATTATTATCTGTCCTGAAAACTGAATTTTAGAATGGACCCCTTTTGTCAGCAGGCACAAAAGAATATATTTTAATCCCAACCCTTAATAATAATTTATTTGAGAAGCTTACGGTCCACTTAGGATCTGTGCAACAAAAACCAAAGTGGGTTTTTCCTATGGTCATTTTCCCTTAGTGAACATATGCAGATATTGAATGATCTCCTATTGTTGGGGCATTAAATGTTTAAAAAAAAACTGGCTCTTTTTCCTCTCATGGTTGAATTATTCATGAAAAATATTTCCTGTGAAAATTTTTGGGTGTCACACAGTTGCATGAAATTTGTTCCTCTTTATTGATTATTTTGACATTTGAATATGCCTAAAATGGAGCTTTGGGTCAGCTAAAATTGGATTTTAGTTTTGGCCACTCTTTTTTTTCCCCCAGGATTTATTTCCACATGTAAAATCATATCTTTGAATGACTTGGTTTTATAGATTTCTTTTCTCTCTGGGGGGAAAGACAAAACTTATTTGATGGTTCTTTTCCTTTAACAAAAATCCTCTATAGCTACTAGGACGGCCCCTTTCCCTGAAACATCTCTTTGTTTTGCCATATTTCTTTAATTATACACTGACTTGGGGAGACAGAGATTTAGTGGAATATTTGAAATAAAAATTTAACATCTTCTCTTTTTTAGACAGTATAGCTCAAGAGATGATGCCTAGTCAAGATGGAGGAGCCACTTTCTCATCTGTTACACAAGAGCGGGATTCTACCCGGGAGATCACCACAAAATGCGGTGAGACTGAGGAAAGAAACAAGAGCCCATCTCCCATCACTGTGGTGTCTAGTGTGACTCAGCTGCCAAGGAAGTCAGAATACTTGGCAACTACTGTTTCAGCTACTACCATGCCTTTGTCTCTGGCAGTTACACCAGGTATGGAAATTAAGGTTAGGGAGTCTTGATCAATGTTATGGGTTGAGTACATTCTCTGAGATGACATGGAATTTAATGTCCCTATATGGAAATAGAAAACCACTCCAGTATCTTTGCCAAGAAAACCACAAATAGGGTCACAAAAAGTTGGACATGGCTGAAATTACTCAACAACAACAACCACAACATATGCACATACTATCTAGAAGCCAAACTAGGTGGGGGCAAAAGGATTCATCATTCTCTAGAATGATCTGGAACATCCGGAGGTCTGCCTAAGCTGTCATTTGTGGGATCTAAGAGAATGTTTAGGTCTCGAAAAGCCTGGATCAATCACTGAGCTAAATCTAGGCTATGGTTTATCTCCTGTCCATTCAAATTGAGTCAAGTCAAGTCAAGAAGCATTTTTAAAGTACCAATGTTCCAGGAATTGGGCTAAGCACTGAAGATACAAAAAAAAATCGAAAACACTCCCTGTCCTGAAGGAGCTCTAGGTCTAATGTGGGACATTGCATTTAGGCAACTAAATAAGCTGCATGCAGAATAAATCCAGTGCAGTCCAATACTCTTCAGTCTACCCAGGTCTATCTTAATTTGCAAGATTTAGCTTTGTTTTCTGACATGTTTTTTCAGAGGTCTCAAACTTAGAAATGACCTAGGCTCAGGTTTTACCTACTGGGGCTGTTTGGAGCCAGAGAAAACCTCTGAATGTATTTCTTGTTTCATTCATTTTGATGATGAACTATTGGTTGAGCTTTCTTATATGGTACTTTTATATGACAGGTAGGATAGGGAAGGACTGGACTTTTGATTTTAATGGTATAGGAAGCTTCTGGGTAAGGAAACTCTACCAGCACAGGTCAGCAACTCTTAGTATTATTAGGCTGTGTTCTAGAGCACTGAGGGGTTAGATATTTTTGCCCGTGGTCACATAGCCAAAATGTGTCAGATGTGAGACTTGAACTTGGGTTTTCCGTGCTTTGAGGACAGCTCTTTATCTGCCACATCTTCCTGCCTCTCCATAGTGGATGCTCAATCAGTATTTTTTGGCTTTTGGAATGTAGCCCCCCAAGCTGAATGAGTTCATAATGTGGCATGTTGTTAAGTCATTTTTCAGGAGTGTCTGACGCTGGGACCCCATTGGGTTTTCTTGGTAAAGATACTGGTGTGGTTTGCCACTTCCTTCTTCCGCTCATTTTATAGATGAGAAAACAGAGGCAAACAGGGTTAAGTGACTTGCCCAGTGTCACGCAGCTAATGTCCGAGTCTGGATTTGAATTCAGAAAGATGAGTCTTCAGCTTTTCTCAGCAACACAATGATTCAGAACAAGCACAAAAGACTCATGAAGGAAAACGCTTTCTGTATCCAGATAAAGAACTTGTTGGATTCTGAGCACAGATCGAAGCATATTGTTTTCCCTTTATTCTTTTTTGTGTTTCTTTTTTTCCAGAAAGATGAGTCTTCCTGACTCCAGGCCTAGCGTTCTGTCCACTGTGCCACCTTGTTGCCCATGATGTGGCAAACAGACTAATTGAGTGGTGAAAAAAAAACCAATCTTTGTGACTTGTGACAGGCCCTTTCCAGCTCTGAATCTATGATCCTATGATGATTCTATGACTTCCTTTCCCAGAAGAAAAACCTCTAATTAAAAATGGATGAATTGGGGCAGCTAGGTGGCACAGTGAATAGAACACCGGCCCTACAGTCAGGAGGACTCGTGTTCAAATCCAGCCTCAGACACTTAAGTGTCTTGAGTGTCAAAAACTAGCTGTGTGACCTTGGGCAAGTCACTTAACTCCAATTGCCCTCAAAAAACAAAAAAAAAAGGGATGAATTGACTTAGTACAGGGAAGCTCCTTCTCCTTATTGCCAAGAATATTTTGTGTTTTAGGATATTGATATTTTTACTTGATTGAGAAATAACAGTTCACATTCCTATTTCTCATTTTCTGTGATAATCTGCTTACTGTCCTGTCTTAAAAACATTGAAAACAATATTTTTAAAATTGATAGCCTTAACAGTCACCGACTCAAAAGAAGAGACATTACCTCCAGTCTTTGACCCTTCAGTGACCTTTCCAGGAATGATGGAGGAGACAGTGGATATTTCCCTGACCTCTGCTTCTGTAACTTCTACCATAAGAACCGTTCCATCTAGACACGTTAGTACTTCTGTGACATATGACCTGGAACAGATGGAATCACAAGGTATCTCTGTACTGGAAGGGAGCATTTTTGGGAGGGTGCTGGGGAAGGGTGTTTGAGTGCAAAGCTATTTCTTTTCAGAAGTCTCAATGAGGGTTTTTTTTTTAAAACTAGATTGGTCTAGGTCAGGGGCGGGAAGCCTATGACCTCGAAGCCACATGTGGCCCTCTAGGTCCTCAAGTATGGCCGTTTGACTGAATCCAAACTTCACAGAACCAACCTCCTTAATAAAAGGATTTATTCTATAAAACTTGGCCTCAGTCAAAAGGCTGTGCCCAAAGACCTAGAAGGCCACGTGTGGCCTCAAGGCTACAGGTTTCCCACCCCTGGTCTAGGTTGAAAGCATGAGCCAGGTGTGGTGGTACATGCCTGTAATCACTACTGCTGGGGAGGCTGAGGCTGATAGATCTCTTTCAGCTTGAGAGTTCTGAGCTGCAGTTTATGTGGTCTAGGCAATCTGGGGTCCTCATTAAATTTGGCACCAGTATGGTGTGCTCCCAGAAAGAGGGCAGTGGTTACCAGGCTGCTTAAGGACTGGAGAACTGACCCACATAAGAGACTGAGCAGGCTGAAACTCCTGAGCTAATTAGGAGAGGGATTTGGCTCATGAGTGGCTTCTGTACTTCCAACCTGGATGAGATAATGCAACATAATCCAAAAAAAAGAAAGAAAAAAGTTTGAGTTACACTCAACCTAAGTTTCCCATAATTACATCTTTTTGCTCTTTACTCAGGTATCAAAATGGTATAGGAAGGTTCTGCGTAAGGAAACTCTCTTTACCAACACAGCTCAGCAACTCTTAGTATTATTAGGCTGTGTTCTAGGGCACTGAGGGGTTAAATATTTTTGCCCACAGTCTCATAGCCAAAATGTGTCAGACGTGAGACTTGTACTCGGGTTATCCTTGCTTTGAGGACAGCTCTTTATCTACTACACCTTCCTGCCTCTCCATAGTGGATGCTCAATCAGTATTTGTTGGCTTTTGGAATGTGGCCCCCCAAGCTGAATGAGTTCATAATGTACCATGTTGTTCAGTCATTCTAATGACTGGAAGGATGGTACCTGACCTGGTTGGCACAGTTATTTCACTTAAAACTGGTAGCCTAGACAGAGAAATTAACATGCTGTGATATTTGATAATGACTTGAGATGCTGAAACCATAGATGATATCCTAGGGTCACCGAACAACATAGTTTGAAGGAATGTAGAACCTCTTCCCATTAACACTGGAAAACTCTAGAAAAAATAATTGCCTTTCTTCCCTCCTTCCTTCTCTTCTTTCCCTTCTTCCTTTCTCCATGCCTCTTTTCCCTCCCTCCCTTATTCCTTCCATCCTTCCTTCCCTGTCCCTCTTCCCATCCTTCCCTTCTTCCTTCTGTTCATTCTTTCCTTCTTCCTCCTTTTTTCCCTTGTTCCCTCCCTCCTCCTTCCCTCTTTTCTTCCTCCACTCTTTCCCTTCTTCCCTCCATTTACTCTTCCTTCCTCCTTCCTTTCATCCCTCTTCCTCCCTTCCCTCCCTCCTTTTGTCCATCTCTTCTTCCCTCTTCTCTCTCCTCTCTTCCTCTGTTCTCCCTTCCCTCCTCTTCTCCTCCTCACTTCTCTTCTTCCCTTCCCTTTCCCTTCCTCTCCTCCTTCCCTACTCTGATCCTCTTTCCCTCCATTCTTCCTTCCCTTTTCCCTTTCTCCCCTTCCTTCCTTCCTTCCTTCCTTCCTTCCTTCCTTCCTTCCTTTCTTTCTTCCTGTTTTATTAATTCTTGCTATTTTTTCACCAGCAACATTTCTCAGTCTAGGAATCTATCTTCGCCATTAAGCATTTCCTTGTAACAAAGAATGAAAATTAAATTAAACTGGTTGATCCAGCAACAACATGTGCATCGTTCCATGCTAGTGGTGCCCCCTTTTCTGCTGAGAGAAGTTAAGTGCATTTCGTTATTTTTTTCTCCTAGACTAAGATTAATTATTTACATTAAAGGCCATCTGTCTTATTTTTTTTAGATTATAGTACTAATAGCACAAAGGATATGTGAGATGTGCACATCTAGACACCCCCCCATCCCAAGTGTTCAGACAGGTAATTTGTGCCTGACCCCTGGCAGAACCCTCCAAGCTTATGCTGGATTGACTAGCCACAATCAAACGCGTTATACCCTGACACCAACGTTGTGGTGTCCTTGGCCCTCTTCTAGTATGAAGGACAAACAACAAGAAGAATGAATAACGTTGTGAATGTTGTTCTCCTGCCTCTGCCTACTTCATTACTCTGCATTAGCTCATTTAAGTGTTTCAGCTCATTTCCAAATTCTTCGTAGTCTTCATTTCTTACAGTGCAGTAGTATTCCTTTACTTTCACGGCATAATTTGTTCAGTTATTCCTCAATCAATGGATTCACATCTTGTCTCTAGGTTTTTGCAACCCAAAAAATCTTGTTATGAATATTTGGGCACATGTGGGCACCTTTCTTTCCATCTTTAATGTTCTTGATTGACCTACGCACCTTTCCAAGGGATGAGTTAGAGCTGAATGCAGCCACAGCTTATTATTTTCCTCTTCTTTTCACTCTGCTTTGTTTGTCGTCAGCATGACTGCAGCTTTTTAAAAGTGCTGAAATGTCAATGAGAAACTGAAGGAAAAAGGTCATCTTCTCCCCCTCCTCTCATCTTCTTTTTTTCAATCTCACATCTTTTTATTTTTCTTAATCATTAGGGGGAGAGTCGTAATGGAATGTCTTGTGTTCATTGGGAATTCAGAACTAAACCTTCCTGTCCCAATGATTGGGAGAAATAAACCAGGCTGAGCTCTTAAATCAAGGCCAAGCTGCTAAGTAGTTAACTCATCTCTAACATGTGGTGGTGTCAAACATTCTGGGTAATTAATAGAATGGGTGTACTGTGTATTCAACTGTCAAGCCTCCAGAACAGTTTCACAAATTAAATAAATTTCTAATTGGACACTTTCACTATTGGGTCTGTGTCTGCTTAGAATTCTTGATGAAAGTCATTTTATTTAAGAGAACACAAAATTGTGCTCCATGGAGTAGTGTGCCCTTCTGCTTGAAGAATGTGGTGCAAAG
>CM053589.1:3272367-3287398 GCA_028646515.1 Pseudochirops corinnae | reverse complement strand
TGGGGGTGAGAACAGGTTATTCTATCCCAGTCAGTATGACAAGGGTCTGCTGACAGAGAGCCAGATGATCAGGAAGTCTCTGGTGTAAGACAGTTCTAATGAAGCAGTGAGAAATTCACAGAAAGGTGGAGGGGAGAGGGAAGTTAAGCAGCAGAGGCCCCTGCCCCCAAAACAAAACTGGTCTAGTACTTGGTGCTGCCTGTTCTTAGGACAGGAGCCGACTTCTACAGAGATGATTGGCATCCGTGAGCTCTTAGGCCTCTTGGCCACAGAGCTTACTTGGCCTGAGGGTTTCTGAAGTTCCTTCCAGCAAATTTAGCCTTGCTGCCCAGCTCTTCCTCAATTCTGAGAAGCTGGTTATACTTGGCCAGACGCTCAGATCGGCAGGGGGCACCAGTCTTGATCTGCCCAGTGCAGAAACCCCACCACCAGGTCTGCAATGAAGGTATCTTCAGTCTCCTCAGAACGATGGGAAACCATTACTCTCCACCCATTGGACTGGGCCAGCTTGCACGCCTGGAGAGATTTAGTCACAGAGCCAATCTGGTTCACTTTGGGGAGGAGGCAGTTGCAGGCTTTCTCATTTCAGTCACAGAGCCAATCTGGTTCACTTTGGGGAGGAGGCAGTTGCAGGCTTTTTCATTCACAGCTTTTTCAATGCGCTTGGGATTGGTCACTGTGAGGTCATCCCCTACCACCTGGATGCCTGTAGTAGCAGTGAAATTCTTCCAAGCTTCCCAATCATCCTGGTCAAAAGGATCCTCAATGGATACCACTGGATAGTCCTTGATGAAGCTCTTGTAGAGGTCCCCAAGCTGAGACGGGGAGATGTTTCTGCTGGAATCATCAGGAGACTTGAAGTCCAAGTCATATTTCCCAGATTGGAAGAATTCTGAGGCAGCAACATCCATGCCAATTACAACCTTATCAGTATAGCCAGCCTCACTAATAGCATTCTTTAGCAGGCCCAGAGCTTCTTTATTCTCCAGGATGTTAGGAGCAAAGCCACCCTCATCCCCAACATTGGTGACGTCCTGTCCATATTTCTGCTTAATCACACTCTTCAGGTTGTGGTAGACCTCAGCTCCAATGTGCATGGCCTCCTTAAAGTTTGCTGCTCCAACAGGGAGGATCGTGAACTCCTGCATAGCCAGCTTGTTATCAGCATGGGAGCCACCATTGATGACGCTGAAGGCTGGAACTGGCAGGATGACAGAATCATTGCCTGTAAGGTCAGCAATATGGCGGTACAGGGAGACACCTTTCTCAGCAGCTCCAGCCTTACAAACAGCCAGAGATACTCCCAATATGGCATTTGCACCAAATTTGGATTTGTTCTCAGTGCCATCCATCTCTATCATTAATTTGTCAATCTTCTCCTGCTCCACAACTTCAGTTTCTTGCTAATCGGGGTTGGTGCAATAGTTTTATTGATGTGCTCAACCGCTTTTGAGACACCTTTCCCCATGTAGTGGGTCTTATCATTGTGTCGGAGCTCCAAGGCTTCATGGATACCAGTAGAGGCACCACTGGGCACGGCAGCTTGGAACTGACCTTTTCCGGTGTAGAGATCAACTTCAACAGTGGGATTCCCACGAGAGTTGAAGATCTCTCTTGCACAGATCTTTAAAATAGACGTGTTGAGTTTCTGATTGGAGGTTCCTCTGCTGGGCTCAGAGAACAGAGGCTGAGGGGGTGCCGTATATTTTTCCATTATAATTATTATTTTTTCTTGTTTTCCTTTAATACTAATTTTGACCTTGACTTTGGTAAGCTGATGGTCTGATTGCCCACAGACAGCTGGCTCTGCAGAAATCGCACTTTTCCCTAGCTGTTAAAATTGAATCTGTTTTGTTTTTTGTGTTATTGGTGCCCTCCATGTGAAACACATATCAACCTTTTTCTTGAAAAATGTGTTCATGATATAGAAATATGAGGCTTCTGGGTAATCTGTGAGTTGTTGGCCTCTCATTCCTTTTCCTTACATATTCTCTCCATATATTTCTATCCACCCTCAACTTTTCCTATTTTTTCATGTAAGCTGTTCAATGCAATGAGGGTCTCTTCAAAATGGGTTGGCAGCAGGTAGAGCACAATGTACATGTTTTGAGGATGGAGCTCCATTGTTCAGGTCCCCATTACACAAAAATCAGAATATTTGTTGATTTAATTTTAGGAGGTTTTATCAAGCTCTTAGTACAATTTCTCTACAGTGTCATCCTCAGCAGCTGATGTTAGTGCATAAGTTAAAATTATTTTCATGGTAGATTTAAAATATTATCATTAGTACTATATCATCATGACCAAAAATCCCATGAAATAGTGTTTTTTGTTGCTCTTAGGAATATAATGAAGCCTACTTTGTTAGCTCTTTCTTTGGCTTTCCAGGGAATGCCTGTGATTCATCTTTCCATTTAGTTTCAATTTCCTTCTTTCTTCCAGTTCCATTTATATAATCATAGAGTTACAGAATTTGAGATTTGAAAGACCTTGGCAACCATCTAGAGCAACCTATACTCCAAAGGAGTCTCTATTATAATATAGAATATAAGTGATTGTCTATTCTCATACCACCTTTCAAGGCATCCTTTTTCAGTTTTGGACAGCTCTAATTGTAATTTTTTCTCTAATATCAGGTCTAAATTGACCTCTCTTGAGTTTCTACCCAATGCTTTTAATTTTGCCCTTTGGGGTTAAATGATAACTCTAATAACTTCATATGACAGTCTTTCAAATGATGGAAGACAGCTGTCATGTACTCCCTGAGTCTTCTCTTCTTCAGGCTAAATATTCTCAGGTTCTTCAATTGGACCTTACACTATCCTGGTTGCCCTCCTCTGGACACCCTCCGTGATATCCTTCTTAAACCATAGTGTCCAGAATTGAACACAATACTCCAAATAGGAGTGTGGTGAGGGCTGATCTCAGTAGAACTACAACTTGTCTATTCCCAGAGACTCTCACCCTCTTAGTACATCCCAAGATGCTTTTAATCTAAGCACGGTTGGTAAAGCACTAGACCTGAAGTCAGGTAATCCTGAGTTCAAATTCAGCTTCAGATACCTGGCTATGCAACTCTGAGGAGGTTATTTAACCTCTGTCTGTGTTAGTTTCCTCAACTGTAAAATGGGGATAATAATAGCGTCTATTTCACAAATTTGTTGTGAGGGTCAAATGAGATATTTGCCAATTGCTCAGTATAGTGCCTGATACATACTAGTTGCTTAATTAAATAATCCCCTTCTCCTTCCTTCCCCCATTGGTTTTTTTTGATATCATATTCTGCTGCTGACTCATATGAAACTTGCAGTCCAACAAAATCTACAATTTTTTTTCAGAATAACTGCTGTCTAGTCAGACCTCTCCAACTTTATACCTGTTAAATCGATGTTTTTGGTATATAAATGGAAGACTTTACATTTATCCCTGTTGGATTTCGTTTTATTGATTCAGCCCAATGCTTTAACCTATCAAGATTTTTTTTGCATCCTGACACTGTCATCCACTGTGTTATCTGTCACTCTCAGCTTTGTATCATATCTAACCTCATAACTTGCAAATTTGATGAGCGTATCATATGTGCCTTTATCTAAGCCACTGATAAAAATGGTAAACAGCACAGGGCCAAGCACAGATCCCGGTTATTTCCAGTGTAAAGGTCATTCTCCTTGTGGAGAAAACAGAAGCAAAATAGGAGTTGAAAAGCTCTACCTTCATCATCCCAACCACCTCAAAGATCTTTGGATTCAGTCCCTTTTTTGATCCCACTTTTCCTCTGGAGCAGTGGTTCTCAACCTGTGGGTCGCAACCCCTTTGGAGGTAGAACGACCCTTTCACATGGGTCACAGGGGTAGCCTAAGACCATCGGAAAACACATATTTCCGATGGTCTCAGGAAACGAGACACTGCTCCTCTATCTGTCTCCAGGTGAGCCCACCCACATGCAGATATGCCCACATATGAGTATTAAAGGGTCGTGGCATTAGGAAGGTTGAGAACCACTGCTCTAGAGATAGCTACATGTCTCCTTTTGTTGTCCTAGCTTCCCTTGTTAACTTCATTTCATTCTGAGCCTTAGCATGCCTGACACTATTTTTACAGAACTATGCCATGCTCTTGTATTCATTTGCTTCCATTTCTTGCACATTTCTTTTTGAAATCCAGGTTAGTTGATGAGTGTCCTGTGCATCTGCATCAATCTCTTCAGACAAATCACATTTTTCTTCCTTATTGAATTGTTTCCCGTTGTAGCTATTCTTTTTAGTAGAAAATAAACACCAGCTTAAGATTCTTAGTTCTTTCTTCACCAGAGAAAGAAAAGGCTATGTAATGATTATAATTTCATAAGCATATTTTGACACAAAAATCTCCCACTATTATTGCCTTATCATATTTTTTCCAACCCCACAGAAATGTTGCATTAATGGAGACCCGGGATACAGTTTCTTCTGACATCATATTCCTTACTATGGTAGTGGTAGTGGATTGAGTTTGTAGAAAACTAAATTGACTAAAACAATATCCTTTTAGAAATAGTCAGTCAACAAGAATTTATAGGGTTTATTATACATCAGGTACTGTGCTAAGTGCTGTGAATAGAAACGAAGCAAACAGAAGTAAATGGTACAGAAATTACACTATAGAGTGGAGACCACACCCTTGCTCCTTATACTTAAAGAAAGATGGCAAGAGAGCATTTCTTATTTTTAAAAAATAATATTTTATTTTTTTCCTAATTACATGTAAAAACAATTTCTAACATTCATTTTTTAAAAGAATTTTCTTTCCCCTCTTCTCTCCTGGAGAAAGCATGAAATTTTACATAGGTTATACATGTGCAATCATGCAAAACATTTCCATGTTAGTCATGTTGTGAGAGAAGACACAGACAAAAAACATTAAAAAATAGAGAAAGTGAAGAATAGTATGCTTCAATTTGCATTCTGACTCCATCAGTTCTTTCTTGGGAGGTGGATAGTATTTTTCATAATGAGTCTTTTGGAACTGTCCTGAATCATTGTGTTGCTGAGAAGAGCTAAGTCATTCACAGCTGATCATCCTACAATACTGCTGTTACTATGTACAATGTTCTCCTGGTTCTGCTCACTTCACTTTGCATCAGTTCATTTAAACCAGACCTGTACACCTTGGCAATAGAGAAGGGCCAAAATTAAAATAAGCTAAACTTCTTCAGGTGGCGATAGGTTTTTAGTGGTTCACTTTCCAAGTAAAGGTATAATTAATGATTATCTCTCTCTCAAAAAACACTTCTTTTAATTGGGACATAATTCAGAAACTGGAATTAATAGACTTCTTTGTGAAGTCACTTTCAGTAAGACTTCCCAGCAGCAATTTCATTAGAGTTTACTTTCTTGAAAAACTGTTTGTCCCCACTGAGATTTTTCAACAATTTGGATGCTTGGATTTGTTTTGATTGATTTACAATTCACCTAAGTCAGGATGTTTTGATTTGAAATGATGACTACAAAGATTGTATTCCTTTGGAATAGCTATTACTTCTTGGCAAATAAGACACAATATTTTGTCCCTCATGTAAGTAAACAAGTATCTATTTGACCACTCTGGATTAAATACTCTACGTTCTGACTTGATCTTCCCTTGTTTTTTATCACTGATTTTACAAAGTCACCCCAAAGACTCTAATGTTAGAACCAAAAAATCTCCACAGCAGCTGCTCATGCTCATGTACAAAGACATACTGAACTGAGGGTCTGACCTTAGAGAGAGGATCAGACATTCATGTAACTTGGGAGTTACTTGAGTAACTGCACAGCGAGGGAGGGGAAGAAGCCCTCGAGGTTTTGTTGCCCATTACCTAGTGGATGTTAGCTGCATTGGTATTGTTGCATGGCTGGACTCACTTTGTCCCTGTTTGACACCAGTAATGATTGAAAACACAGGGAAAAGATAGGACTCTCACTCCTTGCAGACTGGAGACAGACTGATGGTAGTTGGTTGCCATAGGTCATGCGACAAACAGGAGAGAGTATGCAGTGGCAACCCACCCTCCACATTGCATGATGGGCACAATAGTGACTAATGGAAGGTGGGTTAAGCAGGGCATGGACAAAGCACTCATCACGTCTTTACTTTTTTTTGTATCCTCTACATTTTTCTAGAGGCTGCCCAAAATCCTTTGGCAGGTCACAAGCGCCCTGCAAGTCATATGTTGTGCAGGCCGGATTTAAGCCTTTCCAGGGTTTTCAGAAAGCATCTTGCTCATCATTTCTTTTTTTTTTTTAATTTTAATTTATTTGTTGACTTTGAGATCCAAATTTTCTCCCCTTCCCTCTCCTTCCCCTCCCCCCCATCAGATATAGGCTCTACAAATACCTACACATTAAACATTAGTCAAGTTGTAAAGAAGAATTATAACCAATGGAGTGAACAATGAGAAAGAAGGAATGAAACAAAAAACACAATAGAGAGAGAGCAAGTATTTTGTTTCCGTCTGCATTCAGACTCCATATCTCCTTCTCTGGATGTGTGTATCCCTTTCCATCATGAGTCTTTTGGAGTTGTCTTAGAACCTCGCATTGCTGAGAGGAGCCCAGTCTATCAAAGTTAGTTGTCACAGATACGATATTTCTGTAATTGTGTACAAAGTTCTCCTGGTTCTGCTCTCCTCACTCAGCATCACTCTCTGTGTGTGTGTGTGTGTATACATATATATATATATGTATACACACACACATATATATCTATATCTATATCTATATATCTATATATCTATATATCACTCTCTAGGTTATTATGAAGCCTATCTGCTCCTCATTTCTTATAGCACACTAGTATTCCATTACAATCATAAACTACAACTTACGTAGCCATTCCCCAATTGAGGGGCAGCCTTTTAATTTCCAGTTCTTTGCCACAACAAAAAGAGCTGCTAGAAATGTTTTTTTTTTATAAATAGGTCCTTTTCCTTTTCCAAAAATCTTTTTTGGGATACAGACCTAGCAGAGGTATCTCTGGGTCAAAGGGTATGCACAGATATATAGAGTCTATTTCTAATTGTTCCTATATACTATCTGCTTCAACTCCTTGCAAATAATAATTTTCTTCTCCCCTGATCTATTTCTGGATGGGTGATAAAGCAATAGATATGTTTGGTAGTATTTTGTTCGACATTTTCTCCTTTTGTTAGTGTCTCTTTGGGTAGGAATGATGGTTGGGGCAGGAAGATTTAAACTAATCACTTCCTGTTCAAAGTCATACTTTTTTTCATTTACACAAGAGATTTGTCTTAGGACTTTTCAAATTGATCTTTGGGCAACCATCTGGGTCTTTCTCCTAGATGGTACATTCTTTTATAGTACCAAGTACCAGAAAAATGGAGGACCACAAAACACTGGCCATAAGTATCAGCCATAAGTACACTTGTCATACAACCAGACCAGTGTAAAATGGTAGACATAAGAGTCATATAGATCACACACTTTTCCTCCCACAGTCACATTTTTCACATAGCCTCCTGATGCTGGCACTTGCCTGTTTGTGACAGAGGACAAATTGGAATGATGTTTAGACATCACCTTCCCTCCCTTGTATGTCATTAAAATAGCATTTTTCAGCATGTCCCATCACTGTTTCAGATGTATTCATAGGGGAAATAGAAATATCACTAAGGAGAACAAAGATATGAAAGTAGCTGAACTGGACCAAGTATGCATGGACGAGATCTATGGCGTAAAAGATCAGTATGCAAAGTATATGAAGGAGAGGAAGTTACCAAAAGAGTGGAAAACAAAAACCCTCAGATTTTCTTTATTAGTCCTAAAAAGATGACTGAGGAAACATCAATCTCCAATTGGATCTGTCTGCCTTCTCACCTATATGAAATATTGATTAGGAATGGATACATAAATTGAGGGCATCTTCTGTGGGGTATTCCTAGGAAATAAGCAGGTTTCTGTAAGCAATATTTTATAATGGATCACAGATTCCTGATTTTGTAATTGACTGTAAGGGATAGACAATAAAAAATTTCATTTTGCTAATTTTTATAGATTATTAAAAAACTTTTGATTTGGTAGAGCAAAGACTCATATCCAAAAAAATGACTTTCATATATAAATAAAAATAATTTAATATTTCTAAAAATACCCAGAAATAACACTGTTCAATGACCCTCTGTTCACAAACCTGTGATAAGGCATATAATGGCATATGATATGCTCACCAAATGTGTTTGTGACTGTGATGGAAGAGATCCAGAAGAGAATCTAAGTTAAAAATGGATTTTTTTGGGTATGGGGTTATTCTCCAGGGTTTCTTTTCTTTTCTTTTTTTTGTGAATAACATAATGCTTAGTACATCAAGTTGCAGAAGTTTTCAAGGACTCCTGGAAGAGTTTTGTAACTACTCAAAAGAATTTGACCTACCTCAACAAGAAAGACAATTAATACACATCTAAGATTTCGCCTTATGCCCTCAGATTGGCAAAGATAACAAAAGATGGAAATAGTCAGTGTTGAAATTATTATGGAAAGAAAGGTACACAAAACAGTTCTGGTAGAGCTGTGAAGTGGTTTAACCATTCTGGAATGCAGTTCAGAATTAATCAGTCAATAAACAAAGTGGTTAAAATGTCCACACTTTTTGACTAAGATAGTATCTTTATAGATATATACCCCAAGGAAGACAAAAAGAAAAAAAGAAGCAATATATATCAAAGTATTTATGGCAGCTCTCTTTGTAGTTGCAAAGAACTGGAAACAAAGTAGCTATCCATTAACAGGGAGAAGGCTGAATGAGTTGCAATATGTTAAGTTATGGGAATATTACTACATTATAAGGAACAATGAACTTGACAAATTGTAACGCCATGCACAAGCAGCTTCCCAAAAGAATGCTACTGTGAACAGCATCCAAGGTTCGGATTATACAGTATAGTGAACACTCTGTTTATTCCATTACAAATCAAGGCAAACATTCACAACAAATCACAATATAATAACCACAACATTACATCTTATCACAGAAAATCACAATATAGTGTTCACAACAGCTTAACATTAGAAGGGCCACATAGTTTTCACCACAGTGGCCACAATATTTAGAGCAAAGAACAAAAGAATAATCATCTGGTTTCCCTAAGGGGGGAAACCCTCCTTACTTAATAATTCAGTCAATTCACAATACAATAATCAGTCTTCCACTCATGGGATAATTATAAATTAACTTAACCAGTCACTTATCTAGATTCACAATTACTAAATATCATTAATCACTAAGTACAATCATTAGAAAATTACACAAACCCTCCACCCCTTGGTGTCTATTACACTTCAGTTTCATCCAAGAGGAGGCCTTTTCTTCATCTTGACTTGGGGTGTTCTCTCAGATTCCCTGGATCCCCTTCCATGGTCCCAGCTCCTACCTGAATCCACCAAACAGTCACCTGGATTGAGGCACAGATAGCTCCCAGGTTCTCGCCCAGTCCTCCAAGCAGTTCCTTCTACACACTCAAGTTCACAGGGTCTGGCACATCTCAAAACCTTCACCACTTCTCTTGCCGAGAGCTCAAGGATCAACCAAGCCATGAACAAACAAAGGCTTATCCTGGTCATGTTTCTTCAGTCCTCCAGCAGTTCATCTGGCCCTAGGACCCAGGAGAAATCTCACCTTCCAGGCAACTTCAGCCTTCACCAGATTCTGGTCTCATAGAAAACTTCAACTCAGTTCTTAGTCCAGCAGCCCAGCTCCCAGATTCTGGGACAATTCTGCTCCCTCCACCAGGAGCCACCAGCAGGAAAATTCCTGATTCTGACTCTCTGTCTCTGGAATTCTTCTTATATACACACACTGGCCTCCTGCCACATCAGCAACAGGAGACAGAGTTCGTACCTTCTGCCTCTTTCACAGAAGACAGAGTTCACACCCTCTGTTTCTTTCAAGAGGTACTAAGCCCTTAGTAACCTTCAGCTGAGTACCTGCTGAATTAATTACCATTACATGAATGCAGAGAAATATGAAAAGACGTGAATGGATACAAAGTGAAGGAAGCAGAAAAACAACAAAAACAATAACTACAGCAGTGTACGTGGAAAGAACAATAAGAAAGTAACCTAGATACTGTGAGATTGCCACCAGAGCCGGCCTAAAAGAACAGCTGTGAGAAGGTGCCTCCTGCCTTCTCTGCAGAGTTGAGAATCTGTGTGTTTAGAACACGGCTTTCGATGCACTCCAGGTATTGCTCACTGTTGCTGAATTTTGTTTTAGGGAGAACTTTCTGGGCTTAGTGGAAGGAGGGACCCATTGGGAAATGTAAGTGAAAAGGAAACCAAATCAGTAACACTTTATTTAAAAAAAAAATGAAACTTTGTTTCAACGGGAAGGTTGGGGTCATCAAAGGAGCTCTGCAGTTTCCCAGAGGCAATCAAACCTGATCTCCTCTTGTGCAATTTTAGGCCCAGTTCATTACCCATCTATATGGCTTGTCCTAGATAAACATACTCATGGACAAGCTATATAGGTCACCAATCTGATGGGTGTAAGGTAGAGTTTCAGACTTGTTCTAATTTGCATCTGTCTTATTAGTGATTTGGAGCAGTATTTCATATAATTTATAATAGTATAACATTATTATTTTGTGAATTACTTGTTCACATTCCTTGACTTAATTATCTATTCATGAATGGCTTTTGGTACTATATATATGCCTATTAGTTACCTATATGACTTAGTATCAGACTCTTACTGGGGAAATTTGATACATCTTTGCCCCCAATTGCCTGCTTCTATTCTTATTCTGCTTATGTTAATTTTGCTCATGCAAAAGCATTTCTTTTGTCTTTTTTTTTTTTCGGAGGGGAGAAGGCAAGGCAATTGTGGTTAAGTGACTTGCCCAAGGTCACACAGCTAGGAAATGTTAAGAGTCTGAGGTCTGATTTGAACTCAAGTCCTCTTGACTCCAGGGCTGGTGCTCTCTTCACTGTGCCACCTAGCTGCCCTGAAAGCTTTTCAACTTTATGTTTAATAGGTCATCCCATGAAGTACTGAGCTGTGCTTTGTGTATTATCTTACTTGGTCATCACCACTATGTGAGATAGGTGCAATTATTGTCTCATTTTACAGAAAAGAAAGCAGACATTCAGAGGTAAAGTTACTAGCCCAGGCTCACCTGTTAAGTATCTGAGGTCTGATTTGAACTCAGACCTTGATTTCAAGTGCAGCACTCTTTTAGCTATTATAGCCTCTTTGCTTATATTTTATTCAATATTTGTACATTGATATTGTACATTATAGATATTATTCTATAGTTTTATTTCTCTACTTTGTCTGTCTGCATCTTAGGTTTCAAGACAATATTTATTTCCTAGGTAGTTTTTGGTTAGATACCTTCTTTTCTGTCCATGTTATAATGGAATTAATTGTTCATAAGTATTGGATAGAACTCACTTCTAAATAAGTCTAGTCCTAGGGATTTTTTCCTTTTGGGAATTTATTCTGGGATCATGTTATTTAACATCCCTGTCTCTTGTTCTGCTAATCTGGTATTTTATATTTTTTGTAAATATTCATTCATTTCATTTATCAGTTTTGTTGGCATATAATTGGGCAAAATATTTTCTAATAATTCACTTTTCTAACAATTTTCTCATTTGTTTTGAATTTTCCTTTTTGTTATCAAAAATTTCATTTGCATTTTTCATTTGGATTAGATTAACTAGTGGTTTAGCTATTTTTACTAATCCCCTTCTTACTCCCTCCACTTTCCCCCCCAAAATCCCAGCACCTAGTTTTCTTTGCTAATCCAGTATTTTTTCTTTCAAGTTTGCTTATCTTTTTTGATTTTCAGAATTTCTATTTTTTAATTTGTTTTGGTTTTTTGATTGGTTGACTTTCTAGTTCTTTTTAGTTGCATGTCTATTTTGTTGATGAAAGTGTTAAGAGATATAAATTTTTACTGTGACCTGCTTTGAATATACATAAAAAGTTTTGTTATATCGACTCATTGTTGTCATTTTCTTTGAAGAAATTGCTTATTATTTCTATGTTTTATTCCTTGACCCACCAATACTATAGGATTCATTTTTTAGTCTCCATTAAAGTTGTAATCAGTTCTTCAAATACACTTTATTGATTATAATATCGTATTTTGGTCAGTCAAGGATGCTTTGAATAGTTTTGCTTTTCTGCTTTTATACATGAAGTTTTTATGTCCTATCATCTGATCAATTTTTATAAATATGCCATGTACTTTTGAGAATTATGCATAGCGTTAAGTTCTACTTATTCCATTTAGTAATTGTCAGAGAGCTCTTATATCTAACTTTCAGCACCCTAACTTTCTTATTTATTTTTTGTTAGAATTGCCTCTATCTGAAGGACACACAATGACATCTATTTCTTCTTATATTCATTAAATTTTCCTTACTTAACATACTTACTTAAATACTATGCCATTTGATATATCTGTATATATATATGTATAATACACATATACATATGTATATACACAAATGGACACATGTGCAAGTATGTGTGTGTATATATACACACATATATCCGCATACATATGGATGCATACATAAGCATGTAAGGAATTAAAAACATGGTCCTTGCCCCTATGGACTTATGAAATACTTAAGGAAGCTATGATATGCTGTGTATATAACATTGTTTAGCCTCTCTGTGTCTCAGTTTCTGCATCTGCATAATGAGGGAACTGAGAAAGATGATCTGTCAAATCTTTTCCTTTTCTAAATCTATAATCACCTATATATATATATATATAGCAGAAAGAATGGGTCCTACATGTAGGAGGCCCACCAGTGTGGAAAGGACTTTGTCATTGTGCAACTTGAAGGGAAGAAAAATAGACCACTCTAGCCTGTTAGCCACCCTTCCTCCTTCTCCAAGGGGGATTTTATTCCTTCCAAGAGGGGAAGCAGGAAATTGGGGCCAGAGGTCACTCCACTTTCCTCAGAGAGATGGGACTAGATGGACTAGAAGTACATCTGTCTTCTCCCTTAAATATTATTAATCTAGGGATTATGATTGGGTTCCCTCTAATTTCTGATCACTTTGTCATGTTGGGGGGAAGGAGGATCCCAAGTGCTATATCCAAGGCTTGGCTCCTTTCCCACTAAATGCCAATTCCATAATGAACACATATAGCAAATAGCAAAGAAGGCCTTTTATTCCAACTATAGCAAAATAGAAATCAGATAATGTACACAAAAGACAATATATATTAGACAATATAGACTGAGGGAACTCTCCCATTGGTAGTAAGATAGCTTTGCTCAACTAAGTGAGAGTGTCCTAGATCTCACCTAGGGGGAAACTCCCTGAGGTCTCTAGAAGAACAATATGGAACTAGGAACATGATGGAGATTTCCAGCTCCTCTCATGTCTCCCCAGAGTCTTTTATTTCAACAATCCGAAGTAGAGTTGACCTTTTCCCTCTCCTTTCTTGAAGCTGGAAGCCAAGAGTGCTTGGAGTGATTCTTTTGAAGACTTTTGCTTCTCCTGCTTGAAAAGTACCCCAAAAGAGACTGGAAGGGGACTGATTCATCAGCTCTTCCTGCCCCTCATGCAGGGCCCTCATGCATTTCTTCCATCAATAAGGAGAGAGTCCCATACCAGTGAATTTTGGGAGAGGGGTTACATATATATGAAAAAATTAACTAGCAATACAAGGCGTGTCCCTTCTATGGATTTTTTTCCCCAATTCATTTTATGTTTATTTTTAGTTTATAACATTCATTTCCACAAGATTTTGAGTTACAAATTTTCTCCCCATTTTTCCCCTACCCACTTTCCCAAAACAGTGATCTCACTGCATACCCCCTCCCTCAGCCTGCTCTCTCCTACATCCTCTCCCATCAACCCTCCACCTTTCTGGTAGGGCAAGATGGATCTCCATACCCTAATGCCTGTATATCTTATTTCCCAGTAGCGTGTAAAATAATAATAATAATAATTTTTAAAAACATTTCATTTTAAAACTTTGAACTCCAGATTCTTTCCCTTCTTCCCTTATCATCCACTCTTACTGGGAAGATAAGCAATTCAATATAGCTTGTACATGTGTAGTTACACAAAACGTTTCCATAGTGGATATATTGAGAAAGACTGACTATATTTCCCTCCATCCTATCCCACCCCCCACATGTTCTATTTTCTACTTAGACTCTGTCCTTTTTCAAAAGTGTGTGCTTCTAACTACCCTCCCCCACAATCTACCCTCCCTTCTATCATCCTCTCTCTTATCCCCTTCCTGTTCTTCTCCTCCATTGTAACAGTTTTCCCTTGTCTCTTTCATAGGAAATAATTTACTCTATTCTGTCTCTACCTATCTCCTGTCATTATATTCCTCTCTCCCCTCTTAATTTTATTTTTAAAATATCATCCCTTCCTATTCAATTAATCCTGTGCCCTCTATGTATACCTATATACATATATACACATACTCACATATGTATTCATATGCACATATACCCTCCTATATAGACACATATATGTTTGTATACATAAATTCATACATACACATATATGTATGTGTGTGTGTATATATATACATATATACACACACACATATACAGATGCACATATTTATACTCCCTTCAACTATCCTCATACTGAGAAAAGTTTCATAAGTTACAAGTTATTGTTTTTCCATGTTGGCATGTAAATAGTTCAATTTTGATAAGTTCCTTATGATTTCTTTTTCCTGTTTACCTCCCCAAGCTTGTCTTGCTTCTTGTATTTGAATGCCAAATTTTCTATTCAACTCTGGTTTTTTCATCAAGAATGTTTGAAAGTCCTCTATTTCATTGAATGACCATATTTTCCCTTAAAACGTTATACTCAGTTTTGCTGGGTAGGTGATTCTTGGTTTTAATCCTAGCTCCTTTGACCTCTGAAATATTGTATTCCAAGCTGTTTGATCCCTTAATGTAGAAGCTGCTAGATTTTGTGTTACCCTGATTGTGTTTCCACAATATTCAAATTGTTTCTTCTTGGCTGCTTGTAATATTTTCTCCTTGATCTGGGAACT
>CM053589.1:3242858-3271867 GCA_028646515.1 Pseudochirops corinnae | reverse complement strand
GTTTCAGTGACATTTTCTACAGTAATCAAGCACGACCACTTCTAAAGATGTCTTTTTGTGGGTATTTTTTTTTGACCTTTTGTTTCTTTTCTTTTCTTTATTTTATTTTTTTGAAATTTGATTTGTTTATTTACTTTTAGTTTCCAAGATTCAGTTCCACAATCCCTTGAGTTTCAAATTTTCTCCCCTCCCTTCTCCCCCTAAAATGGCGGCATGCAATCAAGTATAGAATCTGCAAATACTTTCGCATTGGACGTTAGTCTGGTTGTAAGGAAGGCTTGTAACCAATGGAGTGAACAATGGGAAAAAAGAAAGAAAAACAAACATGGAAAAGAACGCTAGCATGTAGATTGCTTCAATCTCCATTTAAACTCTGGTCTTTCTAGATCTTTCTCTGAATGTAGATATGTCCTTCCATCCTGAGACTTGTAGAGTTGTCTTATAACTGTGCGTTGCTAAGAAGAGTCCAGTTTATCAAAGTTGGTCATCACACATACGATGTGTCTGTGATTGTGTACAATTTTTTCCTGGTTCTGCTCTCCTCATTTAGCATCAGTTTGTATAAGCCTCTCCAGGTGAATATGAAGACCGTCTCCTCCCCATTTCTTATAGACAATAGTTCCATTACATTCATATACCACAACTTGTTTAGCCATCCTCCAACTGATGGGCATCTCCTTTATTTCCAGTTTTTTGCCACCACAAAGAGAGCCGCAATAAATATTTTTGTGCATATGGGTCTTCCTCCCATTTCTATGATCTCTTTGGGATACAACCCCAGAGGTGGTATTACTGGGTCAAAGGCTATGCAATTATTTATAGCCCTTTGGGCATAGTTCCAGATTGCTCTCCAGAGTGGTTGTAGCAGTTCACAGCTCTTTTTGTGGGTATTTTTAAAAGAGGGGCAATGGTCTATAAGTGCTCTCAACTCCATTATAAACAAAAGAACAATTACAACAAAGGTATTTTCCTCACAAAAAGAGCAGTCCCAGCAATATGGCACTTATTAACACTTTCTTAAGTCTAGACAAGCAAAAAAATAATAAGCCAAGTTGATTTATAGCGGTTGAGCATTTCTGACAGTTTAACAATCCCTTCTTCCAAGATGGTTAGAGTTGTGTCTGGCACCCTCCTGTGAGGCACGAATGACACTCCATCTCTCACCTCTGCACCTTTGCCTTGGATGTGCCTCCATTCCTGGAATGTCTCACTTCCTTACTTTTGTCTCTTAGAATCCTTATTTCTTTTATAACTGTTCAAGAACTGCAGGCTTTCCTGACCCCTCCTCCCCATCAGAAGTTGCCTCCTACCCAAATACTTACCTATTTTGTATAAATTTTGAATATACTTACATGTATACTTTGTTTTCCCCTGAAGAAAATAAGCTCCTTGAGGACTTGCCATTTCATTTTCGCCTTTATCTTTTCAGCACCTAATGCCTGACACATAGTAGATACTTAATACATGATTGATTTTTTTAATCTGCTATTTAAAGTTGCCTTATTAATTTTGGTTCTGTTTGGTTGACTCAGAACCATGAAAGACAGTGAGCTAAAGAAGAATTTAATTATTGACGGGTACCCAAGGCCAAAATAAATGAAAAAAGAGGGCATGCTCATTAAGTCTGCAATGACGCAAAGCTTTGAGGGATAGCTAACACACTGGGCAATAGAGTCAGGATCTAAGAAAATCTCTGTACTAGAGAACAGGGCTGAATCTAATAAGATGAAATTCAGTCAGGCTCAATATCAATTATTATACTTGTATAAAAATCAACTTCACAAGTACAAGATGGGGAAGACACGGTTAGCCAGAAGTTCTGAAAAAGATCTGGAGGTTTAGTATATGGCAAGCTCAAGGTGAGCTAGTAGTATGATATGACAGCCAAAATTGCTAATGCTCTATGAGGTTGCATTAAGAGAGAGACATAGCTTCCAGGACTGGGGAGAGGAAGTCTCACTGTATTTTGTGACATTCAACCTCATTTTGTTTGTTTCTGGGCACCATGAGATTAAGTTGGAGAGTGTCCAAAGAAAGATAACCGTTATTGTGAAGAATTTTAAATTTATGTAACAAGAAGTTTAACTGAAAGAATTGGGCATATTTTCCCTGGAGAATGGAAGACTCAAGAGGGATGTGTTAGGTGCCTTTAAATATTTGAAAAGCTGTTATGTAGAAGAGTGACCTGAATTGTTTTCTTTGGCTCATAGAAGAGCATAATCTAGAATAATCATCGGAGATTATAAAGAGGCCAATTTAAACTTGATGTCGGAATGTTGGAGAGGATGTAGGAAAATTGGGACACTAATGTATTGTTGGTGGAGTTGTGAAGTGATCCAGACATTCTGGAGAACAATTTGGAACTATGCCCAAAGGGCTATAAAACTATGTGTACTCTTTGACTCAGAAATAACACTACCAGGTCTATATTCCAAAGAGATTTTTTTAAAAGTGAAAAGATATATAAACAAAAATATTTCTAGCAGGTCTTTTTGTGCTGGCAAAGAATTGGAAATTAGATGGATGCCCATCATTTGGGGACTGACTGAAGAAGTTGGGTTATATGAATGTAATGGAAGGATACTGTGGTATAAGAAATGATGAACAAGATAGTTTTATTTTTATTTTTTTGCTTTTTATTTCAGGGGGGAGGGCAGGGCAATTGGGGTTAAGTGACTTGCCCAAGATCACACAGCTAGTAAATGTTAAATGTCTGAGGGCTGATTTGAACTCAGGTCCTCCTGACTCCAGGGCTGATGCTCTATTCACTGCGCCACCTAGGCACCCCCTACAAGATAGTTTTAGAAAGACCTGAGAAGACTTATGTGAATTGATGCAAAGTGAAGAGCAGAAACAGGAGAACATTGTACACAGTGATAGTAATATTTTAATACGGTGATTGACTATGAATGCCTCAGCTATTCTGATCAACACAGCGATCTAAGACAGTTGTGATGGACTTATGATGAAAAATGCTATCTACCTCTAGAGAAAGAACTGATGGAGTCTGAATGCAGATGAAAGCATACTTTTTAAACTTTATTTTTTGTCTGTTTTTTTGTCAATAAGGAATTGTTTTACATGACTTCACATGTATAATCTAAATCAAATTGCTTGCCTTCTCAAGGAAGAGAGAAGGAATGAGGGGAGAAGAGGATTTGAAATTCAAAATTAAAAAAAAGAATGTTAATTTTTTACATATGATTGAGAAGTATTTAATGAAATAAAAATATATTAGAAAGGTTAAAAATGATTGATGTCAGGAAAGACTTAACTAACAACTAGAGCTATCCAAAAGTGGAATGGGCTCCTTTGAGAAATGGAGGACTCCTCCTTCTTAGAAGTCTTTGACCACAGGTTGGATGACCATTTGTCTGCTGTGTGTTACGAAGCATTTCTTTGGTATGTGGATTGGACCAAATGGTTGCTAAGACCTCTTACAATCCTGAAATTCTGTGATTCTGTGAAAGAAAAACCTAGCTTTGGTTCTACTAATGAGTCTTTTAGTTGAGATTTGGTGTGAATATGTTTCGCAGGTTACAAGTGCTTCTCTGAGTATTTTGTAGAATTTGCAAAATTATTGCAAAAAGTTAATGAAAGCTCAATCTCTACATAATATATAAGCTTTGGATAATTATCTTGCAATTGGAATTAAAACTTTATCTACACAAAAATCTGTAGAAGACTAAACAACTAGATGTGTTGATCTTATTTCATTTCAACAGATTAGTGAGTGGATGACATTTTGTAGTAATTTCAAAAGTTCTTAGGTTACTGGATCCTTCCTGATCTCTGAGGGCCATCTGCTGGAGAATTCCATTACATACTCAAGGCTAGAAAAGCTTCTATTTGATGACTTTGCTTATATCAGATAGAGAGTTTCTTAGGTATATTTTCCAGGGAGAAGGAGAAATTTCTGAAACGTGCTTTTATCTTCTGACTTCCATGTCTTGTTTATGATATGATGTCTGAGATTTTTTTCCCCTTGAAATTCTACTTGAAAAGTAAATCCAATGCCAAAGTGCTGGGACTACTCTTTTTTGTGAGGAAATGACTGTTGCAATTGCTTTTCCCTCTTTGAAAAATGCCCCCAAAAGGCATATTTAGAAGAAGTGCTGTTTGATTTGCTGCAGAAAAGTCATTGCAAGAAAAGTCCCTGAAAGAATAATAAATTCATTTTTCAATAATGACTACCCTTCTTTGTCTCTTCCTCCCTCTTAAAATTTAGCTAGGATTTAATTTTAACCTTAGCAAAGAAAAATGAAAAGATTGATGGAAAGAATGACTTTTCCCCCTAGAATTGATAGGAATTAGTAGGTAGAAGATGTTAGCAAATTAACAACTCATTTTACTAAATGAGTGAGAATATAAAGTGATGGTCTGTCAGTCAATCAACAAGCATTTAAGAAATGCTTACTATGTTCCAGCTGTGTGCTAAATGCTGAGGATTAAAAGAGAGAAGTGAAATAATCCTTACCTTATGGAGCTTATATACTAATTGAAGACAGCATGTGCACATATAAGTATAGATATGATATGTACAAAATGAATACAAAGTAGGTTTGAAAGGAAGTGCACTAATAACTTGAAAATCAGGAAACACTTCGTGTACAAGGTAATCCTTGAACTATGTCTTGAAGGAAACCAACAATTCAGATTAAATTTAGGAGTAAAAAGATTGCCTTACTTCATCGAGGGCCCAGTTAAGATTAGATAACATAAAACTATAATGTTCCCAAAATATCCCAGATGCATGAGTTGTGATAGCTTCATAATGTACTGTGGAGTGGTGAGATGATATATCATGGTGAAGATGAAGAAAGGATTTGGGAAGAGTAAGGCAGAGAGAGATATGGAATCACCCAAGCCTGAACAGAACACAATGGCTGCCCTACCAGGGTGGGGTCTAGATAGAGGAGGTTAGTTCAGCCTTCAGAGACTGAGGTCTTGAAATCAGGATTAAGAAAAAGGGGAAAATCTGAATCTCCCTAAATCACTGATTGTAATCATTTCTCTCAGGGGTGGTGGCAATTAAATTAGGTTGAATGAAGGAGCAGGTTCTGGGAATTGAGCAGTCAGAAAAATGGGAAGTTAGGGTATTTGAGGGAATATCAACATGTTTGCTGAAGTTCCTTAGTATTAATGAGGGCAGGAATTAGGGTAGAGAGGGAGATTGTGAGCCAGGCACTGGATTTATTGAGAAAGGAGGAAGGAAGAAAGATTCAGGGTGTGGTGGTTAATAAGGATCTTGACTGAGATAAATTTGGAGAGTAAACCTCAAAGGAGGAAAGATTGATGGTTGCTTGTGGTAGGGGGAGTTGGAATACCTCTTGTTCTTCATTGCTTTTTCTGGACTGTGATGATAGAGAACAAGGAGTATGGAAAGTCCCTCCAGGGCTTAGTGAGTCATCAAATATGAGAGAAGTTTTCATTATACTGGAAAGGAAGGCATGGGATGCAGTGACTTCTGGGAGACACCAGGTTTCAGTGAGAACTAGAAGACAAGAAGAGCACGAGGGAAAGAGGTCTAAAATGAAGGGAAGTTTGTTAATTATAAAGTGGGAGTTCCAGAGGGTGCAGGGTGCTGGTATGAAGTAGGACAATGGGGAGAAGGCATGTGAATAAGCAGAAGATAGAGAGATGACCTTATCAGGACAAAGAATTTTAGGAAACTGCATTTAATCTTTTGTTGGGATGACATGTCTCAGATACTTTTCGTGTACACTGATTAGGGAGAAATTACAGAAAAAATATCAGTATGAAGACTGACTGTGACAGCAGGTTTTCAAATCTACCAGGATTTTTTTATAGTTCTTAACTGTGGAGAATACGAAAGTGAAAACTGGAAAAGAGTTTGAGGGATCTGTGTATAAAGTAAGAAGTGGAATTTATAGCTAATTGTAGCCAATTTTGTCTGGATCCAGAGAATGCTCTCGCCTCTGCCCGCATGCTGTTTAGTCAGGTTCCTTTGCTCAGCTAGGTAAGCACAGTGTATAGAGTGAATTTGGAGTGAAGAAGACCTGAGTTAAAAACCAGCCCCAGTCACTTGCCAGCTGTGTGATTCACTTAACCTCTGTTTGCCTTACCTATCTCAACTGTAAAATTGGAATAATAGCTATAACTATCTCCTAGGATTGTTGTGGGGATCAAATGAGGTAACGTGCAAATCACTTAGCACAGTGACGGGTACGTAGTAGGCACGATTTAAATCTCACTCCCTTGAATCTGGTTATCTCTAGGTAAATTAAACCTCTTGGGTCAATCAATTCCCACCAGAAATTTTAGCAATGAGTAAAGAAAAAAATCTGATCTATGCAGGGGTCGGCAACCTGCAACCTGCATAAGGGTTTTGCCAACCTCTGATCAATAGAACACTAGAATGAATGGTGGATAGGCTTTTTGTTTGTTTCAGTTTTAGTTCCTGCTGTAATGGATGTGGGTTGAAGTCAGTCATATAACCTGTTGATTCATTTCATAAGAAATGAGGATAATTAACCTCATACCCATCTACCTACCTATGAAACTCATAATGTGACTTAGAAATATTATTTCTGTGTCATGGTTTATACTCTTTGGCAGAAAGATATGGCATTAATACAAAGTATATAAAGTATTATGACAGTAAAACAGATGCTGAGAGAGGCTGTCTCAGAAAATGACAAGATAGAGGAGACGACTTAGAGAGGGAAAGAAGGGAAACGAATATGGCTAGGCATTTTCCCCTTGCCATTTGAAATGTAACATTTCTTTTTTTCAAGTGATATATACATCCCTGAGAGTTACTGAGCATATCTCTCAATAGCTCCTTCTGTGACCAGCCACATGTGATGCTTCATTCCTCCTGCCATCACACTGGAAGCACAAAGTGTCTACGTTTATGTGCCGTCTCTTGAGTCTTGTTACATGTTTGCTGTTTGAAATAAAGGGTGCTTCCTTCCTGAGTCACACAGGCTAGGCATTATTAGATTATTTGTTTATTTTTTAACATCTTTAAAAAAATTTGAGTTCCAAATTCTCTCTCCCTCCTAACTTCCCCCTCCCACTGAAAAGGCAAGTGATTTGATATCAGTTTTACATGTGAAACCATGCAAAACATTCCCATATTAGCCACATTATAAAAAAAAAACAAAGTGAGAAAATTATTCTTCAACTTGCCCTTAGAATTCACACTTCTCTCTCTTGAAGTGGACAGTATTTTTCATCACGAGCCCTTTGGAATTGTCTTGGATCAGTATATTGATTGGAGTAGCTGAGTCCTTCATAGTTGATCATCATGACAATGTGGAAGCTAAATCTTGTGCGATCCCGACTGTTGCTCCCTGCTATTTGAATTGTTTCTTTCTGACTGCAACGTTTTCTCCTTGACCTGGGAGCTCTGCAGTTCAGCTGTAATATTCCTAGAAGGCTTCATTTGGGGACCTCTTTCATTCAGGAGGTGGATTCTTTCAATTTCTATTTTATACTCTTGACCTAAGATATTAAGGCAAGGTGCTGTTATCTTGGGAGAGGTGGTCACTGTTCTTCTTGTCTCTGCTCCATTCTTCACCCAGGAAGGGTCCCTGTTCTACTGAAGCTGCAAGTGTTAGTAGAGCTCTTGGCCCTGGAAGTGTGACCAGGACCCCTTCTCCCTTGTAACTGATCACAAGCGCTCTTTTCCGCTCTGGAACTGTGACCCAGAGCTGCTTATGGGTAATAGAGTTGCCTATCAGTGCCAGCTGCACCCAGTGCCAGAAAAAGACCCTCGTAATCTTTTTTATGACAATTGTCAAAGCCCCTCACCATCTTTGGCATGAGAGTTCCTGGAACTGCTGCTGTTGAGGTTGCCTTGAGATCCACTGCTGGACTCTTGCTTTGCTCTGGGCCTGGGCCCACTCTGCTGTTATGGACCTTTCTTGAAGACCTAAATTCTCTTAGCTTGGAAAAATGTCTCCCTTTTACCTTTTGCTGGTTCTTCTACTCCAAAACATAATTTGAGGTATTATTTTAAAGTTGTTTGGAGAGAAATGCTGGGAGAGTTTAGCTGGGTCCCCACCTGTATTCCACTACCTTGGCTCCACCCATACTTAGGTATTCTATGAGTGTAATTACGCGCGTTCTTGTTCGATGGTAGACTTCTGGTTGATTGGAACTTCCAATGACTTATTCTTGACTTAGCCTTGCTAAGAACCTTGTTGAAGACTCCATGAACTTGATAATGACAGATCTTTATCAATGGTTGGCAGGATGCCTCCTGAAGTTGCTAGTCTTTCTACAGTATTATTTGTGGAGGGTTTTAAAAATCCTTTCTTAACAAATTCTCAGGCCTTGCTTAGAGGGTATCATTTAGCTCTTGCCTAGGGAAAAAATTCTGTCCCTGTTAGTGGCAGCACTGCAGCAGGGTTCAATCTAGCCCAAAGGGGCACCACTCAGGGTCTGCCATAGATCTGCTACAAATAGTATTCAGTCCCCCAAAGTGACAGTGAATTCAGGGTTCTATCCCCAAGACAGGAGTAAACTAGCACCCAGAGTTGGGCCCCAGAACTGGGGTGGGTGGGCTGTGTGTGACATTCTGCCCTGGCATGAAGGGCAGTGCTAAGGCCCTAGAACAGAAGGGAAGCACTTGGCTTTAGAATAGGGGAGCATTGCTAGATCCCACAGTGGGGCAGAGAGCAGTATTTGACCTCAGGAGGGTGGACAATAGAAAGGAGCAATAGGCAAGACTCAGTGGGCAACTGACTGGCTATGTGAAATGAGAACGAGGAGTGGAGAATGACTTTGAGATTGTGAACTTGGGTGACTGGAAGGATGATGGTATCTCCTTTTTGTTTTCTAAGTAGTATTTTATTTTTTCCAATTACATGTAAAGATAGTTTTTAACATTCATTTTTTATAAAATTTTGGGTTTCAGATTTTTTCCCCTCCCTCCTCTTACTCCTCCCCAAGATGGCAGGCAATCTAATATAGGTTATACATGTGCATTCATGTTAAACCTATTTCCACATTAGTCATGTTGTGAAAGAAGAAACAGAACAAAAGGGAAAGCCCACAAAAAGTGAAGTAATATGCTTTGATCTGCATTCAGACTCCATAGTTCTTTCTGTGGATGTGGATGGCATTTTCCATCCTGAGTCTTTTGGAATTGTCTTGGATCATTATATCGCTGAGAAGAGCTAAGTCTATCATAGTTGATCATTGCACAATGTGGCTGTTACTGTGTACAATGGTCTCCTGGTTCTTTTCACTTCATTCAACATCAGTTCAAGAAAGTCTTTCCAGGTCTGAATTCTGCCTGCTTCTCATTTCTTATAGCACAATAGTATTCTACTACATTCATATACCACAATTTTCAGCCATTCCCCAGTTGATGGGCATCTCCTCAGTTTCCAATTTTTTTTGCCACCACAAGAAGAGCTGCTGTAAATATTTTTGTGCATGTAAGTCCTTTTCCATTTTTATGAGATGATGGTATCTTCCAAAAAGATATTGAGAAGTTCAGAAGAGGCGTAGGCTTTGGGAGAAAGATGAACTTTGTTTTGGATGTGCTGATCTTGAGATGCCTATAGATCATCTTGTCGTAAATGTCTGGTGGGTATTGGTAGTATATGCCTAGAGCTTAGAAGGAGATCAGGCTAGTTACATAGGTCAGTTAGTTAATAAACATTTATTAAGTGCCTACTATGTGCTCAGCACTGGATTTCCAGACATGAATCTAGAAGTCATTTGCATAGAGATAATAATGGAATTAGAAACTAATGAAATCACCAAGAAAGGGTGTAGAGCAAGGACAGAAGAAGACTCTACAGAACCTTGTGGTACATTCACAGTTAGGGTGTAGGATATGAATGATGATCCAGACAAGGTAACACCAATTGTTTTTAATTATATTTAATCTGTGTTTTGTTGCTGCTGAATTAAAAAAAAATCAGCATCTGTATTAATCCCTTTTTTATTCTTATTTCACTTCATATAACAAAAAACCTATTATTTTTACCTTTTGTAAGAACCTTAATAAAAACACCTCACACTCACGCTTTTCTTCCTACAATCCTGTGAGTAGAGACTGTATTATAGACACCATTTTACAGATGAAGAAACTGAGATCCAGAGAAAGCTTACCCAGGAGCACACAGCTAGTAAATGTCGTCTTTTGGCTCCAATACAAGTGCTCTTTCCACTGACTACAACATCCTGCTTCTGCCCCGAACCCTTAAAAGGTTTTTGAATCATGCTTCGTGTGATCCTGGGCATTTATTTCCTTGGGCCTTTCATTGTGATAATGAGAACTGGTATGATAATCTTTCCTAACATAACTGTAATATGAAAGAATTAAAGTGTGCTATTTGGTGGATGCTTCCTTGTCTCATAGCTACCCCACATCATCTGGTTTAAACCATTGACAATCTTTTTAAAAAAGATGATGTACCATTATTTTATGGTAACTGGATAATGATACAACATTTGTAGTACTTAACAGTGTTTTGTTTTGACATCTTCCTTTCTAGAGGGGGAGGAAGATGAAGATGAAGAAGTGGAGGAAGAGGAGGAGGAAGAAGAGGAGGAGGAAGATAAAGATGAAGACTCCTTGGATGAAAGCATGGAGGGTGATGCTGAGCTGCCTGGGTTTACTCTCCCTGGTATTACTTCCCAGGAACCCAGGTTAGACAGGGGAGACTTGGAACCATTGGAAGGAGTGTCATATCAGGTTCCAGATGCTATTGAGTGGGAACAGCAGAATCAAGGCCTTGGTAAGAGCAACTTCTTCTAAATCTTTTCTTTTTGAACAATAGCCCTTCTTTTGATATTAATCACAAATGCAAATGCAAATATTTTGATTTTATGTTGCTGAACTGGATTGATCAATAAGTAACAGCACATTTGGGGAAAGTTTAACAGTTGCTTTCACGACTCTTAGGTTTTCGTGCCCTGAATTAACGTGACATTGCTTTCCTTATCCTACCAACTGTTCCCTCATTATCTGAAATCCAGAGAGGATTCCAGTCATGCTTTCTACACAGAAGGGTTTTAGGAGAAAGAAGCCTTCTGTAAGGGGAAGGGGAAATGGCTTCTTAACTGATCCGGTATCTATTGAAATCCACTGGTATTTATTTCAAAGGGGGCTGGTAACGAATGATATCTGATGTATAGCAGTGGAAAAGGTTGGGGGTGCAGAATATTATTGCTCTAACGAGGAGATGTTCAGCTCAAACTGTCTTTGATTCCTACTTGCTGAATCTCCTAAACCATTTGGGGGTTAAATTTGAAGGTGAATTTGGTGTTTTTGCCATTGATCACTGGTTAGTTCCTTCACTTTGGTTTTAGGGAATTTTGTTAAGGAAATTAACTTTATGTGGAGATGGTTGACGATAGTAGAGATGGTCTTTCCTCATTGAGGATACGTAGTTTCATTGATGTGGGTATGATTTTGATTGGTTGTGATCACGAGCCCTTGACTCCTTAACAGAGAGCTAGTGTTCTTTGCAAGTTTAACCCTGCTTCTCCCCTGACTGGGAGTGGTTTTGCTGCTGGACAGCCTTATAACCTGCATACGTCCCCCTGCAGCCTACTTGGGCAGAGGGGAAGGCAGTTTTCGGGCTACCAAAGTTGAATGGTCTCTCCTCCATTTTCTAAGAAGGAAAGGACTTCCAAGAAGTTCCGAGGACTGCTGCTGTGAAATAACTTTAAGGATCTCATTGCATAGTATAGTGAACTTTCTTTTATTCAGCAATAAACTAAAGCAACTCAAGAAACTAAAGCACAACATTCATAACAACGTAACATAACAACTTATTACTAAGGTGGCCACAGAGTCTTAAACAAAACATATCATTCAGTGAGTCACAATCTCCTCCATCAATACATAGAATCCAAGTAAAGTCTTCTTTCATCTTGACCCAAGGCTGGCTTTCAATCAGCCTCAAGGGTAGCAGAAAACACCATCTACCCCTTGGTCACAGTCAATGACTGTCTCTTTAGTCAATACAGAGTACCCAAGGAAAGTTCTGTTTCATCTTAACTGAAGGCTGGCTTCCAAACCATAGGCTCCTCCTCTGGGGCTGACTGCTCCCTGTTCTTGCCGGGGTTCACAGGTAGGAGGCTCTCCCAGCTCTTGCCTGGATTCACACATAGGCAGCTCTCTCCTCAGCTATATATCTCAGCTTACCGCTCCACGTCAAGCTCTTCCAAGTTTCTGTTTCTAGGAAGACAAAGCTTAACTTAGAGCTACACTAGTACTTACACACATTGCCTGCGCTATCATCTCAATTCACTTTCTGTCTGACAGAGTAACACAAACCAACAGACAAGGCTTCTGTCTGAGAAATCAAACACAAATCAGCAGTAAAGTCCCAGGACTTCTGTAACAGCCACAATGTCCTATTTCAGGGCTTCCGTCTAAAACAGACAGGGTGCTTTTGTCTGACAGACCAGCTGAGTGCTACAGAGTACTGAAGTCACCAACATTCTCCCTCTCAGTTCTGCTTGGTCTCAGCTCCACTTGAGCTTTTTTCTGCTCTGCTCCTTCCTGTTCCCCCCTTCCTATTCTCCCCTTTCTGCCCTGCTCCTTCCTATTCTGCTTTTTCGGGAAGCTCCTCCCACCATGGGCTCCATGTGGCGATGTTGGGTCTATTAAGGGCAGGGGAGGTCTCCAAACTCCCTTAGGCCTATTAAGGGAAACACAACGCTTACTGTTTCCAACAAAGACTCCTGATGCAATCAAAGGTGAGACTCAAAGGTGCTGGAACAGCTGAAACAAGCAGCAAAGTACTACTGTGCTCCCCGTTGCATTATATATAGGTCTGCCCTCCCTTAAATAGCTACTGTTTAGGGGCATGATATGTTCAGAGAGAAAGCCATTTTCCTGAATTCTGCCAAGAAGGGGGTAGCCCTTAGTTTGCAGCTTATCCCCTTTCCACCAAACTCTGATTAAACAAAGGCCAAAACAAAGAGCAAATATCAGCAAACTGATTTTTCCTAGAAAAATGACAAACAGAAATCAGGGAAATGTTATGTATTAAAATTATCAAATCGGGAGGATCTGAGTTCAAATCTGACCTTGGATGCTTGTCAGACTTACTAGCTATGTGACTTTGGGCAAGTCACTTAGCCCCAGCTGCCCTCCAAAAAGCAAAACAAAAAGGATTACCAAAGGATTCAGAAGAGTAAATGAACCTTGCCCTTTAGCGGACTGAGACAAGGTCTCAGCTCCCATCAGCAGAGAGGGAGTGATCTCACTCAGAGAAAGGTCCCTCAGTGCGATCTCTAGAACTGCAAGCCGTATAGGTTAGGGGCATGGTGGGGCTGGTTTCCCTTATACATCCCGAGACTGAGGGCTCTAGTCTACCATTCAGAAGTCTGTACCTTATCTTTCTTGCTCTGTTTCAGCGGGGGTTCTCTCTTGAAATGTGTTCAAACCAGTGGGAGCAGGTCCGTTCTCTCCTTGTGAAGTATCACGGATTAACATTCTCTCAAGTCATTCACGAGTCATGCATTTCTCTACTTATGCAGCACACAGTTCTCAGAGTTGTCCTTTGGAAGAAAAGTTATAGAAAGTTTCCTGAAAAAATCCCTATCTTGTGCTCAATTTTCTCGGGATCAGCCTTTCCAACTTTAGCTGTTTCGTTCCCTGGATGACGTACCAACAATATCTTGGCCCATAAGTCTTGACAGCTTGGTAGGATCCATTAGACCTCTGCTGATTTGGTTTTTAAGAATCCAGGGGGACCTCCAAACCCAAATAAAGCATAGCAATAGCACTTTGGTGGGCGTTTTCATTGGCTGGTCTCCATGTCTGGAACTCTGTCCCTCTTTATCTTTGTCCCCTGTCTTTTCTGGCTCCTTTAAGTTTCAACTAAAGTCCCACCTTCTGGAAGAAGACTTCCCTGGTCCTCCTTAATCTTGGTGCAATTAATCCTCATGTATTCCATCCATTTCTTGTTTACATGTAGCTGTGAGTGTGTTGTCCTCCCCATCATACCTTGAGCACCTTGAGAGAAGGAACCATTTTCTTTTCTTTTCCTTGTGCTTCACACAGTGGTTGGCACGTGACAGGAGCCTGATCAATGCTTGCTGACCTGATTTGACTCATGGTCTCCTTCGTCAATCTGGTGAAGTCTATGGCCCCTTCCTCAGAATTATATATTTAAATGCACAAAATACATGGTATTAAAAACCAATGGTATTAAAATATAGTAATTGAAATATTAGAAAAAAAGATTCTTGGACGTCAGGGCCCCTTCATTTAAATAATGTTTGCCACTTGTGGCTCTTCACTCTTCTAGACTGGTATTCGTTGATATTGTCTATTTTTTGTGATCCTGTTTGGGGTTTTCTTGGCAAAGCTACTGAAGTGGTTTGTCATTTTCTTCAGCTCATTTTACAGATGAGGAAACTGAGGCAGGCAGGGTTAAGTGGCTTGCCCAGGGTCACACAGCTACTAAGGGTCTGAGGCCAGCTTTCAACTCAGAAAGTCTTCCTGTTTCCAGGATCAGCATTAAATCCACTATGCCACCTAGCAGCAAATAGGTGTTAACAGCCTGGAAAATGCTAGATTTCCAGTATTCAGGGCAATGAAATGTCAGTGCATTTTGGTTTTAAACATCCACATTTTTAATGAATAAAATATCCAAACCACAAGTTCCCAAGAGACTTGTCACAGGGATTAAATACATAAGCGAAGGGAATAAGCATTTATATAGCACCTACTGTACACCAGGCAATGTGCTAAACCCTTTACAGATATCTCATTTCATCCTCACCACCAACCTCCAGTAGTTTCTCTTTTTACCTTGATTTTATGGTTGAGGAAATTGAGACAAATGAAGGTTAAGTGACTTGTCCAGGGCCACACAGCATCTGAGGTTTGCTATAAACTCAGTTCTTCTCTATTCCAGGTCTAGCAATTTATTCACCGCCCGAGGTGGGCCCCCCTGTTGCATAGAGGGGTGAACAAAGGGCTTTGTAACATACTCGATTCATGATCATGCAGCTTCAACCTGAAAACCTTCAGTGATGGTGAACTCACTGCCCCTAAGGGAGCCGCTACATTTTGTCATTTGGGGGTAACTTTAATTGTAAGAAAGCTTTTCCCTGTATCAAGTTGTTATCTGCTTCTCACAACTTCTATCCATTGTTTCTAGTCCTGTCCGCTGGGGACGGTCAGAACGGATCTGCTAGCTCTCACACAGGACAATCCTTTCAATGTTTGCAGGGCGGCCCTGTCCGCCACCCCTGACTCCTCTCCCTTCAGTCACAACATGGCGTGATTTTAGTGCCTTCAGTGCCGCGGTCACTCTCCTTTAGATTTGTTCCTGCTTGCTGATCTCTCCTAAAACATGATGCCCAGAAGTGATTACTAGTCTGGATGTGGTTTGACCAGGAACAAGCCCCGCTGGATTATTTCCTCCCTTGCCTTTGTCACCATATTTCTGCTAATGCCCCCTAAGATCATGTAGCTTTTTGGGCTTCTGCATCATGCTCCTGATTCTCATTAAGTTTGTAATCCAATAAAACCCAGATCTTTTTCACATGAACTGATTTCTAGCTTCTCTCCCATCCTTTCCTTGTAAATTATTTTGAATAGAGGAGCTTGACTTGGAATTTAAAAGGGATAAATGTAATCTTCTTAGCATTAGCCCAGTGTTCCAGTTAAGATCTTTTTTGTGTCTCAATTCTTCCAATCCAGGGCTAGTTATCACTTCTGAAAATTTGAGAAGTATACTATGTCTTTTTCTCCATGTTTTTGATGAAAATGTTGAACAGAATCAGGCCAAACGCCTCCCATGCTTCCACCTAGTCTACACGGGTACCAGGAGGCAATATGTTCTGAGGAATGACTCTCATAGGTCAATTTACCCATTTTTAAGATACATAAACAATGAAGGACATTTGTCTGTGTTAACTGAGGAATCGCTAAGATGAATTTCAAGAAATTTGAGATTTATAAGACCTAAGACTCATTTTCTGTATTCAAATCTGGTCTCAGACGCTTATTAGTTGTGTGACCCTGGGCAAGTCACTTAACCCTATTTGTCTCAGTTTCTTCATCTGTAAAATGAGCTTGAGATGAAATGGCAAACCACTCCAGTGTCATTGCCAAGAAAACCCCAGAAGGGGTCACAAAGAATCAGACACAACAGCAATGACTGAACAACAACAGAAACAACAAAACCTAAGAAGAGGATTTAAAATGGAATACTGCAGGCAGTTCCCAAGGCAATTGTGATTCATACTCCTGATTGCTGAGTCCTTGTGCAGGGCCCAAGTCTTTGGAATGACTCTTCTTGAGAGAGGATAGTAGCTGTTTGTAACTGGGTTTAAGCCCAAAGTACCGTGACCTCAAACTGCAGCAGATGAAATCTGTTTATGGCGACCAAGGAGTGATCATCATGTTATAACCTTTAGTTAGGTGCTGGACTTCCAGACTCCCACCAGTTAGGAAGCAGATTGCTTATGCTGGCATGTGCATTCGTGGGTAAAAGTGACCATTCATTGTCAGCTAGATCTTACTGCTCGGTACTAAACTACAGCAATGGGGGGCACTGGAGAGATGCAAAGACAATCTAATTATTCAGCTTTTCCTTCTCTTTCTACTTAATCAGGGCTATCCTTAAACAAAACAGTTGAAGTTAGACAAAAATTTATTCTCAGTGACCTCCTATGTGCCTTTCCCCCTCCTACGATTTCATTTTCCTCTTATTTTTAGCTTCTCCTCTCCCCACCCTTTTTATTTTTAAAAGAAATCCTATCATTTCTTAGTGCTCACGCTGTGCTGTCTGTCTCCTCCAAGACATTCAGTGCCTTAGAATGATGTACTCTGATTGCCCTGAGATTCCTCCAACACCCCTATTAAGGCATACTAAGGGTTCTCTATAATATGAAATTATCTCTTAATTTTCTACTCTGGTTCACTGAGAGCAACTAAGCTTGGCTTGATGTTTAGGAGAAAAACATCTAATTAAAAAATTCATTATAATTTATGAGTAAGTAATAATCCTAATCCTCTTTGAAATGTTTCCTTTAAGAGTAGTTGTTTTTTAACCCAAAGAATTGATTGACTGAAAGAAGAAAAAAGTATTTGTTAAATACTTTCTATATTCTGGGAACAGTGCTAAGAGTATAAATGCCAAAAAAAGAAGCTCTCTAGGAGCTTGACTTCTAAAAAAGAGAATTCAGCACACATAAAGGTTGATGAAGGATGGGTGTTTTGATGTGGGAAGTCACTGGGACGCTGAATAGAGCTGTAGAACAATTGATTGACATGTCCTTTCCAGGAATGGAAACACCGGTCCAACATTTGATTACTGGCCCAAGAGCAATAAGGAAGAGAAGACTGGTTGCAGCTGGGTTTCAGTCCCCTTTCTTTTAGACCCAAGTGAAGCCAATCACACTGACCTCCTGCCCCACTTCTTCCCTTGTCTCTCATCTTTTTATTTTATGATTGGGCTGAATCGTTATCTACTGCTTTTTGCTAGGTCAGCAGTATGGGGAAGGTGTTCCAGGCAGTCTCTGCAGCTTTGGGGATCCCTCATCTTGGGATCATCACAGAATAAGGTAGCATTCTTTCTCCACCATTTCCCCCAGGGGGATGGGCAGAATTGCTCTGTTGCTTGTTGGGGGTGGGGAGGTGGGGCAGGGACTACTGACAAAGATCTGTAACTAGAGAGAAATCCAGTGTAGGCTCTAAGCAAAAGCCTGTGGATCAGTTCGTTCTGGTTTGTGCACCCCTGCTGGAAATTTGGAGGCTAATGGGAGAGGAGTTCTGAGACAGTATTGGAAGTATGAGTGTTATCCTTGGGCTAATTCATAAGGATTTTAACTTGATGGGTTCTCTCTTTTTTCGTTTTGTGGATTCAACTATAATTATTTGACATCTGGTAAATAATTCTTCCTCGGACTTTTTTTTTTGAGAGTTACTGGGCATGAAGGAAACTATCTAGTCTGCTACCTTGTTGAGCATGTTATACTATTTCTTATATGGAAGCAATATGACATGTTGGAGGGAGCGCTAGACTTGGAGTGAGAAAAAATGGGTTGCAATCTTATACTAAATTATGAGCTGTGTGACCCCGGGGCAGTCACTTCCCTTTTTCATGTTTCAGTTTCTTTAGCTGTAAAATGAGGGGTTTATAGTAAATGAATTCTAAGGTCCCTTCCAGCTTAAGATCCCAAGCTTCTTATTATGGGGCTTGCTTGGTTCAATTTTATCTGAACTCCCAAGTGCCAAAAATAATAACGACCCCAAAACAAAACAGAACAATAACCACCTGGCATCATTGAGACCTCGATCCAAGTGTCGTGTCTTGAGATAAAATTATACAGAAATTCCCAATAGGGTAGTAATAGTAATGGTGTCATATTTATTTAGAGGCTGTTAAATTGCAAGAAAAGCCTGCCTAGAAGAACACTATGGTCAATGGGAGAACGTTCTTTTGAAAAAGCTGATAAATCTTTTGTTTTGAGCTCAAACACTTGGAAAAGAAAGAATAGTTGGATGGAATTGACAGTAATAAAATGATTCTTTAAGATCACAAAAGTGTTGATAGTGATTGTGTGAATTCAGGGTACGGGGGAAGAAAGGAAAGAAGAGAATTACATGATAATTTTATTATATATTTAGAAGAAACAGCAAATTGTAGATAATAGATTTGCAGTTTTGTGTACAATCACCTTTTTCCCCTCTCTGTTTCTACAGAGTTATGGAAATTCTTGTTTTATTTCTCTAAGTTTAGAATCAAATAAATAAAATGAAAAAATGAAGCAATTGACAGAATGATTGGAAGGGTAGGAGCTCTGAATATGTACAGTGCCTTTTGACTTGATTTTGGTTTAATGGTTAGTGACCCCCAAAAGATCTGCAATATAAGGGATGTTCATGGCACGGTGTAAAGAATGCCAGCTTTGGAGTCATGGGACTTGAGTTCAAATCCTGCTTCTCTCGCTACCTGTGTGACTTTAAGAAAGTTATTTCTGGGTCTCACTTTCTTCAACTTTATAACAAGGGGGTTGAAATAGATGGCCTCTAAGGTTCCTTCCAGCTCTTAATCTATGATTCTATAACCAGTGATCTCTAATTTTCAAGTAACCTTATCTATATCTTGTTTTTGCTTCCCTCTTTTTTTCAGTCCATCTAATTAGTGACAAGGTTTATTCAGGGCGATGGGTCCTTAACAGAGCTTGGAACCTTGGGAAAAGAAAGTAGAATTTCTTTATTGCTAAAGAGTGCTGCAATTGTGCCCTTACCTTTCATTTCCTGCCTCACACTCTTTTTATAATTAGACTTGTATTTGCTCCCTTTTAAAAGGGGTATTGCCCAAGAAGTGGGCCTCTTTCTCTTTTGAGGCCAAGTGCAAATGTGGAGCTGGAGTAAAAAAATGTAGAAGAAATACATGAATTGCATTTATTCTAAGGCTTCTATGCTGTAACCATCAAAACTCCAGAGCAAAAACTTCCATGCAAGAGGGCTTTGAGAGAGAAATTGTGGCCTGGGTCTCTCTCAGAAGACTGGAAAGTTCTTCTTTGCTTACATTTTCTCTCCTATAAAATAGAGATAATTAAAAAAAAAACCTGCCTCACAAATTGTTTCTGGAAAAAGAGGTGGCCAACTATAAATAACTTTCCAAAATATAGTCCTACATGGCAACAAGGGTGTCAATGAACATGGGGCAACCAGACCCCATTGATAATATTGAAGGGATGCATCGTGGTAGAGTGGAAATGGCGCCAGGTTTGAAATCAGAAGAGTTGAGCTCCTAGGATCATAGATTTATTATTGGATATGACCGTAGAAATCACATTTTACAGATGAGGAAACTGAGGGCTGAAGGGGTCAGGTCATTTTTCCAGGGTCACACTTTTTTGTTGTTGTTGTTCAATCTTCTCAACACTGTAAGGGGTTTTCTTGGCAAAGATACTGGAGTCGTTTGCCATTTCTTTCTCCAGCTCTTTTTTACAGATGAGGAAACTGAGGCAAACAGGGTGAAGTGACCTGCTCGGTGTTACACAACTGGTCAGTGTCTGAGGCCAGATCTGAACCGAAGTCTTTCTAATTCTAGGCCCAGCACTCCATGCACTGTGTTGTGTCTAAGTCAAGATTTGCTCCCAGGTTCAGTGTTCCATTCACTCTACCACAGTGGTTCAAATAATGTGTCTGAAGTGTACAGCCTACACGAATTTGGGCAAATCACTTAACTCCCCTCTGTCTCAGTTTTCTCATCAGTAAAATGAGGAATTTGGATGGGATGTTTTCTGTCCCATCTGCACGCCGAAGGGGCTTTCTTTTAAGATGCATGATGAGGAATGACCTTTTTGGAAATAAATCTAGGAATCTTGGAAAGATGAAATCTAGGCATTTTGTTTGTGTATTAGGTCATTTTAAGCTTTGTTCTAACACAAGGTAGAGGAAAACTGGTGAGGATGTTGTATCTTTCATTGCAAAGGCAGCCTATCAGATTGCATACAGCTTGTAGTATTTGAGCAGGCTGTTCTTTATTAATAACAGTAGGTGTTGCTGCAGTCAATCAGTTTAGGAATGGTCTTTGACAAAAAGGATTCTAAAAATCCTAGAGCCTCCCTTTGATTCCAAGGCTCTTTTAAAAATAATAATTGAATTAATTAATACTTTTTTCAGAAGACATTTATTATTCTTCGAGTGATTTGTCCAAATATGTGCGTCGATAGGCTATGAGAAGAACAGGTATAAAATAAGGACCTAACTTAGGTAACCAAGATAATGAAAGAGAGAGACACATCTCAAGGCATTTAACATGCATTTAGAGTCTTGTTTTAAAAAAAAAAATTTATTCTAGACTCAGATGCCAGAACACAAATAGAGAATAAAAAAGAAACAAAAACATACCATGAACTTAAATATTGAATCTTAAATACAAAGTTAGAAGGAAATAAAAGCATGTCGTATGCATAGCAGAACATGAGATGATTCAAAATATGTGACAGTAAATTTTCATTTCAAGAAAGCCTGTGTGATAAACAATACTCGCTGTGCTGAGAGCTGTCCACCTTTTCTTTGCTTCCTTGTGAGTTTTCTTTTGTTTTCTGCTCGGCCCTTTTTTACTTTGTTCTTTTTCCCCCTCCACCAAGCCCCCCAGAAAGCCACAACAAAGTTTAGATATGTTTCTCTCTCTCTCTCTCTCTCTCTCTCTCTCTCTCTCTCTCTGATTCCTCTGTATCAATTCTCCCTTTGGCACCTCAAATAATTACTCCTTTTAGGCTGTTCCTAAATGGTTTTGCTTTTTAAATTCATATAATTCTCAGGTTTACCCCCAATCTTTCTTATAAACTATCCAGTTATTGATAAGAATCTTAGATGTCAATTTTACATTTTACATATATAAAAAGTAAGCAGTCTGTCCTTATGGGTCCCTTATATTGTCTGTTATATACCTTATATTTCTATTGGTTCTTATACGTTGAATCTTCTATTAAGTTCAGGATGTTTTTTTAACAAAGTCTTAGAAGTCTGAGATTTTATCAAATGTCTGTTTTTTTCATTCAGGATAATATTTAACTTTGCAGGGTATGATATTTTTGGTTGGAGTCCCAATTCTTTTGCTCTTTGATATGTTGTGTTCCAAGACTGATGATCCTTTAATGTCTCTGCTACTAGGTCTTGTGTAATTCTAATTGTGGCACCAGCATATTTAAATTGCTTTAATCTTGCTGCTTTTAATATTTTTTCCTTGAGCTAGGGGTTTCGGAATTTGACTGTGATATTCCTATGAGTTTTCCTCATAGGATCTCTTTTAAGTGGTGATCAATGAATTTTTTCTATTTCTACTTTCTCCCATTGTTCTAATACTTCAGGACAACTTTCTTTGATTATTTCTTATATTACTGTATCAAGATTCTTTTTTGATAATAATTTTCAGTTAGTCTAATTATTTTTAAATTTTCTCTTCTTGATCTATTCTCCAAATCTGTTGTTTTTTCTTATGTTTCACTTTCTCTTCTACTTTTTCATTATTCATATTTTGCATACTTATTTCTTGGTCTCTTATAATTTCACTGGTTTCACTCTGCCTAATTCTAATTTTTGAGGTGTCATTTTCTTCCTTAAGATTCTGAATCTCTTCTTGTAATTTGTTAACTTTCCTTTCATACTTTTCTTGTTTTTCTTGGATTATTCTTATTTTCTTTTTTAGTTTTTCCTCCATTTCTATCATTTGATTGTTGAAGACTTTTTAAAGATCTTCTATGAATTCTTTCTGGACAGGTCACCATTTGTGGTGGTAGCTTAATTATTTGTGTCACCTCTAGCCCTGGGTATGGGAAATGGTGCCCTTTGCCCTAGATCTTCAGTTCTTCCCTCCAGCCTCCTGTAAGTGCCCACAGCCAGGGGCTTTCTGCCCTGCTGCTTCTGCCCTCACTGGGGATGTGCTGGTTCCTTCTCTCCCCCACTGTTCTGCGCAGCACAGCTGGTCTGGCATTCCGGGTCAGCAGAGGTTCCCTTGATCTTCCCAGGCTCAGACGCCCATCTCCCCTTACTGTCCCGGGAGTAAAAGTTCTGGCAGCTGGGGCCGAGGGAGCCTCTCAAACCAACTAACCCCAGGGCTTGCCACTTGTTTAAAAGTCTAGCCACTGGCAGGTAAAACAGTACCGAGCCTGGAGGTGTTTACTCTTCTTAGGGACCGAACTTCATCCTAGGACTTTTCTGATCTTCTCGAATTGTCTGGGGAGGACCCTGGTTATGCCCCCGTTCTTATTTATCTCCATCCACACTTTGTTTGCTCTCAGGTGCTATTTTAACTCTTTTGTGGGGGAAAATCCCGAGAACTCGAAATTTTCTGACCTCCTCCACCATCTTCCCAGAATCCTCTCTAGATTCTTGTAATGGTGAGATTTATATCTCTTTTCATCAATTTTAAATGGGGACAACACACAACTTTCCTCCAGCCCAACATATTCAGCTTGAAATGACTAAAAAGTGACCACACAGTTTGTGTCCATTTCTGCATTTTCTTTGAAAGCTTGAAAACTCCTTTATTGATTTTCTCTTTCAGAAACTTCCACACATACTTGTGGACTATGAAAGAGCAAATTGAATGTCACTACAACAAGATTAAAAGGCACATATCTTCTCTGTCCTGTCCCTGCCCGCCACCACTGAGGTTTTTGAACTAAATAAAAAGGTCCAGATGCCTTCAGAAGATTAGAAAAACTGAAACTTAGCTCATCCATAGTAATGACTGGCAGGACAATGCTATCACTTGAGCTTGTTTTCAGAAATAATTATCAGACAGCACAAAATATACCGTATGTATAAAGAATATGAATGAGTTGTCTTTAGCATTTACTGTCTCCCATGTGACTCATGAATCATGTTTTAAAACCCCAAATTAAATTAAGGTACCAAAATGTTGATTTTGGGAAGAATAAATTCAAACTGCAAAGTATCAGTGTCTTCTAAGGAAGCTGCACTCTAGACCTAGAAATTTGCATTTCGAAGGCAATAGACAATTTTCTTGAAGAACCAGCTTATCCTTTTTTAGATTTAAGAATCATAGACTTTGTTTCTTTTTATATAACCATTTGATTTATAGTCACGTTAAAATATCATGTGTATTCATGCCTGGAGTGAGCATGTCTAATGTCTCTAAAACAAATAATTACTATTGAGAATAATTCAAAATAAGATGGAAAAGATTTTTATGCCTTTTCTCAACATCATCTGAAATTCCCCTTTGCATTTCCCCCACCCAGGTAGTTGCATATATTCTGTTTTTTTTTTTTTTTTTCATAAATTTGGAATTGGAAGTGGTGTGATGTCATGGAAAGAGCCCTGGCCTGGAAGTCAGGAGAGCCAAGTAGTGTTCCCATGGGGAAGTCCTTTAATGATCTGATGCCTTACCCTTCCAAAACACACACCATGAAAAATATTCGATGATATAAAACCCTAGATCCTGGTTTTCCACCATTTTTATGGGGTATTTCTTGTTTATTTCTTAGAAGGCTTGAGATCAGTGAATGCTGAACGTAAAGTGTTTTACTCTCCTATCAACCAGAAATTTCTTAAAATTGTGGAGACAGGTGGCATCTGGCTTGGTGATCTAGCAAGATTTTAAGATCTAATAATAATAATGATAGCCACACTTATATAATACTTTAAGGGTTATAAAGCATTTTACAAGTTTTATCTCATTTTCTTCACTTCAGGTAAGTGTTATTATTATTCTCATTTTTTGATTCCCTTCCCCCTTTTCTAATTAATTTATTTTTAGTTTTCAACATTCGCTTCCATAAGATTTTGAGTTTTAAATTTTCTTCCCCTCTCTCTCCTCTCCCTCCCCAAGATGGTGTGCAATCTGATGTAGGCCCTACTTATACATTCATATTAAGCATATTTTCACATTAGTTGTGATGTAAAGAAGAATTAGAAGTAATGGGAGGAACCAGGAGAAAGAAGAAACAAAACGAAACAACAAAAGAAGAGAAGAGCAGAAAGTTAGTTGGCTTCCGTCTGCATTCAGATGCCAGCGCTCTTTCTCTGGAGTGTGAGTCTTAGATCCTGACACTGCTCAGAAGAGCTAAGTCTGTCAAAGTCAGTCATTGCCTGATGCGGCTGTCACTGTGTACAATATTCTCTTACTCACTTCACTCAGCATCAGTTCACGTAAGTCTTTCCAGAAGTCCTCCTGCTCATCATTCCTTATAGTACAATAGTATTCCATTATATTTATAGCACAACTTGTTCAACTATTCCTCAACTGATGGACATCTCCTCAATTTCCAATTCTTGGCCACCACAAAAAGAGCTGCTATGATATTTTTATACAAATAGGTCCTTTACCTTTTTTTTTTAAAAAAAATTGGGATACAGACCTAGTAGTGGTATTGCTGGATCAAAGGTTATGCACATTTTTATAGCCCATTGGGCATAGTTCCAAATTGTTCTCCAGAATGGTTGGATCAGTTCACAACTCCACCAACAATGCATTAGTATTCCAATTTTCCCACATCTTCTCCAACATTTATCATTTTCCTGTTTTGTCATGTTAGCCAATGTGATAAGTGTGATGTGGTACCTCAGAGTTGTTTTGATTCGCATTTCTCTAATCAAGAGTGATCTAGAGCATTTTTTCATATGACCATACGTAGCTTTAATTTCTTTATCTGAAAACTGCCTGTTCATATCCTTTGACCATTTATTAATTGGGGAATGACTTGTATTCTTATAAATTTGACTCAGTTTTCAATGTGTGTGTATGTTTTTTTTCTTTTCTTTTCTTTTTTTTTTTTTTAAAATAAGGCCTTTATCAGAGATCCTGGCTATAAAAATTATTTCCCAGTTTTCTGCTTCTCTTCTAATCTTGGTTCCATTGGCTTTGTGCAGAAACTTTTCAATTTAATGTAGTCAAAATCATCCATTTTGCATTTTGTAACGCTCTCTATCTCTTGTTTGGTCATAAATTCCTCCCTTCTCCATAGATGTGACAGGTAAACTATTCTTTGCTCTCCTAGTTTGCTTATAGTATCAGTCTTTATATCTAAATCATGTACCCATTTTGACTTTATCTTGGTATGGGGTATAAGATGTTGGTCTATGCCTAGTTTCTGCCATACTATTTTCCAGTTTTCCCAGCACTTTCTGTTAAGTAGTAAGTTCTTATCCCAGAAGCTGGAGTCTTTGGATTTATCAATAGTCATTGACTACGGTGTCTTGTATATCTAATCTATTCCTCTGATCCACCACTCTATTTCATAGCCAGTACCACATAGTTTTGATTATTGCTGCAATACAATTTAAGATCTGTTAAGCTAGGCCACCTTCCCTTGTGTTTCTTTTCTTTAATTCCCTTGATATTCTGGACCTTTTGTTCTTCCAGATGAATTTTGTTATTGTTTTTTCTAACTCTATAAAATAATTTAGATTGGTATGGCACTGAATAAATAAATTAATCTAGGTAGAATTGTCATTTTTATTATATATGCTCAGCCTACCCATAAGCAACTGATATTTTCCAATTATTTAGATCTGACTTTATTTGTGTGAAAAAAGTTTTGTAATTGTGTTCATATAGTTCCTGGGTTTGTTTTGGCAGGTAGACTCCCAAATATTTTTTAATGTGTACAGTGACTTTAAATGGAATTTTTCTTTCTATTTCTTGCTGTTGGGTTTTGTTGGTAATATATAGAAATGCTGATGATTTATATGGGTTAATTTTATATCCTGCCACTATGCTAAATTTATTATTTCAAGTAATTTTTTTGATTTTCTAGGATTCTCTAAGTATACTGTCATATCATCTACAAAGAGTGATAGCTTTGTTTCTTCTTTGCCTATTTTAATTCCTTCAATTTCTTTTTCTTCTCTTATTGCTACAGCTAACATTTCTAGTACAATGTGGAATAATAGTGGTGATAATGGACATCCTTGTTTCACCCCCAATCTTAATGGAAATTCTTCTAGCTTATCTCCATTACATATAATGCTTACTGATGGTTTTAGGTAGATGCTACCTATAATTTTAAGAAAGACTCCATTAATTCCTATGCTCTCTAGTGTTTTTAATAGGATTGGGTGTTGTATTTTGCCAAATGCTTTTTTGGCATCTATTGAGATAATCATATGATTTCTGTTAGTTTTGTTGTTGACATGGTCAATTATTCTGATAGTTTTCTTAATATTGAACCAGCCCTACATTTGTAGTATAAATCCTAGCTGGTCATATTGTATTATCCTCAAGATAAGTTGCTGTAATCTCTTTGCTAATAGTTTATTTAAAGTTTTCACATCTATATTCATTAGAGAAATTGGTCTATAATTTTCTTTCTCTGTTTTGGTTCTTCCTGGTTTAGTTATCAGCACCATATTTGTATCATAAAAAGAATTTGATAGGACTCCTTCTTCACCTACTTTCTTACATAGTTTATATAGTATTGGAATTAATTGTTCTTTCAATGTTTAATAGAATTTCCTTGTAAATCCATCTGGCCCTGGAGATTTTTTCCTAGGGAGTTCATTGATAACTTGTTCAATTTTTTTTTTCTGAAATGGGGTTAAGTATTTTATTTCCTCTTCTGTTAATCTGGGCAATTTATATTTTTTGTAAATATTCACCCATTTCACTAAGATTGTCAAATTTATTAGCATACAATTGGGCAAAGTAGTTCATAATTATTGTTTTGATTTCCTCTTCATTGGTGATGAATGTACCATTTTCATTTTTGATGCTGGTAATTTGATTTTTTTCTTTTTTAAGTGAAATTAACCAAAAGTTTTTCTATTTTTTTCATAAATTTTTTTTCATAAAACCAGATCTTTGTTTTATTTATTAGTTCAATAGTTTTCTTAATATCAGTTTTCTTAATTTCTCTTTTGATTTTCAGAATTTCTAATTTGGTATTTGATTGGGGATTTAAAATTTGTTCTTTTTCTAGCTTTTTTAGTTGCATGCCAAATTCATTGATCTCTTCTTTCTCTATTTTATTCATATAAGCATTTAGAGATATAAAACATCCCATAAGAACCACTTTTGCTGCATCCCATAACTTTTGGTATGTTGTCTCATTATTATCATTCTCTTGGATGAAGTTATTGGCTGTTTCTATGATTTGTTGGTTGATCCATTCATTCTTTAGGATTAGATTACTCAGTTTTCATTTAATTTTTAGTCTTTCTTTCCATGGTCCTTTATTACATGTAATTTTTATTGCATCATGATCTGAAAAGGATACATTTACTATTTCTCCCTTTCTGCATTAGATTGTGAGGTTTTGATGCCCTAATACTTTGTCAGTTTTTGTGTGGGTACCATGCTCCACCAAGAAAAGGTATATTCCTTTCTCTTCCTGTTCAGTTTTCTTCAGAGGTCCACCATATCTAACTTAAAAATTCTGTTTATCTCCTTAATTTCTTTCTTGTTTATTTTGTGGTTAGATTTATCTAGTTTTGAGAGGGAGAGATTGAGGTCCTCCAGTAGTATAGTTTTGTTGTCTATTTCTTCCTAAACTCCCTCAACTTTTCCTCTAAGAATTGGATGCTATACTGCTTGGTGCGTTGTCTATGGTACCTTTTAGTAGGATGTAATTTCCTTCCTTATCCTTTTAATTAGATTTATTTTTGCTTTTACTTTGTCTGAGATCAGAATTGCTATTCCTGCTTTTTTTTATGTTAGCTGAAGAATAATGTATTCTGCTCCGGTCTTTTACATTTACTCTGTGTGTATCCCTCTGCTTCAAATGTGTTTCTTGTAAACAATATATTGTAGGATTATGGCTCTGTAGCACCAATGCAATATTTACAGCACCCATGATCATGATAAAGACCATGACTACAAGTGTCACATGATGTTCAATTGCAAAATATGCCAGACTCTCCAGATAGAAGATAGCATTGAAGGATTTATTTAGACACCAGAAAACTGAATCCCACAACCAGTAAGCTGATTCCATCATAGTACCAAAGATATTCTGAAGCCATAATAATGCTGAGAGCCATGCCATCCTTTAGCCTTCTGTAATGCCAAACACTAGCAGCTTTCCAGAAGAATGCTATGTGAACAGATTTTAAGGTTTTGATTACACAGTATAGTGAACACTCTATTCCATAACAAATCAGACCAAAACATTCACAGTAAATCAAAGTATAGCATCCACAATATTACAGCTTATCACAGAAAATAAAAATATGGCATTTACAACAACTTATCACAGAAAATGGCCACATAGTTTCCACTAGAGTGGTCACAAAGTTTTGAACAAAGAACAATCATTTAGTAACTCAAGCATTCACAAAATCCTTAATTCAATCACAAAGTACAATACTCAAAATTTTCCACTCATGGGGCATACTAGGCTTCAAACAAATTACTTATTCAGTCATCAATCACTAAGTACAATCATTTAGTCAATTAATCATCCTTCATTATTCACTATTCAATCATTAGAAACTACACAGACCCTCCACCCCTAGGTCACTAGTAAATTGACAATTTCTCAGTCAGTACACAGTATCCAAATAAAGTCTTCTTTCAGCTTGACTCAGGGTGGTTTCACAGATTTCCTGGATCCCCTTCCAT
>CM053589.1:3199286-3242358 GCA_028646515.1 Pseudochirops corinnae | reverse complement strand
GAGGGGGAATGATGAGGTAAGAAAAATGAAATGTGCATGATAACTTTGTTACATATTAAAAGGAATAGCTAGTTGTGGATCTGCAGTTTTGTGTATATTCATCTTTTTAAAAATTATACTATGTTATAGAAATGCTTGTTTTATTCTAGAAATTAAAAATAAAATAAACAAATTAACAAAAGAAATATAATTATCAAAATATGTTTGAAAATAATTTGCAGACCTCAGGTTAAGAAATCCTATACTAGAGAAAGCTTTTCTTTATCTCTCTAATTAGTAAGTTCTCTCCCTCCTCAAATAATTGCTTATGTGCTTATCTGTTAATATATAAGGGAGCAGTTGGTGAAGCAGATAGAGTTGACTTTGATGTTAGGAAGATATGGGTTCAAATTCTACCTCCAACGTGTACTGGCCTTGGACAAATCAGTTAACATCTTACTGTTTCAGGTGGCTCTCTAAGACTTAAGTTTCAGGGGCTGACTTGCATTAGTTGAAGGACTGTCCCTATACCTGTGAAATCAGATCTAGTCACTTTCCTTGACCCTCAATACATAAGGTCCTTGATCTCAGGGATTATTTTTCTCTTTTCTTTGCATCCTCAGCAACTTGCACAGTGTTTTGCTCAAAGTTGGTGTTTAATAAGTGCTTGGGGGTTGTATTCTTGCATGGCATTTGGAGATAACATTGCCTAACTATCAACAGTGGGTCAGAGTGAAATATTTTAACATAGATTTATCTGAGATGTTAGAGGGGAAAAAGACTTGTTTAAGCCTCTGATTTCCATATTATGTAGCTGTAAACTTGAGAAACAAGCAAAGTAGAGCTAAAACACTGGCATGCTAAACCCGCAGCAAAGAAATGAGAACTAAATGCACATCAAGGCAAGACTGCAGAAGGCACGGAGGCAGCAGATTGTCCTGTCCTTGGTACTGAGGACAAGCAGTAAATTGTAAGATTTCTAATTTTATTGATGCAGCTACTCCATCCACTGGAGCAGGTCACAACCAGCTATGCCTTTTCATCTAGTGTGACTAGAGAATATCTTTCCCTAAATCCTCCATAGAGGTTCTATTCAAAGCACTGGAAGCCTTCCTTGAATCTGACTCAGTGGCTTTTGCTGCCTCATGTCCATCCGTTCTCTGTTTCCCTTGCTTCCCGACTGGTTGCTCATTACTTTCCTGCTCATGTATTTCCCTGATGCTGCCTATAAAGAATCTTTGCAACATATAAAACTGTCATTTATATGGTTACATGGCTCTGCTCCTTCCACGGTATGTTTGTTCACTTGAAGTGCTTGTAGTAAATTGCTTTTAGGAAGTTGATATGCCATTTTCAGGGGGTAAGGGCAGAAGTGTTGGGCAGAAGATGTCCTTGTGGTCTTCCCCTTGAAAGGGACGTACACTTTAGAAACCCAGAAGCCAAGGAGGAATAGCGATGGTAGAGTACCAGTAGATGGCGCTAGCTGGTTGAGTCAATGCCCAGTTGGTCCAAAAGTGAATTGGAATCAGAAGGATAGAATGTGAAAGAGAATTGGGTCCAAACTTTTATAATACTTCCAGATCGTTAACACATACTAAACTGTAAGCTTTGAAGGCAGGAACCATGTTTTATTTAAGCTTTGTATTTTTCTCAGTCCCTAGGACAGTGCTCTGTCCATAGTAGTTGCTTAATACATTTTTTGCTTGTTTTTTTTTTTTGGAGGGGCAGTTGGGGTTAAGTGACTTGCCCAAGGTCACACGGCTAGTAAGCATTAAGTGTCTGAGGTTGTATTTGAACTCAGGTCCTCCTGATTCTAGGGCCAGTGCTCTCTTCACTGCGCCACCCAGCCTCCCTGCTTAATACATTTTTGAGAAAAGAAGGAATATCTGATCATATTTTGATTTTTCATTGCCATTTAGCATGGAGCTGTTTGTTTCACGATCAGTTTGGGGGAGAACGCAGAGAATGCAAACTCATTTTAGAAGTATCTTACCTCCATAGCAGTAATTTTCCCCAATTTTAAATTTTCTCGTCCTGTGACCCTGTGGGAACTTCTAAGAACTGGATTTTTCCTCTCTTAGAGTTGTTGTTGGGCTGTTTCCGTTGTATTCGACTCTCCTTGACCCCATTGGGGGTTTTCTTGGCAAAGATATTGCAGTGCTTTGCCACTTCCTTCTCCAGCTCATTTTACAGATGAAGAAATGGAGGCAAAGAAGGTTAAGTGACTTGCCCAGAGTCATGTAGCTAGGAAGTGTCTGAGGCTGGATTTTAACTAAGATTTTCCTAACTCCAGCCTCAGTGCCCTATCCATTGAACCACCCAGCTGTTCTCTTAGAGTAACCTCGGCTTTATCAGACTAAGGTTGTCCAAATGTTCATGGCAGTCTGGCTAAATCCTTGGATCCCATCTCAGAAAAAGTTTTTAAATGCACCAAATAAAATACATAGAATTGGAGGAAATTACTACCATGGAAGTAGAAACTGAGACCTTACTCTTGGCCTCTGGTCTTGAATACGTTTCCTGTGTCGCTTCTAGAGCAGGACTGTATCTTTAGCTAGTTCCTAAAGATCTGGAAGTAAGAAATGTCACCCTTGTGCCTTAGAAAAAGTCATTCCTGGTAATTATGACTTAAAAATGATAGAAGTAAGTATCACGGTTACCTTTTATGTAGCATTTTAAGGTTTGTAGAGTGACATATAGATGTATAAATTCTCTCTATTCATATATACATGTATCTGTACATATATACATATATAAATGTGTATGTGTATGTGTCTGTAAACATATATGTTTACACACACACACACACACACACACACACTTTCTTATTTGATTCTTAGGTTAACTGACTTGCCCAGGGTCATATAACTTATAAAAGAGGAATTTGAACCTGACTCTAAGTTCAGGGCTTTTCCCTACTGCATCACTTAGTACATATAGAAATAGAGTTATGCTGCTATGGAAATGTTTTGTGTAACTCCACATGTATAACCTGTATTGAATTGCTTATCTTTCCATTGGGGGTGGGTGAGGAGGGAAGGAGGGAGAGAATCTGGAACTCAAAATTTTAAAAACAAGTGTTAAAAAAATTGTTGTTACATGCAACTGGGAAATAAGATATACAGGCAGTGGGGTATAGAAATCCATCTTGCCCTACAGGAAAGTGAGGGGGCAAGGGGCAAGGGGAAGTATGGGTGGGAAATGTGAGAGGGCAGACTGGGGGAAGGAGTAATCAGTGTGCTTGCCATCTTGGGGTGGGGGTAGGGGAAAGATGGGGAGAAAATGAGGAACTCAAAATCTTGTGGAAATAAATGACAAAAACTAAAAATAAATGAATAAATTCCAAGGAAAAAAAGGTCATGCTGAGTTTGGGAATAGACAGGGAGCGTATCTTAAATGTCTACTGAATTATCTGCCCATCCCTGCCGAACCTGGACTTTAACACAGTATCGTTCGCATAGCATTTAACCAATAAATACTTAGTGAATCATGAATAACAAAAAAAGAAGCAGAGCCAGGGTCCCTCCAGATTCTGAACAAGTGACGGTAGCTCTGAGCACCCCAGAGATCTCCGCTCCCTGCCCCCAGAACGACCAGAACCGCCGGAAGCGACAGCAGCAGCAAACCAACAGCAACACTTCTGTTGTTTCTGCAGCAGGGGTTCTCTCAGGCAGGCGTCCTGTGGCACTTACTCAGGATTGTTCTCTAGCTGAATGGCTTTCCCATATTCCTTACCTTAGTGCAGTGGCTGCAGCCCTGTGGCAGCAAGTCAATGAGGCCAAGGCCCCAGGGGTCTAATTCTTCATTGTTAACACACTCTGGGCCTAGAACTAGCTTGTCTTTGGTTCATGGTGGTCAAAATGGGATCTTTGGGGACTACCCACTTATCAGGTACGAGGTGTAAGTGACAGCACAGCTGTTAAAATTTGCAGAGGCTTGTCTCATCTTTTGATGATAGAATTAGATTTGAATTAGAGCCAGATTTCCATGCAGGTTAAAAAAATGGATTGAATACTAGGCAGTATAGAGTCAAGGCCTAAGTTCTGTTACTGACACAGAGATGTAGAAAACTCTGGTAAAATTGATGCTTCCACTGCCGGGTTTAAGAGACTCTAGAGATGAATTAGGTGTTCTCTTTTATGGAGGCAACAATGTGAAAGAGTAAATAAGATATAAAATAAGGTAAGTTGAATACAGTATGAAATTGTAATGAAAATAAATAAAATGCATAAATCGCCCTCCATTTGATTAAAGTTCACTATAATATTATAGACCAAAAAGACGTTTAAATTATTATAATTTTCAGATTATAGATAACTGTATTTTTGAGTCTCATATTATTTCATATATATTGACAACATGTCTTAAAACTGTAAACACCATCCTGCCAAATTTTCTTATTTTGCATTTCAGTGCTTGAAATCTGGAATGATAATAGAGGGCTTTACTAATACAAGCCCATTTGGCTGTTTAGAAATGTTAGGGAGCCCACACATACTGTGGCATCTCCTCAGTTTCATATTTTGTTCTAAGTTTGAAGATGCCACTTTAAAGAAAAGACTTAGAGATGTAAGATGTGGATATGTTTATTGGGTCTCAGGCAATCAAATCAGTCAATAAGCATTTATTACCTAATGTGTGCTAAGCACTGTTGTAGGAACAAGGCAGACAAAGACAAAAAGGCCCTCAGGGTGCTTACTTTCTATGGGAGGAGAGAATATGTGCACTTGTAAGGATGTAAAAATAGTACAGGCGAAATAAATGTGAGTAATCTTTTTGGATGGAGGCAAAGGCAGGGATAACTGAAGGGATCAGAAAAAGCCTCACGTACATTTGATTTGAGCTTGAAGAGGAAAGGGCAGCGAGGTGGTGCATTGGATAGAGCACTGGGCCTGAAGTCAGGAAAACTCCTCTTCCTGAGTCCAAATCTGGCCTCAGACACTTACCAGCTGTGTGACCCTGGACAAGTCACTTAACCCTGTTTGCCTCAGTTTCCTCATCTGTAAAATGAGCTAGAGAAGGAAATGGCAAACTGCTCCAGTATCTCTGCCAGGAAGACCCGCAATGGGGTCATGAAGAGTTGGACATGACTGAAAGTACTGAATAACAAGAGGCAGAGGTGATGGAGCACATTCCAAGAACAGGGGACAGACAGAGAGCTAAGGCATGGAGATTGGAGATGGAATCCAGCTAATCCTTAATTTTCCATAAAAATCTGAATTCTGGCAGCATTATTGCTGTGGAGAATTTCCAGTGATTCCCTCTCTCTAACACACACAATGATCTATGTGTTTGTCTATACGTGATTTGATATTTATGGGGCAATTTTGAAAGGATTAGTGATCCAGGCATTAATTAAGTCACTTTTCAGCATTCCATTTGGAAATGGATTCTCAGGAAGAAGAAGAAGAAGGAGGAGGAGAAGGAGGAGGAGAGGCATTCTGGGGTGGCTAGGTAGGTGCAGTGAATTGGCCCTGGAGTCAGGAGGACCTTAGTTCAAATCTGGCCTCAGACGCGTTGACATACTTACTAGCCGTGTGACCTTGGCCAAGTCACTTAACCCCAATTGCCTTGCCCTTCCCCCTCCAAATAAAGCAAAAAAAAAAAAAAAAAAAAAAAGAGAGGTGTTTTGAACTTCCTTTCTCTCATTCAGGGAATGCAAACTCACTGTTAAAGTCTAGCTGTTAACTGATTTCTAAATTACAGCTCAGTCCCTGATTAGATTTAGCATCATATTATCATGGCCCTCATAGAGCCTTACATCTTATTAGCGATATATTCACTGCCTGGGGTCTGAAAAAAATGCTTGCAAAGTGGTTTAGTCTCTAGCAGGCCCATTGAATGCACAGCTCAGATTTGTCTAGAATACCTTGGGAAACATGAAACATTTGCATTTCACACCATCTTTTCCTGCTTCTGAAACCTATCAGACTTGACCTCAGCTAATACAACTCATTTTTGATGAATTTCATAGCTCCCTTCATAGGCTGATATACCTTTTCACCACCTGGAATTTAACGATCCTGCCATAAAGTATTAATTAGTCGCGGGGAACTTGCCTGTGAGGTCAGACATCTTGCTGCTAGTGCTCAGGATTCCTGACTTGGAGTTGATTGGGGGTGGATGCCTTGTGGAGAGAGGAGAGGTCAGGCTCACCGTCTTTTCTGATTCTTTGGTCACAGTTAGCAGCTGTTGTAATTCCTGCCTAGGGAAACTCATTTTTTGGGGGTCACAAAGTGGAGTAGGAGGCTTTGAGGAAAACCTTTTCTCATCTCATTCACTGCTTCCTTGAGCTAGTTTAAGGGGAAGCTGACTGAAGCTCCCTGGGCATCTCCCCGCATCCTTACTGGCAATCTTGCCACCTGCACCAGAAACTGTGCCTTGGAGGTTTTATTCCTTTAGTCCCCCATTTCCTGGCCATCTCCTTGACACCCTTGTCAGCCACCTCACCACCAGGTATGAATTCTCCCCACACCCTCAGCTATTATCAAATCTACTCTGGAACAGTGTATCAGTTTCTAGAAAGGGAATGTCAAATTTATTCTTTGAAGGCTTCATTTTGGGGCAGCTAATTGGTGTAGTGGATAGAATGTGCTGGGGCTGCAGTCAGGAAGACCTGAATTTAAATCTGACCTCAGATACTAGCAGTGTGACCCTGGGCAAGTCACTTAACCTTGTTTGCCTCAGTTTCCTCATCTGTAAAATTAGTTGGAGAAGGAAATGGCAAACTGCTTCAGTATCTTTGTCAAGAAAACCCCAAATGGGACCAGGAAGAGCTGGACATGACTGAAATGACTAAACAGCAAGAAGGTTTCATTTACCCACAATGGCCCATAGTAAGCAATTAATAGATGCCATCCATTCATTATCTCTAGAATGCTACCTCTCCCCTGATTCCCTTGATTTCATTGCTTAGTTTGTTGGCTAGACTGTAATGGCAAAAGGTAGGAAGATTAGAATGGGACATATATGTGTATATAAACATATAATATTATATATAGTATAATATTATAATAGTATATAAACATATAATATATAATATTATATATATATAAAGTTCCTATATATACACATGTTCATATGATAAGCACTGGACTATAACCTTGATGAGGGCAGAGACAGCATTGTGTTCGTTGTTGACATCACCCCACAGGTTCTTGAACATGGTAGGCACTAATAAGTATTTGTTAAACGAAAGATCTTGACTGGGCTTACAATGAATAAGATGAAAGATGAAGTCTTCTTCAACTGTCCCTAAAACACTTTAGTCTCATCCTCTTTTAAAGTACAGTGTTTATTGTTTGTGCCAATGACTTACTTAGAAGTTTCCCACACATGTATGCATGTATGTATGAATATATGTCTACACATATATATGCACACATATGTATAAAATAGCCAGAGGAAGAACTAAAGGTTACAAGGACTCCTTTTTTGCATCTCCTAGCCTCTGCTTGAAATTTTCATCCTCCCTCCCCACTCCCACATTCCCTACTTTACCTTTCTTTTTGCCTGGGACCATCTCCTACCTCTTTCTAGTCTCCATTTCAAAAGGGAGGAGAAAAAGCCAATCCCTTTCCTCTGGGTGCTCCCTTATGCCTCTGTGGATGCTTGTGATTCCCATAGTTCCCACCTTTCCAGCCGATCTTGGTCCTAAAGAGGACTTGCTAAATGGACCATCAATAAGAGAGATCCTGATTCAAAGCATCAGAGGTACTAGAGGGTCCGTACATGCAGGATTCTGAAGTCTTTCAAGATTGTTGCTAAAAATGTGATTGTGATAGAAACTGCTCTCCTGATTCTGCTTACTTTACTCTGCATCTTTGGTTCATATGCCGCTTCCCAGATTTCTCTGAAACCATCCCTTTTATCATTTGGAGCTTGCTACAATTTTGTTTCAGTTCTCAGTTACTTGTCCTTGCTTTTCTATCTTCTGGAAATGTCTTTCTAAAAATCTTAGTTTGTTGATGCTTTTTCATCTAGGTTGTTTTCCACAGACAACTCTGCCTTTTTCCTCCTCATCAGAGTCTTTTCTTACTTGAGTCTTCAGAATTTCACTCATGAGCACTTTCCACCTATAGGAAGTAGATTTCTCTTTCTAAATACTCGGCCATGAAATGCTGCCTATTATTTCTCTGAACGCTTTGATATATAGTCTCCAAAAATTTCAGATACACGCTAGATAATCTGTGTCTTTTCTTTCCTTCACTATCAGAGACTATTGTAGAATTACATCCCTATACCAAATTTGTTTTCTACATTTGCTATCTCTTCCTTGGTCAGAATCAGGTCCAGTGTGGTAGCACCCCTTGTGGTTTTCTCTACTTTTTGGAGGAAGAAATTTTCATTAAGGCAAGACATAAATGTTTCCAGTCGCTTTGCTTTTAGTAGAGAGAAAATAAAGTACATTATTGGATGCTTGAAGCTCCCCCAGTGTACTGTGGCTCTATTATATCAAAAACTATAGACAAGCAGCTAAATGCTAATAATCCCATAGATTAAAGCCAAACCTCCCAATTCTCCCTCCTCCCAAACTGCTAACTTTATGTCTTCAGCACATATATGAACTATGCTCTTGACATTAAAACTATGGAAAATTTTTTTCATGATTGAATTGTTATTGGTTCTTTCAATGCTGTAGATTTTAAAATCTAAACTTCACAGACAATGATTTCAAATTGGGTTGGAGCAGTGGTTCTCAACCTGTGTGTCGCGATGCCTTTGGGGGTCGAACGACCCTTTCACAGGGTCACAGGGGTCACCTAAGACCATCGGAAGACACATATTTCCGATGGTCTTAGAAACTGAAACACAGTCCCCTATCAGTCTCCAGAAGGGTCCGCCCACATGCAGATATGTTCACATATGCGGCATTAGGAATCTTGAGTTGGAGGATACGTCTTCTGCACTGACTTTTAGCATGGTAGATAAAATTCTTCTATCTTCTGTAAATTATTCTTTTGACTAATGGGCAGTATGGTCTAAGATAAGAAGGAAGTAGATAGAGCTGGATCCATAGTAAAGAAGACCTGAGTTCAAATTTAGCCTCAGACACTGACTAGCTGTGTGACCCTGGACAAGTCACTTAACCTCTGTTTGCCCTAATCCACTGGAAAAGGAAATGGTAACCATTCCAGTATCTTTTTTCAAGAACACTCTATGTACAGTATAGCCCATGGGGTCATGAAGAGTCAGGAACAATTGAACAACAGCAACAACAACAACATTCTAGAGTGGAAAGTATAGAGAGAGTCTAGTCTAGTTGAGCTAAGGCACAGTACATATGAAAGAGAGTAACAAGAGATAAATCTGGAAAGGTAGTGAGACTCCAAATTGTGCAGGGCCTTGAATGCCAGGTAAAGTAATTGTGACAAAAAGTTTGAGAAACATAATTTCTGGGTAATTTGATCATTTTATTAATGCCAGAGTTTTAATAAGAAGATGGCCATTTGGCTGTCTTTCTTAGACCGAAGAACCCTCATGGTGGTGGGCTCACAGTTCATATGCCCTTCGAGGAGTAGGTGTTCCCGAGGGGTGGCAATTAACTCGAATTGGTTAACAATTAATGGGAAAACAAATATTACAATGAGAGGGTGGGCTATATTATAATGAGGGTCTTGGGATCCATGACTTGTATCATCCAAATCTTTATCAAAGAGAAATCAATTTCCATATCATCTGTCTGACAAAGGGAGAATCAACGCTTCCCCCACCTGTCTGAGCAAACACAATGAGCAGGAACGCACCCCTTAACCTAAACTTGGAATTTCTTTTGCTGTTTGACTAGATCGTGGCCTGCATAAATCTTTAACAGAGATTTCTCACACTAGTTGATTTCTGGATGAGGAAGTAGGAAAGGGGAAAAACCTTGGTCCTATTACAATAATTAGTTATTAATTCCAGAGAGAAATACTCATTTCTTGTAAAATTTGAAATTTATTCAGCAGTAGGTAAGAAGAGCCATCTAAAATTTTCGAGGAGAAGAGCAACATGAGCAGATGTATGTGTATGGATATATATACATAGTATGATAATAATGGCTTACATTTACATGGCATTTTAAGATCTGCAATATGCAGTACATATTTCACTTCTGTAAAGCATATATGTATACACATATAAACTGCATCTCCCCCTTCCTTTCTCCCCTTCCTCCCTTTACATCAGAATTAAGGGTGTATGTGGCTGGAATAGTGATGTAATATCTGTAAGTGCCACCAGGTGGGTCTCCAAGCTTGACCTGTACAAGTTCATGCCATGCGTTGCCAACAGGACCCAACATTCACATTGCTTCTCCCTCTCCCCCAAGAAGTTTAACGTAAACATTAATTTCCAAGATTATTAGCCAGTCTTTGGGTTATACATTAACTCGTTTGAATATTATAACTAGTTTGACTTATTGAGAGGCAGTAAGGGATGGCGGGTGGAGAGCTTGCCTTGAAGCTAGAAAGACCTCAGTTGAAGTTCTGCTATGAGCACCTACTTTTGTGTGATCCCCGGCAAGCCACTTTATTTCTTGGTGCTATAAGCAACTCACTTAGACTATGAGTTGCAGAGAAATTGCTCCCTGGCATTGTCTTCGTAGTTTCTTCTTTTTAAAAAAATTATTTTATTTTACATTTATGGAATAAAACAAGCAGTTCCCTAACATAGTAGAATAAAAGAGATGATTACATATGAAACCACAAATTTGTTATGTACAGCTTGCAATTCCTTTTAAATATATAATAAAGTTATCATGTAAGTTTCTTTTTTCCTTTTCCTCTCCTTTTTTTCTCTCCTCTCCCTCCCCTCGTCCCACCCCAGATATGGCTCTCATCAGTTTCATCAGCTGAGAGTTCCCTCTACCAATCAAATCATGGGTCTCTTGGTTCATTACTCTTACCTTCTGGATCCTCTTTTTCTTTTCTTTCCTCTGCATGACCCCAGAAAGACCTCCTACTCTTGTATGGGTTAAAGGGAAAGAAGAACATATTTTTTCTGCTCTATTCTTGTGCTCCGGCTTCCCCCTCATCCCACAGCCCGAGCTCCTGCGCTGGAACCCAGGATTTCTGACTGGTGACCACCTGTAGCTTGCGCACTGACTCACCACCCTACTCCAAGGCTGTCTTCATACCTGTGCGTACCCTCCAATGCTACCACTTTCCTGCTTTTAGCTCTGAGGATAGTTATCAAATCCTCACTGTCTAAATACTCCTCCTTGGCCATCCTATATGCGTTGTCTCTCCTGGTTATTAGAATGTAAGCCCCTTGAGGGTAGGGACTATCTGACTTGTTTGCCTTTGTGTTCCTGGTACTTACTTACCATAGAACCTCCTGTACAATAAGCACTTCATACCTTTTGCATTTCAGTCCACTCCACATAAGAGATACACGCTTAGAATTTCAGAGCAGTAAGTTACTTGCCTGGACCAAAAATGTCAACTTTTCCTATCTTCTTTTCTGAGTTCTGCTTATTTCTGTTATTACAGAGACAGGCACATTCAGAGACCTTGTAGGAAAACAGTCTGAGAGTCCCTCCTAACCCAAATCAGCATCATATTGGGAGGAGAAACTGTTTCACCGCCATTTGCTCTTACTCCCTGGTTGGCACTTCTTGATTACTTGCTACCACTCAGTGCCTTCATAGACTGTTCAGCATCCTTCGAACCATCTCCTAGTGTCAACATTGGGGCCCCAGGAAGGCAGTGGGCAAACCAAAAGAGTGACCAGCTGCTGAGTGCATGTCTTTAAGCTCAAATCCTGGGAGTGCTAGAAAGAGATGCAAAATTCTGTGTTCCTGTTTTAATTTTTTTTTTTAATTTTACCGGAGCTTATGACTTCTCAGGATTCTCAGACTTGGTTTTCTATACTTACCTGAGTGCTTTACTCATCCCTGCTTCCTTCTTTCCTCTGTGATCTGCAGCTTGCTACAACAGTTCCTACCTCTCATTTTATCTTAACAACAACCCTGAGTTTGATGATAGAGTTATTATTAGGCTCAGTTTGCAGATGCAGAAATGAGGCTTAGCTTGTGGTGCAGGGGGGAGTTTCCCTGGACTCCCAGTCCAGCTTTCTTTCTGTGAAGTTTCACTAAAAGATTATCCTGTCAGTGACTGGAGAGGTGAGAGATTAGGGGTCGGGAGACTTTTAAGGAAGCTGTTTTGCTAGTCCAGGCATACCACAGGACAGGTAATGAGAGCGTATATAGGGATGGTAACAATGGGAGCAGAGAAGAGGAGACAGATGCAAGAAATGTTGCGGAAGTGAAACTGACAGCACTTGTAGGTATCTAGAGACTCACTTTTTCTTAGTCGTTTTTCAGTCACGTCTGACTCTGTGAGCTCATTCGGGGTTTTCTTGGCAAAGATATTGGCATGGGTTTGCCATCTCCTTCTGTAGCTCGCTTTACAGTGAGGGAACTGAGGCAAACAGGGCTCAGTGACTTGCCCAGGGCCATATAGCTAGTTAGAATCTGAGGTCACATTTAAGCTCGGGTCTTCCTGGCTCCAGGCTGCTCACTCTATCCACTGTGCCGCCCACCTGCCCCTGAGGGGCTGATAGATATTGGGAACTGGGGGGAAGGGAGGAGCCACAGAAAGCAAAATGGACCTTACCAGTGAAAATAAAGTAGCAAATGGAAGGGGCCTTTCTTTAACAAAGGTTTAAAAATGAGTATCTTTGTTATTCAAATAGGAATGGCTTCTTTTGCAGAAGCCTGCTGTGATAGAGTTTGCGGGCAGAGGATTTGAGTTCAAATATTGCCTCTATTAATACCTATGTGCAAGTCCCTTGTTCACTTTAGGCCTTGGTTTTCTTATTTTATAAAATAATGGTGCTTGAATTGATGGTTTCTGAGGTCTCTTCCAATTCTAAATCTATGATTGTTACATCTATCAGTAATGTTTTCTTTGTAATTTTATATGAGTCTGAATTTGAAGGAGTCCAATATATTTATTGCATGTAGATTTGGTCTAGTACTCCTAGAAACGAGGACGAGATTATCAGCGGGAGAGCTAGGGGTTTGATTCTGTTTGTCGTTTGAGTGCGGGCTACTACACCCTCTCAAGACTGGCTCATGTAATAAGTGACTGCGCCATTTATCTGAGACTGAGACTTCCCTGCTCAGTCCTCCTTAGAGAGCTCGGGGCTGCTGAAAATGAATATGTGACTTTTCTAACTGGGGCTGGAGCCATTTCCCTAATTTGTTGTTTGCTTAAACCGTGAACTGGTGCTGGAAATGAACAGCATTTCATTGGCTTTCCTGTCACTCTTCAGGGAAGCTCTTCAGTGCATATTACTCACATACTGAGTCGTCATATATTTTCAACACTGGGGCTAAAAGCAGAAAGATTAATTTTATTGAATTTTCTGAAGGCCCCTTCTCCCCCCATCCCAAAAAGGAGATTGAAGACCGTTGGTGTTCCTTGGTTGACAGTCTTGTATGATCAATCTCACAGCAGCATGTCCCAAAATTTTCACTCCTATCTTATAGTATATGAAAGATTATAAATAATGAACTGTTTCTATAAATAGTAAAAACAGTCTTTAATTACGGCCTGCCCTGCTATTTGTGATTTGAAGTAGAAGCGTTGTCACGCTTAAAGAACAAATTATCTCGATGATATCAAATGACCCTCCCCCTCATCTGCTCTTCCTTTCCACATAGGCATCTGAATGGAGGAATGTTTCATGCTCAGTAATTTTCTCAAAGAGTGAGTTATCTATTAGAATTCAAGACAAGAAATAGTAAATAGGTCAGTCTTTAATAATTACTTAGCCGAGCTGCTTGTCTCTACCCTTGGCTGCTGTTTCAATAATGACAGTAGACTAAATCCCTGTATCTGTTGATGTTATGTGGTGTGTGTGTGTGTGTGTGTGTGTGTGTGCACATGAAGGGGCTTATTGTTGAGGACCGGTGGGATCATATTATTCACGTTGGTATCTTGGCCTCATTGGACCATTGCTGTATCAGTCAGACATGGTGAAAGGATGATGCCTTTGGGAAAGAAATACATAAGAAGACTGAAGAATGTGAACTTAACAATAGCGACAGCTAACGTTTACCTAGAACGCATGTGCCAAGCATTGTGCTAAGTGCTTTATAGTTATCACCTCATTTGATTCCGCAACAGCCCTGGAAGGTGGGTGCTATTGTGATACCCATTTTTACAGATAAGGACTTCTGTAAGTGACTTGCCCAGGATCACACGGCTAGTTAGAGTCTGAGGCTGGATTTGAACTGAGGTCTTTGTGACTCCAGGCCTAGAACTGTTAGTTTGCATGATCTGAGCAGTGTTAGCTGAAGGCAGGGTAGTCACGTCCTCTGTCACAGCTTATGTGCTGTCCCCACAACAAGGATTTTATTTATCCCCTCTGGATCCAGCATTGGATAGAGGAAAGAATCTTGCACCTCGGTTTGAATTCTGCCTTGGGCAGCAATTAGCTGCATGACCATGAACAAGTCACATAATGTCTCAGGACTTGTTTCCTAGTGGGAAACAATAATAATTGTACTACCTACCTCACAGGAATGTGAGGAAATCACTTGGCAAACTTTAAAGTACTACAGAGGGGCGGCTAGGTGGCCCAGTGAATAGAGCACTGGCCCTGGAGTCAGGAGGACCTGAGTTCAAATCAAGCCTTAGACACTTAACACTTACTAGCTGTGTGACCTTGGACAAGTCACTTAACCCCAATTTCCCTGCCTTCTCCCCTCCAAAAAAAAGCAAAAACATAAAGTACTATATAAAGGTGAGCACAATATAAGTGTGTTATTATTAATAAAATGATTTATATAGCATTTTAATGTTTGAAAGGCTGTATTTTACATTTATATATTATGTTTATATGTTTAACTTTCATAGATTTATGTATGTATGTATGTATGTACACATTTATGTATTATTTTTATCCTTATAATAACCCCAAGAGGCAGATGCTATAAGAAAAGTGACTTATTATATTGTTTGGAAAAATGAATATACTGTATAAATTCAGCCTTATGTGATTAAAGTTTGTCTGTACCAAGTGTTGACTAGGCTCAGTAACTCTCTAGGAATTTTGGAGATAGCTACAAGGCACTTTGAGTTCTCCTAAGTCCCAGATGTAACCTAAGTCTCTTTATTTTGGGTTAACACATTTTAGAGTTGTGATGGGTCCATCTAAGCTTGCGTTTGGCTCATGGGCTTCCCTGTGTGGGCATGTACCCTTGTCTAAATCCTATATGATATAAACTCTCCAGAGCCTGGACGAGAGGGGGCCACATTTCCTTTCTGGCTTCCTGTCCTCTGTCAAATGAGCTCATAAATTTCTTTCTAAAACTATTTCAGATTTTGGGGTTTGTTCTCATGAACAGCAGTGTTATTATTACTATTGTTATTATTATTACACATGAGGAAACAGAGGCAGATAGACATGTGACTTGCCCAAGGACTCACAGTTAATAAGTACTGAGACTGGATTTGAACTGAGGTCTTCCTGACTTTAGATGTAGTATTCTACCCACTAGTCACCTTTAGTACCACATCAGCAGAATTAGACAAGCTTTTCAGAGAAAATGACCCATATTTCTTCTATATTTGGGAGGTAATTATTCTTTGCTAGTTTAGAAATTAAAGCACCAGGGGTGGAAAGAGGGAAACAACTAGAAAAATGTTTCAGTGACTAGGAAAACTAGAAAAAATGTTCTCCTTGACACTGACTAGTGTCATTCTCAGGGCCTAAAAGTACATTGTGAGCACATTATTGAAATAGCCAAGCTGGTCTCAGTCATTTTTGATTCCTTATAAGAGTAGGTGAAGTGATAGGAAGATTTTACTCTTGACTAATTATAATAGCAAGCAAAATAAAATTTTTTGCTGTTTTTCTGGATTGAGTTTTAACTAATCAAATGCTTTGAACTTCGCCTTTGATTGTATCAAGAGTCTTGGATTGGAAACAGTATACATTGTATTGCCCTTAATAGGCCTAAGGGAGTTTGAAGATCCCTTAATAGGCCGAATGTAATCACATGGAAGCCCAAGGTGGGAGGAGCTTGCAAAAAGGGTGGAACAGGAAGGAGCAGATAAAAGCACAAGGAGAACTGAAAGAGAGAACATTTCTGATGTTGGCTCCCTGTCTGTTGTTCTGTGTTGATTTCTCAGACAGAAGCCCTGTCTGTTGTTCTGTGTTGATTTCTCAGACAGAAAGTGAATTGAGATGATAGTGCTGGTAATGTGTGTAAGTGTTGTGGCAGCCCTGCTAAGCTTTGTTTTCTTAGAAACAGAAACTGCAGAAAGCTTGGAGTGGAGCAGTCCTTGTGAGCTGAGATATGGAACAAGAGTGGAGAACTACCTACATGTGAATCCAGGCAAGAGTTGGGAGTGGTCAGCCCATGGAAAAGGAGCCGTGGGGTTTGGAAGCCAGCTTTGAGTCAAGATGAAAGAGGACTTTACTTTGGATCCTCTGTATTAACTGATGAGATTCACAAATTACTATGATCTAAGCGTGGATGGTGTTTGTACTTATTGCTACCCCTTAAGGATGCTTGGCTTTCCTTAAGGATAATTGGAAGCCAGCTTCTAGTCAAGTTGAAAGAGAACTTTACTTGGATATTGACTTGGTATTGACTGAGGAGATTGTAACTTACTGTGACCTAGGGGTAGATAGTGTTTGTATTTTCTGCTAACCCTTAAAGACGACTATAAGATATACTGAATGATATGTTTTGTTAAAGACTGTGTGGTCACCTTAGTAATAAGTTGTTATTTTATGTTGTTGTGAACGTTATGCTTTAGTTTATTGCAGAATAAATAGAGAATTCATTATACTATGTGACTAGACCATTGATGTTATTCACAGCAGCAGTCCTCAGGAGAGCTGCCGTGATCTATTTTATGCCAATATTGCTTCTCAGTAGAATTTCTTATCCACCAATACCAGGTTAGAAGGTAGATAAAGCAACATTCAGACTCCAGGTGGAGCTATGAATGGAGATTCTTTTTCTCTTTTATCATCTCCTGCTCAGGTCTTTTGTTCTTAGCAGTGTTCCTGTATCACAGCATGAGGTCACATCACTAGGTGAACATTCAGAAGTACTCAGGGAGTTCTATGGCATGATAAGAGTTGAAAGGGATTCTAGACTAATCTAGTCTAACCCCAACATTTTACAGGTAAGTAAAAGGAGGCTAAGGGAGGTTAAATGATTTTCCCAGGGTCCCTAAAGTAGTAAGTAAGTAGCAGAATTGAGAGTTGACCTGTTTTTTTTTTTTTTTGCTTTGAATATGCAGGGATTCAGAGAATTCAAATCATTTGGATCCTTTGGACCCTCTAGATTCTCTCTTTTGTTTCCACTTTGGCCATATACTTTATATGAAAACTGTCCAATGAAATATATCATTGGAGAGAGAGAGAGAGAGAGAGAGAGAGACAGAGAGACAGAGAGAGAGAGAGAGAGAGAGACAGAGAGACAGACAGAGAGAGCCAGAGAGAGAGAGACAGAGAGACAGACAGAGAGAGACAGAGAGAGAGAGAGAGAGGGAAAGCAAGAGAAAAAGAGAGAGAGAGAGGGAGAGAGAGAGAGAGAGACAGAGAGAGGGGGAAAGGGAGAGAGAAAGCACTTTGAAAAGGCATTTTACAAAGGAATGTGGGTTTATGCACATATGGCAATATTTGACATCCGGAGACTGATGTAATGAGGAAGATAATCAATGCTCTGTGTTGCTCTATTTTTCATGCCTTCTCCTGCCCTCCCCCTGCTCTGTCCTATTCCCCACAATGTACTTTGTAATCTTCTGTCAATATTAAGTAAGGCAGAAAACAGGAAGGTAATTGATCCCTGAAATACTATAGGGCCATCTCAATGAGATTCATGACTACTTTAAAAAGATCGGTTTAATAATCTCCATTGGAAAATCAAATGAATGAAGACTATCCATTGTCCAGATTATGATATGCTGTTGGATAGGTAGTCTATTGATTTAGTTTGTCAGTAGATATACGGATGGACAGTGATGTGGGCATGGGCCTGAACAGAAGAGGATATGACTAGACTGGAAGGCATTTCACATATTGCATAGTGCTCTCAACACAAAGCTCTATCCTTTTAATGTCAGTCTTCTGGTGATGCTGTATGGCTATAAATGATGGAATACTACCATCTCCAAGGAGGTCAAAATTGTGTGTGACCCAAAAAGCGATACAGAAATGCATGGGAGACTTAAGTGGGCTGCAGCATAGAACCTTTGATGACCCTTTGCAAGAAGCAGCAGAAAAGATATATTCCAGGAAATTTGTGATAGAAAAAAGAGGTGAGGATCATGTGAGGAGAGTGAGATATGATGGATGTGCCTCAGCCTGAGTGCAGCACTGGTACTCACAGAACGTTAAATCATGACTTCTAATGTATCTTTCAACTCTAGAGTTATGATCAAATGAGGTAATACACACACACACACATACACACGTGTGTATATGTATTATGCTGCAAACCTTAAAGTGTTATGTAAATGCCAGTTATTATCATCCTATGGAAAAAATGCAGAGCTCATTGAAGTTGTTTCTGAATATTATCCCCTCTGCTTTCGCAAGTCTTACCTAAAAAATGAATTTTAACCCTCTTTAATTGTTTTCCCTTCTTTTCTTCTTCCTTTATCTCTTTTTCTCACTTCCAATATCTTCCCTGTTTCCTATTGTCCATCATTTCTCATAATTCTACTTATTTGTACCATTTCTGCCCCTTCTCTTTCTCCATCAAAAAAATAACATAGTGAGAATTGACAAGTTCTTTTCAGTTTCAGAGATGGGTATGAAGTGTAGATTACCAAGGGGACAGGTGCAGATAATTTCCAGCATGGGGAAAGTAATGGATTCTCTGCTATCAGACTGGCCAGTATTATAAGAATGTCTTTCATATTTTTCATTAATATACTGCCATTTTAGAAAATACTATTATTACCATGCAAAATAAATTGTTCTTCTAGGCAGCTACCTAATAATCATATACAAATAGGCTTTTCAAAAAGTGAGACATTTTATTGATTTCAGTATATAGCACATCAAGTCTTTTCAGCCCATGGCAACATGATTTAACTTGGTGCCAGAATGTGTTATAAATAGGTATAAACTGGCAAAGATTCACCTCAAATACATTGGATCAGACAGAAGATAAAAAATGAAATTATTGTTCTGAAATGAACTCATCCTACTTTGCCACCTGAACAAGTTCTGGCAGTCATTCATTTACCATAGATTTGCTAGAAATAATTACTAGATATTTTAAGGTATATTTTTTGACAAAAAGACTTACAATCAGCAAGAATAAAAACTCAGGGGATTGTTCTATCAGTGCTCACAGCACACAAAACGAAGACTGGTGATAAATGTTGGCACAGAGCCCTTAATAATGTTAATAATAATAATGTGTTTTTAAAGTGCTTTAAGGTTTATATTGCCTCTTTTTATCCTTGCAACAACCCTATGATATAAGTGCTTTCTTATTCCCACTTTACAGATGAGAAAACTGGGGCTGAGAAAGTTTACATGACTTGCCCAGGCTCACACAGCTAGTCAGTGTCTGAGGATGGTTTTGAACTTAAGTCTTCTTGAATTCAAGTCCAACATGCTAGTCAGCTAGGTGGTGAGACAGGTAGAATACTTGACCTGGAATTAGGAAGATATGAGTTGAAATCCTGCCTCAGACACTTATTAACTATATGAACCTGGGCAAGTCACTTAACTTTTGTTTGCCTCAGTTTCTTCATCTGTAAAATGAGGGTCAGAATAAAAGATACTTCCCAGGATTGTTGTGAAGATCAAATGAGATAATAATTGTAATGTACTTAGCACAGTGCCTGACTCATAGTAAGTAATATTAAAATGTGGGCTATTAGCCACTGTACCATCTAGTTGCCCTTATATGTACACTGGACAGAAATTGAAACCCATTTTTTCCTACATGTTAAGTGCCATTTTTATTTTATTTCAAAAATTTAATATTTTATTTTTTCCAATTATGTGTAAAGACCATTTTCAAAATTCATCTTTTGGAAAGATTTTGAGCTCCAAGATTTTCTCTTCTTCTCTCCCCTCTTCCCCAAGATGGCAAGCAATCTCATGTTGCTTATGCATATGCAATCATGTAAAGCATATTTCCACATTAGTCATGTTGGGAAAGAAAAAACAAAACAGAAGAAAAAAACATAAAAGAAACAAACAAAATATGAAAATGCTATACTTTGATCTGCATTCAGACTCCATCAGTTCTGTTTTAGGATGTGGATAGCATTTTCCATCATGTGTCTTTTGGGATTATCTTGGATCACTGTATTGCTGAGAAAAGCTAAGTCCAGTTATAGTTGATCATTGCACAATGTTACTGTTACTGTGTACAATGTTTTGGTTCTATTCACTTCACTCAGCATAAGTTCATATAAGTCTTTCCAGGTTTTTCTGAAATCAGCCTACTCAAATTTCTTATAGCACAATAGTATTCCATTACATTCATACACTACAACTTGTTAAGCCATTCGCCAATTGATGGGCATCCCCTCAATTTCCAATTCTTGGCCACCACAAAAAGAGCTGCTATATTTTTGTACATGTAAGTCCTTTCTCTGTTTTTGTGATCTCTTTGGGATACAGACCTAGTAGTGGTATTGCTGATCAAAGGGTATGCTTAGTTTTATAGCCCTTTGGGGATAGTTCCCAGTTGCTCTCCAGAATGGTTGGATCAGTTCACAACTCCACCAACAATGTATTAGTGTCCCAATTTTCTCACACCTTCAACATTTATCATTTTCCTATTTTGTCATGTTAGTCAATCTGATAGGTGCAAAGTAGTACTCAGAATTGTTTTAATTTGCATTTCTCTAAGCAATAGCAATTTAGAGCACTTCTTCATATGATTATAGATAGCTTTGATTTCTTCATCTGAAAACTGCCTGTTCATATCTGTTAACTATTTATCAATTGGTGAATGAATTGTAGTCTTATAAATTTCACTCAATTCTCTATATGTTTGAGAAATGAGGTCTTTATCAGACATACCTGCTGTAAAAATTGTTTTCCAGCCTTCTGCTTTCCTTCTAATCTTGGTTGCATTGGCTTTGTTTATGCAAAAACCCTTTTTAGTTCAATACAATCAAAATTATCTATTTTGCATTTATAATACTCTCTATCTCCTGTTTGGTCATAAATTTGGTCATAAATTCTTCCCTTTTTCATAGATTAAGTGCCATTCTTAAAGAACATCAAATGTAGCTTTCTAGGCCATGGTTAAAAAATTATTTATTCTCCTTCTTTTGATGAGAAGGGAAGTATATTATTTCTTTCAGACCATTCAGTATACTGGAAAGGTAATTTATGAAAAGAATTCAAGATCCTTAATGAGTTCATTGGGGCTCATGATTATTAGTAGATCAGATAAAAGAAGATGGTGAGTGGGCTGGGCACTTGAAACCATGTTCTATGAGGATGAGGTCAAGGACTTGGGAATAGAAATATCTTCTGATATTTGAAGAGCTGTCTTGTGGAAATGGATTTAGACATATGTGATTCCAGAGGGCAGAACTGATATACGAGCAGGTGGAAATTACAGAGATATGGATCTTAGTTGAATATAAAAAATAAATTTCTAATAGGGTTGTTTGAAAATGGAGTGGACTGCCTTATGAGGAAATGAGTTCTTTGTCATTAAAGATGCTTAAATAAATAAAATACGAACATTACATGTCAAATTATTTGATGCTTGTTAGCTCTCCTATGGCAAAGAGGACTTAAAAAGCAAGTCTTGAATAAATAAAAATGTCATTTGTTTATCTTCTCAGTAGATTACTTCTTTCTTTTCCATTCCCTGTCATTGCATCTTCTATAAGCCCTTGACCAAAGTCTACCAAATTGGTGTGTGCTCCTGTTTTTGTGCTTGGATTTTCATGTCCATCCTCCTTGGGTGTATGGAATGATTTTTGGTGAAAAATTCCTGCTCAGATTTGGTGAATGCTCCCATTCTCCTCCTCTTCCTTTCCCTTTTTCTCTTTCTCTTTTTTCCTTCTCCTCTTTCTCCTTGTCTTCCTCCTCCTTCACATGAAACCATGAATTTCTAATACATATAGCTTTATTAAAAGTATATAACTGGGGAGGGGAGCGGTAGCTAGGTGGCACAGTGAATAGAGCACCGGTCCTGGAGTCAGGAGGACATGAGTTCAAATCCGATCTCAGACACCTAACACAAAAACTAGCTGTGTGACCTTGTCACTTAACCCCAATTGCCCTCCAAAAAAAAAGCAACAAAAAAAGTATATAATGAACTTAACATGGTAGTACCACACTGTTCTGTTTGTGTTTGTACTCTTCTTCTTCCACTCTCTTCTGTATTTTAAAATGTTTCAGTGATGATGTTTCTTCTTTTTTTGACATTACTATCACTGCTCCCTTCAATCTCCACCATAAGATTGCTGCCTCCTGCAAAAAAGGGCCATCCTTATAACAAATAGGTATAGTTATGCAAAACAATGATGTCTGAAAATGTCTGTCCCATCCTGTACTTCTAATCTAGTGCCTCTTAGCCAAGAGATGGAAAACACAGTTCGTCATCAGTCTTCTGGAGTCATAATTGATCACATGATCAAAGTTCTTCAGTCTTTTAGAGTTGTTTTCCCTGTAGTTATTGTATAAATTATTCATCTCTTTCTGCTTATTGCTATCTCTATTAGTTCATGTGAGTCTTCCCAGGTTTTCCTAAATCTCTCATTTAGATAGATTTAGATTCACCTTCGGTCATTTTTTTATGGCACAATAATGTTCCATTATTTTCATGTACCATAACTTGTGTATGTTTCAGGGATCTTGATCATTTTAAAATGATCTATCCTTGAAATGTTTACAGATTAGTTGCTTTTGGTAGCAGATACCTTACATTTTCTTCTATTTTGCAATCTTTTGATTTTGTTCTGGTATTTCTTATTTTCTTGTTGTCACTCCATTCATTTTTTTGTAGGGAGTTTGCTGTTCTAAATTATTTATTTTCTTTTGCCTTTTTTGGTTCTTGAACTCTCATTTTACTCTAATTTAATTTTTTGTCTGTAGCTTCATTTCTTTCTTAAACATGTATTTATTTCCTTTTAGTTTACAACATTCAGGTACACAATCCCTTGAGTTTCAAATTTTCTCCCCTCCCCCCCGCCCATGGCAGAATGCGATCCAATATAGGTTCACAAATACCTTCACATTAAACATTAGTCAAGTTGTAAAGAAGAGTTATAACCAATGGAGTGAACAGTGAGGAAGAAGGGACAAAACAAAGTAAAAAAGAGAGAGAGCAAGTAGTTTGCTTCAGTCTGCATTCAGACTCTGTAGTTCTTCCTCTGGATGTGTGTATCCCTTTCCATCATGAGTGTTTTGGAGCTGTCTTCTAACCTTGCATTGTTGACAGGAGCCCAGTCTATCAAAGTTAGTTGTCAAACATACGATGTGTCTGTCATTGTGTACAACATTCTCCTGGTTCTGCTCCCCTCACTCAACATCAGTTTGTATAAGCCTCTCCAGGTTATTATGAAGTCTGTATGCTCCTCATTTCTTATAGCACAATAATATTCCATTACATTCATATACCACAAGTTGTTTAGTCATTCCCCAGTTGATGGGCATCCCCTTAATTTCAAATTCTTTGTCACCACAACAAGAGCTGCTACAAATATTTTTGTATATACATGTCCTTTTCCTATTTGTATGATTTCTTTGGGATACAGCTCTAGAAGTGGTATTGATGGGTATGCACTTTTCTATAGCCCTTTGGGCATAGTTCCAGATTGCTATCCAGAATGGTTGGATCAGTTCACAACTCCACCAACAATGCATTAGTGTTCCAATTTTTCCACATCCTCTCCAGCACTTATCATTTTCCTGTTTTGTCATCTTAGCCAATCTGGCTGGTGAGATGTGGTACCTCAGACTTGTTTTGATTTGCCTTTCTCTCATCAACAGTGATTTAGAGCATTTTTCATATGCTCATAGATATCTTTAATTTCTTCCTCTCAAAACTGCTTGTTCATATCCTTTGACCATTTATCAATTGGGGAATGAATTGTATTCTTATAGATTTGACTCAGTTTTCTGTATATTTTAGAGATGAGGCCTTTATCAGAAACACTGGTTATAAAAATTCTTTCCCAATTTTTCACTTCCCTCTTAATCTTGGTTATATTGGCTTTATTTGTACAAAAACTTTTCAATTTAATGTAATCAAGATTATCCATTTTACATTTTGTAGTGCTCTATGACTCTTGTTTTGGTCATAAAATCTTCCCCTCTCCATAAATCTGACAGGTAAACTATTCCTTGCTTTCCCAGATAGCTTACAGTATCAGCCTTTATACCTAGATTGTGCACCCATTTAGACTTGACTTTGGTGTACAGTGTTAGATATTAGTCTGTGCCCAGTTTCTGCCATACTGTGTTCCAGTTTTCCCAGCAGTTTTTGTCAAATGGTGAGTTCTTATCCTCTAGCCTAATTTCTTTTAGTGCTTCTCTTGAAATCCTTGTGACCAAACCATTATTATTATTGTTTTCTGAGGCTTTCCTTATAACCATTGTGGTGTTGCCTTCTTCTGGGCTTCCCTGTTAGCTTCTCTTAACTCAAAAGTATTTCTCCATCATGTTTGAATCTTTCTTCTCATTATTCTTATTTTTGACTTGAGTTCTTAGATTGGGACGCTGTGCTTAGAACAGTCTCCTCTGGAGCTCTGGGAAGAATTGGGACAAGGTTCATTTGTCCTGTCCCCTCCATAGTATGGATATCACTACTATTGCCATGCTGGATGGCCCCCTATTCTCAAGTCTCAAGTCATGGTTTCTTTCTCAGTCTCTTGGTTCTCTATAGCAGGCTCTAGTCTTAGCAGGTCTCTGTGACCTATTTCTTATACAACCTTCAGTGGGAGTTGGTTTTGTCGCCTACTGTAACTCTGATAGACTCTGTTCAGATGTTGGAAATCATGTTGGCCTCAGATCTCCCGTGCAGTACCCGTGGCACTGGTGCTGGCATGGTCCTTTCTCTTGATGTTCTTGGTACTCAGAGTTGTGAGGAGTGTGTAGCCAGACCCTGTCTTTCTGTACAGTGTTCTCTGGAGGCTAGCTCTGTCCTCCACTTCTGCTCTTACAGGCTTGAGCTGGGATCTGGCTGCAAGGTCTTAGCAAATGGAGCCCCTGCTGGACTGTGACCTCCCTGTTGAGACTGCCAGCTGTCAATAGGACCTTTTGTGGGAGCTCACACAGGCTTCCTGCTTCTGTAGTGTGCACTAGTACTTGGTTTCTGCGTGGCTTTTTCATGCGGTCTTGCATGGAAAGGAGGAGCTTGCTTCCATTTTTCTTTAGTTTTCTTTATCACTCATTTATCTGTCACCCTTTCAGACATTTGCTTAGGTTTCTGTCAGAAATTTGGACTTCTCTGCAACCTTTTGATATATAAGCTGGAAATCGTATTCAATGACTTGTAAATGCTCTCTCCCTAATCTGTTTTGTAACTCAGTTGCTTTTGATAGTAGATACCTTAAGTGCTCTTCTATTTTTTCAGTCTTTTGACTGAAAATATTCTTTTATTTTTGCTTTTTGGAGGAGGAAGGCAGGGCAGTTGGGGTTATGTGACTTGCCCACGGCTAGTAAGTGTTAAGTGTCTGAAGTCACATTTGAACTCAGGTCCTCCTGACTCCAAGGCCAGTGCTCTATTCACCCGGCCACCTAGCCACCCCTTGCTCTAATATTCTAATATTTCTCATCTCGTGGAATCATTCAGTTCTGTTTGCTGCATTTTGTTTTTTCAGTGAGTCCAATATATTGGGTCATATTTTTTACTTTCTGTTCCAAGTTACTCCAGTTTTTTCTTTAGAACTCTAAGTTTTTTTTCATCTCTTGCTTATTTCATTTTTTCAAATTGTCCATGGGCTCCTCATGGCCGATTCATTATTTTCTCTGAGTCTCTATTTGTTCTTGTGGAGTTAATATCTTCTGGGTTAACCTCTCGGGCTTCTATTAATTCATAGTATAGCTTCATTATGTTTGGTGGTTTTTCTTTTTGTCCAAATTTCCAGCCTCAGACTTTGTATTGAGACTTTATACTAGGATCAGGATTTATCTTCACCTGTGCTTTTGGATGGGACCAGTGTGTTCTATGTAGTCCTAGACCTTGTAGTTCGGATCCTGCTGCTAGAGTTCTGGGTACGGCTCCTTGGAAGAAATTCATTATTTAAATGTGATGTAATAACTAGATATGCAACTCTTAGGGCACAACTGTTTCTTGGGGGATCAAATGACAAGGACATTAAGGTGCCATCTGATAAATTTATACTGTCGTTGACTATAGTTGGAAGCCTGACATTGACAATGAAGTTTCCAGAAGTACATGCCTGACTTTCACGAAGGGTTTTATATTCTATGGAAACTTGATAATATTAGGAGTCTTAAAATCCATGTCTGTGTTATTAGGCAAAGAAAGACATTAAGACAGTAAGGGTAGTGGACTTATGCTTTAGGGTGGATTAGTGATAGGTATCATTGATGATTTTGGAAAAGCTCATCCCCTTTTATGTTTCCATTAGGAAATCAAATGAGGCTCAATGAAAAGAAGTGGAGATCTGGTACTTAATGATCAGTTTTAGAAAGTGAAGGAGAGAGACTAATGACTTAGTGTTAAGGCACTGCCCTGGTCCTTGTTCATATAATTTGTTCTGGAGTTGAATTGAGTAAAATGCAAGGGCCTTGTCAAATCTTAGCTCCTGAAGTACTACGCAAACCTCTTACAAGCATGGACTTACAAGATTTATCTGTGCAGGTGTTACACGACATCTGTAGAATTCATTATGTTTTCATCAGCTGTTTCACCTGCATTAAACTTTCTACCTCTGAACTGTAATTCCTGTTGTTTTAGTTATGAAGGTGATACATATTCTATGTGAATCATGTATTCCTGATCAGATATTCTCCCATCTATTTAACTCTGGACAGAAGAAAAAAGCAACAACTCGTTCCTATGAACCAGAAGCATAAATCTGACTTGGTATCTAGCTGCAGTCCTTTGGTGCATGCGACATTCTGAGGGAATAACGTTTGCTCTATTATTCCTTGTGCCTTATAAATCATATGCATGACTAGCAGTATTTTTCATTTTTGCATTTTATGATAGAGTTCTTTAGATTCAGTGACCTAATTCATAAGATCATAGATTTAGAACTGTAAGGGACCTTGGAGGTCAGAAGTCGTCCAGGCCAGTGATGTCAAACTCAAATAGAAATAGAGACCTGGGGGTGCATATGGACTTTAAAATTGCAAATGAACATTATCTGTGTCATATTGTGTTTTTCTTTAGTTTGTCAAACATTTCTCAATTCCATTTCAATCTGGTTCAGCTACATTCCAGAGTTTTACTGGCTCCTTTTGGTGAGTTTGGCTCCTCTGCTGTAGACCAACTCTTCCTTTTAGAGATGAAGAAAGAAGCTTAGAGAAATATTAAATGATTTACCTGAAGTTACAGAAATAGTAAGTGGTAGAGTCTTTCTGTCCATACCTCCTTTCTGACTCTCAGAGGAGCAGAGCCACAGGCTAGAGAGGAAGAATTTGCGCCAAGTAGGTAGCTCCTCTGGCACTCTTCAAATAACGGGATCACACAGGTAGCAAGAAGTCTTCCTACAAAAGAAAAATAACCAAGGGAAAGGGATTCTATGCCTGCTCAGTCCTTTCTGACATCAGGAGGTAGAAATGGAATAAATTGCAATTAATGTACTGTGGCGACACCGCTACTCTGCTTTTGGCATTTACGTGTCCTGATCTTGCCACAACTCTTAGCTGAACAGTAAATCAGTTGATAAATATTTATTAAAGCAACTAATATGTGCCAGGCATTATGCTAAGAGCTGGAAGTACAAATGTGAAAAAAAAAGGCTGTGCCTGCCCTCGAGGAGCTTGTAGTCTGGTAAGAGAAGATAACACTCAGAATAGGAAGCCAAAAAGAAGAAAGGGTGGAAAAGGCTCCTACAAAGAGGCATGGTAAATGGAGGTTTCGAGTTCATGGCTCCTCTCTCCCTAATCACAGAGGCCAAGAGTAGTGATGAGATGGAGACCCAAAGCTGATGAGAATAGGACATGTCCCTGTTCCTTTCACTTGATATTTGTGAATATAAACCATCTGAACAAAGTGGGTGCATCCTTTACCTATCCCCAAATGTATCACAGCAGCAACTACATCTGCAAACCTGCCAAGAATGCAGGAGCAGAGAAGGCCTTCTTATTGACTACTCAAGCAAACTTGTGTTTGGCTTTTGCTAGGGCTTTCTTTCTTACTGGTGACCAGTGGATGATTGGGATCTTAATTCCTGATGGGAATTATCAATAATTAATAACTAATTGGGATGCTTTGTTTCTTAATTCTAACATAAGTTGTATTGGAATTTTGGAAAGCATCTCTTTTAAGAGCTAGGATCAGAGCAGCTATTATTCCTTCTGAAAGTTATTGCAAATGCTTCTGTGTGAATATAAAACTATGCAAATTTAGGAAAATATTTGCTTATTATATTGGAGCACGGAGAAGTGAATGTAGTTTCATTAGATTCTCTTAGTACACATTTGTAACTTGCTGGAGCTTTAATGGCTTTTAGACTTCTGTGAAGAAAATAAACTTGTCATTAATAATGCAGAGGGTTATATTGCTGATTAAATGGAAGACTTTTGAATGCTACTTTCAGCAGAAGGCACTCATAAATGAGTATGGTGTAGAGCCCATTTTGTTTGGTATAATAAGTAAATATAATTTTGATTCCAGCTAATTCAGGGCCATTTTCAGGACCATATTAAAAATATTTGTGTGGAATTGAGTCTCTGAGATAATCAGATTTTATTTCCAGTGTCAGCATCTAATTGATGCTTAGGGATTTAGGATTCAATTACTAGAGAAATGTTGGGAAATGCAATTCAATTGCTCTTTCTTTGAATTCGTTGTAGTCTTAATTTTCATTCGGCTTGGTATGTGGGAAAGAACGCTAGACTTGGAGTCAGGAGACTTGAGTTCAAATCCTAACATTTACTTCCTGTACTACCTCACTGCTTAAGGAGATGACAATCTCTCTAAGGCTCAGTTTTCTTATATGCAACACTAGGATAATAATACTTGAGATAATAGTTGCAAAGGCGTTAGCATAGTTCCTGGTGCAGGAGGTGCTTAATAAACGCTCTTTTCCTCCTTCCCTCCCCTCCTGCCTCATTGGGCTCTTATGAGAAAGTGTTCTGCCAACCTTAAAGTGTTATATGAATGTGAATTGTTTTTACTAATGTTATTTTAATAATAATGATAATAGATCTTGTCTTCATGCTCTTTTTCCCTCCTCCCTTTGATCACACCTGTTGAAGGTGGAGAACCCAGAATTAATTTGCTTTTAGTATTTCTGAATGTTGACATTTGCACCCCCTTTTTAAACTCAGTACACATTTCAGAATTGTCCTAGGGAATTATGAATTAGAAAAAAGAAACAAAAAGTTCCTGAAGTTTCTATGGAAAATTGTAAATTAGTTTTAATGACAGAAATCCCAATTTCTAGCCATTACTGAAAGTATTTTGTTGTTGAGTCGTTTTAGTCACGTCTATTCTTTTTGAGCCCGTTTGGAGGATTGTTGTTGTTGTTTTTTGTGTGGCAAAGATACTGCAGTGATTTGCCATTTCCTTCTCCAGCTCATTTGACAGATAAGGAAACTGAAGGCAAATAAGGTTAAGTGACTTGGCCAGAGTCACACAGCTAGTGTCTGAAGCTGGATTTGAACTCAGTCTTTCTGATTCCAAGCCCAGTGCTCTATTTACTGTACCACTTAGCTCCCTGCCAAAAGCTAGTTTTACGTTAAAATCACTGTCCTTTTTTACTTAGATGTCAGTCTCAGTATTTATGCAAGATGCCTAAGAAAAGGAACCATAAAAAATTCATTTTCTTCTTCTTCTTCTTCTTTTTTTTTTTTACAAAATAGTGAGAAAATTATTTTTCCTGGTTTGTTTGGAAAGTAATTGTAGGGTTGGCTTTATGTGAAATTGTGAGATCAGTGAGGATTGTCTTCAGGTCCTCCCTTGAAGAAATACTTTAGTTTCTCCTTACTTTAGTTATTATCTACTCTCCATAACTCAGCTTTCTCTCTTCTCACCCACCCCTTTAAGGTGCCCTGTGCTCTCTTCCCTCTTCTATCAAAACCTTTTCTCAGGAAAACAATATAATGTGACTTATAGTAAGGAAACATAATTGTTGTTTTTAAATATTTAGAGTCTTATTCGGGAAGAGGTGTTAAATTAATTCTATGTAGCTTTAAAGGGGAGAACTAGGACCAATGAATAAAAGATATCTATGGAGACAGATTTAAGCTCAAAAGACAGAGGGAGATCCTAGCAATTGGACGCTGCTGCAAATGCAGAGGGTTGCCTGGAACTCTAGTGAGTTCTTAGTCACTGTATTTGAGAAAAGGCTTAATGATCTTCTGTCCTGCAGTAGAGGTTTATGCAAGGGGTCAGATATTGGATTAGAGGCATCTCAACTTAAGTCAGTGCATAAGATCTCCCAGGGCTGTTTGCTCAGCATTGATACCACTTGTGAAATGAAATATTTTGTTCTTCATTAAAGACATTTCAGGTGTCAGTAGAGAATATCTGGGTAGGTGTTGTCAGGGAAATTTGCTGTCAAGTCATGTCAAGTAGTCATAGGCCTGTTGGTGCCAACTGATACTGATACCTGACAGCTGATTGTTAAATATTCAATGTGAATATGTACACAGACATGGGAAAATGCTACAGATGCAGGTTTGATTTATTGTTTTGTTGACTGATTTAACCTCTGTTTGCCTTAGTCTCCTGGAGAAGAAAATGGCAAACCACTCCAGGATCTTTGCCAAGAAAACTCCCTGGACAGTACTGTCCACGGGGTCCTGAACAGCTGAACCTGAACTGCAAGAAGTCCTGTTTTACAGTATCAGCTCTGATTTGTGGGAGCTAATAGAATATTTTTGGAACCTAAAAAGATTTACATAAATTAGCTGTAAGTAAATTCTTCAGATTCTTTTTGATGACATATTGGCTACTTTTATATAAAAGAAGGAAGACTGGAAACAGGCATAAATATTTTAAATTAAATATAATGCTATAAGGACTGCTGCTAAAATTAAAATTCTTAGAAATTTCGCTTGCAGATTGAATGTCCTGGAACATGTGGATCTCTTCTCAAAGATAAAATCCACTGTTACACATATGATTCACCTCCATGCATATATTTTGTATCACAAAGTACTGATTTTGGTGATTGGTGAGATGTCATATACTTTGTTGAGGAAAAAAAGGAAAAATAGCATCAGGAGGTGATAGAGGATATTCTCTCAAATTCCTCTCAGAGGAATATTATGATTCATAATATTGGGAAATTAAACACTATGTAATTTTTTAGAAGGTTGCCCTCTCTGAACATTGTCAAGATCTTTTCTCTTTCCTCCACCCAACCCCCATTTTACCGATTATACCATCTCTAGACTAGTAGGTATACTCTGGAGATGAAAATTGTACAATGTGTATTCTGGGGAGAACATGCCCATTTCCCCTTTAAAGCCTTGTACTGGTCACTTTGCCAGCTCTGATGGAAACTAGGCAGTTCTGGGCTTGGTATAAAAACAAGGTTTTATAGATAATGTTATGGCTTTGGAAATGAAGGCAGAGGAATCAGTGGGTTGGTGTGGAGAGTCTGAAATGCATATGATCCCACGGAGCAATAGAGCTTCTTTACTGCTCTGCGTCTGGAGGAGTGGGGGTAATGGAAGACTATCAATTATTGGCAGAGAATAGGAACTGGAACGACCTCCTTAGAACTGTACTTCGTGTTCTTCCCAATTCTGAAAACCCTCACTTCTTCCATCTGCGCTCTTCTAATTCCTGTGTAATCCCTTTGCAATGTCTTACAGAAATACAAAATCCACCATGAAAAAGAAATGCACTTTGTTGATAATCTGGAAAAGGAAAACTTAGTAAGGGCAGGAATAATCACCTGGGGGCTTCAGATGCGCGCCTTGGACAAGGCTCGATCTACTTGGAGTCGCAAAACTTAATGCTTCTTTTTCTTTTCTCTATTTTTTTCCTAGCCATCTGGTGAAGCACGGTTCTGGGTGCTTTGCTGTCTTCAAAGTAGGCACGAGTTACTGATCGGCTTACTCTGTTATAATCTAATAGGGGAGAGAGTGAAGAGCTAATGCACATCCTAGTGCATGGAGCATTAGATCTAGAGTCAGGAAGACCTGAGTTTAAGTCTGGGCTCGGAAGCTTCCTAATCGTGTGACCCTGGACAAGTCAAACCCTGTGTGCCTCAGTTTCCTCCTCTGTACAATGAAGACGACAATGGCAGCTCCCCTCTGGGGTTGTTGTGAGGATCCAGTGGGATAATATTCATGAAATACTCAGCGTGGTGTCTGGCTGATTGGAGGTGTGACATAAATGTTAGTTATTATTGGTGGTGATGATGATGATGTTGGTGTATAAAAGTTTTGGGACACCTGATGTTTATGTGTAAACATGGGTATATGTTAATATATACATGTGTATTCTTGTTGTTCACTTGTTTCAGCCATGTCTGACTTTTCAAGACCCTATTGGGGTTTTCCTGGCAGAGATAGTGGCGTGGTTTACCATCTCCAGCTCATTTTGCAGATGAGCAAACTGAGGTAAACAGAGTTAAGTGACTTGCCCAGGGTCACACAGCTAGTAAGGCCAGATTTGAACTCAGGAAGCTGAGTCCTTCTGCCTCTGGGTCTGGCACTCTGCACCCTTTGCCACCTAGCTACCCAATAAATGTGTATTTGTATGTACAAATATGGCCAAATACATGTGTAACACAAAATTACGGAATCAGGAAGGGCTATTAGCAAGTTCATGGAGTCAGGGCTCTTTTCTCTGTGAATTTCACGTACATGTATACATATATGTATATGTACACATATATTTATATATATATATCTTGCTTATATATAGTTTACATCCTATCTTCCCATTAGGCTGAGTTCTGTAAGAGTTGGGGCTGTCTGCTGCTTCTCTTTAACATGGTGACTGGCCCATAGTAAGGTGGTTAATAAATGGTTATCTGCTACTTAGACTTTTATTAGGAAATACTATAATTTATTAGCTTAAGTAACATTTTAATTCTTTGTAGAAAAAAAGAGAGTATTGACTGTGGCTGGGATCCTGATGTAAAATGCAAGCTGTGAGACTCAGACACACTGTCATTTGTTCGTGTTAACAGGCACACGTGCTACTTTAATGAAGGAAGGCCATTTTAGTCACAGCAAACAGATGGCTGACCTCGGCGACAAAACACAAAGGGGGTGTTTAGGAATCTGTGCTGACGGCCTTTAATGGGGATATGTGTTATTGTCTGATCTTCATTCTTGAGCGAATCAGGGAGGTGATGCCATGACATACGAGTGAGTCGGTAGCATACACGTGGACGCAAGCCACACAGCTTTCAAGCTAAGCTTTCCAGAGAACCCTCCTTTCTCATTTGTTTACCTGCCTACTCACCTGCTTCCTCACCAACTTGAATAGCAGGACAGCTCTGGTTCCCTTGTTCAAGTCAGAAGTCTGAGCAAAAACGTTCTTTTTCTTCATAGCAGGGACATAGTGTTATCCCATTAAGAAGACATTACATTTTAGTACCAGTCCTCAGAGCAGTTTATAGCCACTTTTTTAAGTTGAATTTTTTTCTCTTATTATTATTATTTTAATCCAGAGAAACTTGAAAATGTAGAGTTAAGGAATCATAGTAAAGACAGTCTTCAAGGTACACAGTTGGCCTATGCTTACAGAGTAGCTGCTGACCCTGTAACTGTTGAAACTCCCCATGCCATTGCCATGGGAACCATTGTAAAAAAATGAACCAATATCATAGCTGCTGGTGCTGGTGAGCTGTTGGGCAGAGCCGTCGGGCAGAGCCATCAGTCCCTTTACTCCCTCTGATTTTTCTGTGGGCTGGGATACTCCTTCCCTGGGTTGTGACTTTCTAGCCACTCCCTTGGCCCCCTTCTTGCTGGAGTTGTTTCCTTTTAAACCAGGCTGTAAGTAGTGGTAGATGAGTGGCTAATTAGCTTCCCTTTTGTACCCAGATAAATCTTGGTGAATGATATTTTTTTTTCTGTGCTCTGTGAAGGTGTGATTCCCCTCTCACTCCCTTCTCCCCCTGGCCCACAGCACCTGCCAGATTTTCCTTAGCAGAAACTGCACCTTTAAATCCCTTTCCCCTACTGGGTATCATCCCCCATCTCCCCCTTTAGCATGCTACATTCAAGCACAAACACACACAGTTCATTGACCACCAGTTTTATGATATTTGAAGGCTCAGACACAAAATAACCTTTTAACATAAAAGGATAACTGTTTCCCAAGCCCTGAGGGAAGTATCATTCTCCAAAGGAGTCTACTTGTGCTTTTAGGAGAGAGAAGGCAAAGGGAGGAGGAAATGAAAATTCCCAGCCTTGGCCTGAACAGATTCTTAGTGGTGTAGGCCCCACCCTGAATGTGACACGTGCGTAATTCATCTATACTGCCTTGGCTCAGTAGTGTCCCCGTGGGTGCTGGTGATTTCTCATGCACTTTCGTGGCAACTGTTCTTTGGCTTTTATGTTCTTGGATCTCCCTCCTCTTCTCTTTTTGTTCCCACAAGTCTAAAAGGTAAGGAAGTAGCCTGGGAGTCAAGGCCACCCTCTGCACAAATAGAAACAGATACTTCTTCCAAAGTCTTTTGAACCACCATCTTCTGGAGGGCATGACATTGTGCCCAAAGGTGCATTATACAAACTGAAGAAAAACCCTTAAAAACAAACAGAGAAAGGGAAGAGGGTATGGCACTGGGGCAAACAGGGCGTCCTGCACACTCCCCTGCCTTCATCTTCCTCTCGCCTCCACATGACCCTTTATTCAAGTCGATACTATCACAGTTCTACCTGTGTGACCTTGGATAAAGTCTCTTCATATCTCTTGACCTCATTTTTCTTATCTAGAAAACAGAGAGATTTGGGCTAAATGAATTCTATAGTCTTTTTCAACTCTAGATCCTTGTCTTTGTAATAAGAATCACATAGTTTCTAGACCATTTATAAACTCTAATTTGGCTATTGGCACTCTAAATGTGAGATCCTTGTCAGATAAATGGATGCACTAATGGAGGAACTGAATTATATCAACTTTCACATCTTTTCTTTAAACAAAACAAGGAGTAAAAAAGGAAGTTGTAGCCGAATGGGAGGCCAGCTCACAGGTTCTCTCTGAAGAGGCATATAAAAGGAATTTACAGACTTGGTTTTGTCATGTGCTCAAAGACAATGAGAAGCATAATTTAATGGGATATTTGTTCAATTTATATTATATTATAATCATATTATAATCTTCATATTATATATTTACAGAATTACCGATGTGAAAACAATCATAGGCTATGCAGCAATTTCTAGAGGCAGCTGGGTGGCAGAGGAGATAGAGTACTCAGCTTGGAGTCAGGAAGTTCAAATCTGGCCTCAGATACTTATTAGCAGTGTGACCCTGGGCAACTCAATTAACTTCTGTCTGCCTCAGTTTTCTCATCTCCAAAATGTTAATAATAACATGATCTGACTCACAAGATGTGTTGCCAAAGTAATATTCACAGCACCAGTGGCAACTATGAATATGCTGGCATAGGTCTGAATCACAAAATCTAACAGACTCTCCATATAGAAGACGGAAGCAAAACATTTATTCAGATACCAGAAAGTTGAATTCTATTACCAGAAAACCAAATTCATCAAGGCAAGAAAATACACCTTATCACTGCAGGAAACAACACCATCCCAAAGCCTTCTCACAAAGAAACACTCACAATACTAGCTGTCTGCTTGCCTGTGTCATCTCTCTCTCCCTCCTCTAACCGTTCTGACTTTCAGCTTCCTCTCAGCTCTGCTCCACCCTTCCTGCTCCACCTGTTTAGCAAACTCCTCCCACCACAGGTTCCATGTAATTACATTTGGCTTATTAAGGGGCAGGGAAGATCTTCAAATTCCCATTCCCATTACACAAGGCTGTTGAGAAGATCAAATGACATAGCATTTGTAAAGAACTTTGTAGTCCTTAAAGCACTGCATAAATTCTAGCTGCTCCTATTATTATATTTGATGAAGAGATAGAGAAATTTTATGAAGAGGTAGCTCAGTGATGTCCTCCAAATTACATGAACATATGTTCTGATATTTGGCAACTTCAGTGCAAAGACTGGAAAAAGATGAGGATGGTTAGAGATATAAGAGAAAATTTCAATCAGGAATAAAAAACAAGAAAAGCTAAGAAATTATAAATTATATAGTAGCCTTATACCCATTTGTCATGAACACTCTCCAAATAAAGAATCAGCTGGCACTAGATATGGCAAACACTTAATAACCTCACAAAAATAAGGTAGATTACATTCAATAGACAGGAAAATGCTTATTATTATTAATGTGGGAGTCATTCCTGAATCAACTGCTTACAGTCAGATCACCAACTTGGTAAAAATGAAAATTAGTACAAAGTCAGAAAGAAGAATAAAAATGAGAAAAAAGATACAGCATGCAATTAACATAGCTCAATCCTGAGCACTTTAAATAAGCTATTGATAAGGAAAAATGAGTAATGAATAAAAGAAAGGTCATGGACCCAGACTATAATAGTTCATAGAGAAGTTTAATTAATGTAAATTAATTTCCATAGCAACAGAAAAAGACTAAAAACTACTTTAGTCAGCAAACAATTGACTTACTTGCCAAGCAGAGAAAGCTGTCATGCAGAAGGAAGGCACTATGAGGTTAGAATATAACTTTTGACAAAAAAAATCTTTCAGAGGATGATGAAAGATTATGAGCAGTATTTACTCATACAGCAGAAAGATCCAACAAAGCAAAATTATCCTGAGGGCATTTAAGTTTGAAAAGGAATGAAGAAAAATGAAAAAGATCTACAAAGATTTTTACAATAATTTTTTTTTAGCCTTCATAGGAAGTAGGGCCATACTTTAGCTCTAAAATCACAGTCCTGGTGCTTATAGAGGAGGTGGAAATAACATAGAGGAAAAACAAAGACAGGAAAAGTGATTGAATTGGACAAATCATACAGAGGGGAGATTCATCATGGAGATGACATAATTATGAAGGTGTTGAGGGACACAAAATATTTGAAGGAGGGAAAGACACCAGTATCGTGGACCTAATTAAAAGTTACTGTGAAGGAAGGCTAAGTTGCTGAGACAGTATCAGCAGCTACCTATATGACTCTATTTCCATGTAAATAAAATTTTTATGAGAAGTATCTGCAGATGAATCAAGAGAATCCTTGATTGGGGGTATTAGTAAGAAACAAGAAGGTTTCCTTAAGTGATATCCCACAGTAGACCACATCTTTACCATCCCAAAATTGACTGAGAGATGTAGAACAAACAAAACCCACCTGTTCTTATTGTTTCCTGTTTACACAAAAGGCAATTTATTCAGTTGAGCAAAATGACACTTTAAAAGCTTTCTTACAGTGAGATGCCTATTATCCACGTAAAATCATTCAACTTTGCCTGAAAGTGCTAATAACAGATAACTTGATGACTCTCTAATCATAAATATCAAGTGAGGAATAAAATAAGGACATGTATGCTTGCCAAGGGTGCTACCACTGTGATGGAGAAGCTCTAAAAGTGATCCTCTATGCATGGATGGTGAGACTTTCCAGAAATTCTTGTTTGTGGATATCATCATACTGCTTGTCTCATATCCAGGATCCTTGCAGAGTCTTCTGGGAAAAGGGCTGTAACTAGTTCAAGAGTTTGATCTAATTATCCACAGAAGAAAAACCAAGTGATGGAGAATATTAATTGTCCTGATTATGACATACAGTTCAGTGGTTCTCAGCCTGTGGGTTATGTTCAATTTGTAACAATGTATCCTGCATATCAGATATTTACATTACGATTCATAACAATAGCAAAATTACAGTTATGAAGTAGCAACAAAAATAATTTTATGGTTGAGGGTCACCACAACATGAGGAAGGTTGGGAACCACTGAGTTAGATAGTCAACACATAAAGCTTGCCCATCAGTATATGTCTTTAGGACAGATTGTACATGGATGAGGTGGGACTAGACTTAAGCAAGAGGAGAAGAGTATATTAGATTGTCTTCAGGAAATTGTAAAAATCCTTTAATTACCACAAGTTTATTCCAAAGACAAAGGTCCATAATTTTAATACTAATATTCTAAAATGGTTTTTATATGATTATGAAACATAGAATACTACGACCTCATAAGAATTAAAAATGAGTGTCAGTCACAGAAGCGGAGTACGCATGAGTAAGCTGTTAGGAAAGAACAGACTGGGAATGTGCAGCCAATGTGGGCTGGTCATATTGCAAAAGCAAGGGATTATGGGCAGACCAGGTATTCCAGTGACATTCTCAGGAGGACGTGAGGAAGGCTTCTGACATGTTGGGTGGATTCCCTCTGCCAATCTCATGGGATAACATTGATAAGGATTGCACAGGATGGGTAGGTAGAGATTAGTTACAATCTGGGGAGAATGCCCAAATTGGTTAGCTCACAGATCCATTTGATCATTAAATGGGGGTGTACTGGAAAGACTAACCCCCATTAAAGAATTATTCCCGTGGGAAGATATGGTCTTGTTCTAAATGATTGGTTGGTTGGTTGCTGTCCTTCATTCTCAGAGAGGACCAAAATGTCATCACTATTGGAGTCAAGTTACAGTGTGTCTGATTGGCCGATCAGATCAAAATGAGCTTACTTGTTCTAAATAATTAGATGGCAAATGAACTATTGAAACAGAAGTCACTCGTAAATTGGAAATTGCCAGTATTTCCTTTGAAAAATGCCAGCTGTGGGGTGGGTAGGTGGCACAGTGAATGGAGCACCGGCCGTAGGGTCAGGAGGACCTGAATTCAAATCTGGTCTTAGACACTTAACAAAAAAAAACGAGCTGTGTGACCTTGGGCAAGTCACTTAACCCCAACTGTCCTGCCTTCCCCCTCCAAAAAGCAAAAGAAAAAAAAGAAAAGAAAAATGTCAGCCATATCTTAAAACAATTTTTTTGGGAGTGATTTGCACATAGCATTTATAGAACAAATAACTAACACTGGAAAAGCACTTATATTTAAAAAACACATACATTATTTCATTTGAGCTTCACAATAATACTGTGGGGAAAACCACCACAGCGTTATCATTCCTCTTTTATAGATGAGGAGACAGGCTAAGGTTAAATGACTTGTCCATGGTCACACAACCACTGACAGCTACAGTATTTGAACCTCTGTCTTGGATTCCAAATCCGGTGTTCTTTCCATGACAACACCTGGCTTTCTTTTTTTAAAAATATTTTTTGTAGGGGAGAAGGCAAGGCAATTGGGATTAAGTAACCTGCCCAAGGTCACACAGCTAATAAGTGTTAAGTGTCTGAGGCTGGATTTGAACTCAGGTTCTCCGAATTCAGGGCTGGTGCTCCATTCACTGTGCCACCTAGCCACCCCATGGCTGACATTTTTCAAAGGAAATACTGGCAATCTCCAATTTATGAGTGACTTCTGTTTCAATAGTTCACCACCTAGCTGCACCCCGCACCTGGCTTTCTTTAACAGGCATTTGAGATAATTGAGCAGGATCCCCCAGTGTAGATGAAAAAAAAAAGTACCACAGAGTTTGGAAAAGAAAACAAATTGGAAGCCAACCATTTTGTTATCGCCGCCGAGCACAACTTCTTTTTGCTGTGTACAAACGATCTCAGGCAGATCTTTTTACGTCTTTAGCTTCCATGGCTGGTTTGTTTTTCATCATCTGTCTGTGAGGCTCCAGGAAAGGCAAAGCTTGGTAGGACTGATTTGTTAAGTGATAGCTACACTTGACCTGTGAGAGTAAAAAACAGATTAAAGGCAGGGTGTGGTGCTTGGCAACATTGAAATGTGGACCCATTTTGTTTCTGCAAATCTTCCCTCTTCTTTCTACTCACCTACTCCTTTTCTGCTATGCCTCCTGATACTCCTCCTGTCCCACAGTAATCTGGTACCTGTAGTCTCCAAAATTCTCCACACACTCTGCCTGGTCCCACGATCTGCTAAGTGTCTAGGGCTCCAAATTGTTCTTTGTGTTATGTTGAAGGCAACCAGGACATCATCCTATTTGGAGCTGAAGAGATGAGCTCAAGAGACACTGTTGGACGTGCAGTGTGAAGCTATGGGCTCAATCTGAGAGACATCTCATCTTCACTTGGTTACTTCAGGTATTTGCCTTGTATCAAGGTTCTGAACCTAGTACAGAGGACCTGGCACATAATTGTAGGCCCACACATGTCAGAGTACCCTAACTTGACTGCAGGAGCAGCCGGTTACTTACCTCAATCAAGAAGGCGCTAGCACATTTTCAAGAACAGAAGAGTCATAGCTTGGAGGGGCAAACAGAGAAAGTTTATTGAGTCTTCTCCATGGGGAAGCCTTACAGGCAGATCTTAAGGCAGACTTCAAAACTATCCCCAAAGCTTAAGGCTTATATACCCCAGATGCATATGACAAAAAGCAGAGCTCAGCTGAACAAAATCATGAGAGGGGAGGTGCAGTCACAAGGGCATGAAGGCCCCAGGGTGCGGAGATGCTAATCTGGAACATGTGGTAACCACACATGGGAGAACCTTGAGCAATGTTCTGAACTCTACATGACCCAGCTTGTTCCAGGGCCTCAGCACTCCCTGTGCCTCAACATAACCACCTGCAGCCTATACGTATTTCCTAACCCTCACACACACAGACAATTCAAGTAGCACTCATAAAACTTGTGCTCCTGGTCACTGGTCTGAGAAGAACAGTAGCCAGCTTCTCATATAGTCTCAGAGATATTTGTCTTGGAGGCATCTGGCTGGCACAGTGAATAGAGCTCTGGGCCTGGAATGAGGAAGACCCAAGTTCAGATCCTTGCAGGGCTGTGGTGAGGATCAGCTTTGTAAGTAGTAGGTAGATGTCATATAGATAGTTAGTTCCTTTCCTTCCCTCCCAGGTTTGAAAGCACCAAGAGCTATGGAGCATCATCTGTTTCTACAACAATGACTCCTCTCTAAATTTCTGTTCCTCTTCTCAGAGACTTTGTTTAGCTGAGTGTATCTTCTGAACAAAGAGATGAAGTGATGCGTGATATGCTTTGTGAGACTGCAAGGAGGAAGTGCTTTGGAGACATGCGTTCTAGATTCATGGCCTAGGGAAAAGCCCTCCTGTACCTCATAGTTTCCCATTAAACTTAAGAAGCCAATGGATGAATTAATGAGTAAATAACCGAATGAATCAAAGGAATAAGCAATAAGTGCTGATTGTGTGTCAAGCACTGCACTAACTCTGGGGATCCCAACGGAAAAATGGAACTGTCTGCTCTCAAGGAGCTCTCACTCTGTACAACATATATAAAAGAGGTCAGCCATAGAGAAAATGGTAAAGGCCTGGAAAGTCCTAAAGATACAGCAGTAGGGTGGATGGGAAGGTCAAATATGCAACAGTCTGGAGTAGCGATGGGGAACCTGTGGTCTGGAGGCCACATGTGGCCTTCTAGGTCCTTGGGTGCAGCCTTTCGACTGAGTCCAAGTTTCATAGAACAAATCCTTTTATTAAGGGGATTTGTTCTGTGAAGTTTAGATTCAGTCAAAGGGCTGCACTTGAGAACCTAGAGGGTCACGTGTGGCCTTGAGGTCACAGATTTCCCACCCTGATCTAAAGTGTATAAAAACTGGAAAGGCTGTAAGGCCTGTAGGACCTTAGGATGGAGTGGCAGTATAGATACTAAGACCTAGAAGTCTTCCATCTTTCTATCATAGAGTTATTGTGGGTGAATCCCTGCTCACCTCAGTGGTATGAGCAGCAATATCAGGTACAGGTACTCCACTTACCAAAAGCGAATTTGAAAGTAATGTTCTTTCCTGTAGAAGTAGTGATTGGGTGGGGGGTAGTGATTGGGGGTGAGTATCCAGCAGGGGTAGGGAGAGGGTAGGGAGAGAGTCACTCCTAGGGTGCTTATTCTACCTGACTCTCTGGTTTTCAGATGGGCTGTGGGTTGCTTGGGGTAAGGGAAGGGAAAGGAAAGTGTACCCTTAGTGGTCTCTCCACTTGGTCTACATGGGTGCTAGGTGGCCTAGGGCGGGGGAAGGTGGGCACTTGATGTGCCTCATTTTAAAAGCTATTTTTAAGCTTCCTTTACATGTCTTTCTTATCTTTTATAAGTAATCTTTCTTCTCAATTTTCCTTTCTGATTACATGTGTAATTTCTTTATTCAGTTTCACTTTTATGCTTAAGAATAGGTATTGTGTAAAAATCATGTGGAGTTAGTCAATAGTCTTTTGTTAAATGACTCCTCTGTGTCAGGCATTGTCCTAGGTGCTGAGGATACAGACAAGAATGGAGTACACATACATATATGCGTAATGATGTACGCATAATGGTGCTAATTAATAGCCAGTACTCTAAGGTTTACAAATAGTACCTCATTTGGTCTTTGTAACAGCCTTGGAGAAAGGTACTATTATTATCCCCATTTTACAGAGGAGTAAATGGAGTTTAAGTGACTTGCCCTGGGTCCCACAACTAGTATCTCTAACACCATGCAAGAGCAGCTTCCCAAAAGAATGCTGCTGTGAACAGCTTTTAAGGTTCAGATTACACAGTATAGTGAACACTCCATTTATTCCATTACAGATCAAGGCAAACATTCACAATAAATCACAATATAATTTCACAACATTACATCTTATCACAATATAGTGTTCACAACAGCTTAACATTTAAAATGGCCACATAGTGTTCACCAAAGTGGCCACAGTATTAAGAACAAAGAACAAAAGAATAATCATCTGGTTTCCCTAAGGAGGTTTGCCTCCTCACTCAGGCATTCAGTCATCTCACAATGCAATAATCAATCTTCCACTCATGGGGCAATCATAGATTAACTTAATCAGTCACTTATCTAGCAATCAGTCACTAAATACAGTCATTAGAAAATTACACAAACCCTCCACCCCTTGATGTCTAGTAAACTTCAATTTCATCAGGTACAAGGAGAGGT
>CM053589.1:3171047-3198786 GCA_028646515.1 Pseudochirops corinnae | reverse complement strand
TAAAATCAGGGATGAAACAAGGGGATATCCATTGTTACTACTTCTATTTGACATAGTACTAAAAATGCAGGCTATAGCAATAAGAAAAGAAAAAAATTGAGAAAATAAACATAGATTAAGAATAAACAAAATTACTACTATTTGCAGATGATATGATTGTGTACTTAAAGAACCCTAAATGAGTCAAATAAAAATTAATTGAAGCAATAACTTCAGTAAACATGCAGGCTATAAAATAAATTCATTATTCAAATCATTAACATTTATATATAATACCAATAAATCCCAGCAGGAAGAGTTAGAACAAATAATTCCAATTAAAATGACTACAAAATATATGAAGTATTTGGGATTCTGTCTATTAAGATACACATAAGACCCATATAAATGGAACTACAAACTACTGTTTACAGAAATACAGATATAGGTGGCACAGTGAATAGAGCACTGGCCCTGGAGTCAGGAGGATCTGAGTTCAAATATGACCTCAGATACTTAAAACAAAACTAGCTGTGTGACCTTGGGCAAGTCACTTAACCCCAATTGCCCCTCCAAAAAACAAAAGAAAAAAAAATACAGATATAAATAAAAGGAAAAATATTAATGGGCCTTGGGTAGGATGCGTCAGTAAAATAAAATGACAAAGCTACCTAAATTAATTTACTTATTCAATGTAATACCAAAGGATTAATTTATGGAACTAGGAAAAAATAAGAACGAAATCATATGGAGGGAAAAAAGATCAAGAATCATAAATGAAATAATGAAATGGGAATGAAAGGGGCCTAGCAGAGATGGATCTTAAATTGTAACACAAAGTAGAATCATTGAAACAATCTGGTACCGGATAAGAATAGAGTGGGAGATTAATGGACTAGAGTAGGTATACAAAATATAGGTTAAGTGACCACGCTAAGCTAGGTTTTGATAAACCCAAAGATCCCAACTAACGGGGCAAGAACTCGCTATTTGACAAAAACTGCTAGGAAAACTGAGAAGTTATCTGGCAGAAGCTAGGTGTAGCCCAACATCTCACATCAAGATAACCTCAAAATGGGTACATATTTTACATAAAGAGCAATATCATAAGCAAATTGGGGAACATTGAAAGCATTATCTGTGAGATCTATGGATAAGGGAGGAATTCATGAACACAGGAGATCACATGAGGCAAAATGGATAGTTTTGATTATACTAAATTAAGAAGGTTTTGTACTAACAAAACTGATGGAACCAAAACTAGAATGAAATCAGGAAATTTAGGGAAAATGAACTTTTTTCAGTGAATTTCTCTGACAAAGGTATCATTCCTTAAATATAGAGGGAACTGTGCCAAATTTATGAAAATAAGAGCCATTCCCCAGTTGATGAATAGTTAAAGGATATGAACAGGCAGTTTTCAGAAGAAGAAATCAAAGCTAACAATAGTCATATAAAAGTGCTCTAAATCACTAATAATTAGAAAATGTACATTAAAACAACTCTGAGCTACCACCTCATACTTACCAGATTGGATAAGATGACAGAAAAGAAAAATGACAAATACTAGAAGAGATATAGAGAATAGGTACACTAATACACTGTTAGTAGAGTTGTGAACTGCTCCAACTATTCTGGAGAACAATTTGGAACTATGCCCAAAACAGTAATTCTCAAAGTAATTTGGTACTCTAAAAAATAAAGAGATTAATAAGTGAATAGATTAGGTTCACAACATACAAAAGCAAATGTATCTAGAACCCTAATATTTGATAAATACAAAGATCTCAGCTCCTGAGATAAGGACTCTTTTTATTGGAAAAAAAAACTTCTTGGAAAATCAGACAGCAGTATGGAATAAATTAATTTTACACCAATACCTCGCACCTTGTACTGGTATAAGTTCTAAATGGAATCTTGGCCTAGATATAAAAGGTCATATTAAAATGTGTTCATTGGAGAACAACAAATTAGAGAAATATGGAAAAATTACCTGTATCAGACTTATGTATATGAGAAAAGTTCATTATCATACAAGGTATAGGGAGAGTTGCGGAAGATAAAATGACTAATTTTGGTTACATAAAATTAAAAAAGTTTTGCACAACAAATCCAAAAAAGCTAAGATTGAAAGGGAAACAATTGTGAAAAAAAATATTTTAAAGACATTTCTCTGATAAAAATCTCATTTTCACAATATGTACGGAACAAATTCAATTTTGTAAAAATGAGAGCCATTCCCCAATTGATGTATAAGGATATGAAGGGAAGAAACTTAGGCAGTCTATAACCATATTAAAAAATGCTGCAAATCTGAAAAATTCAAATTAAAGGAATTCTGAGGTTCTACCTCACACCCATCAGATTGTTAAAGATGACAAAAAGAAAAGTAATAAATATTGTAGGGACTGTGGGAAAACAGACACATTGATGGATTATTTATTGGTGGTCTTGTGAATGGGTACAATGATTCTGAAACACAATTTGAAAGCATACGCAGAAGTTAACTAACAGTAGTACATGCTCTTTGACCCGGTGTATCACTGCTGGGCCTCTATTTCAAAGAGATCAGAGAAACAGGAAGAGGTTTTACATGTGCAGAAACATTTATAGCAGGTCTTTTTGTGAGGGCAAAAGACTGGAAACTAAAATGATACCCATCAATTGAGGAATGTCTGAAAAAGTTGGGGGATGTAAATGTGACAGAGTACTATTGTACTGTAAGAGATGAGGAAATAGATGATTTCAAAGTGACATGGACGGATGTAGAGTGAAGTTTTTGTTGAGTCTTTTTCAGTTGTATCTGACTCTCTGTGACCCCATTTGGGGTTTTCTTGGCAAAGATGCTGGAGTGGTTTGTCATTTCTTTCTCCAGTTTATTTTACAGATGAGGAAACTGAGGCAAATAGGGTTAAGTGACTTGCCCAGGGTCATACAGCTAGAAATTATCTGTGGCTGGATTTGAACTCAGGAAGATGAGTCTTCTTGATGCCAGAATCTGGCACTCTCTATACCTAGCTACCTTAAAGAATGAAATAAGTAGAGCCAAAAGAACAATTTATACTATAACATCAAGATTATAAAAGTGAACAATTTTGAAGATTTTTATAAGCTGATAAAGAATGACATGAGCAGAACCAGGAGCATAATTTATATGATAATAAGAACTCTGTAAAAATAAACAATTTTAAAAGCTTTAAGAACAATGATCAATACAGTGACTGGCAATGAAATGATTCCAGAAGATTGGTGATGAGTCTTGCTATCCACCTGCTTGTAGAGGGTGACAGATTTAACGTGTAAAATGAGATGTGTGTGTGTGTGTGTGTGTGTGTGTGTGTGTGTGTGTGTATAGTCATTGGGGGAATTTATTTTGCTTGACTACATGTATATATGCATATATATGTCTATCTATCTATCTATCTATCTATCTATCTATCTATCTATCATCTATCCATCCATCCATCCATCTGTCTATCTATCTATCCATCCATCTATCTATCTATCATCTATCTATCGATACCTACGAGGAATCTTTTTCTTTTCTCTTTTTCCCCTAAAGGAATGGAAGATAGGGAGAGAAAGAAAATATATTTTTGTTAATTAAAAAAATAAAAGAATTAGGAGGTTGGGGCCATGCCTGAAAGATGTGGCATTTCACATTCGCTTTCCGATGAGGTCTCTAAATTGTTTATTAGCTTTTCTTAATTCCTTCACTTTTTTATGAGACCTCTCAGGTGGGGGCAATTTGGAACTGTTTGTTATGTAAAAACAAAACACATCAATAAAACTTTAAAAAATCATCAAGGAATGGAGTCAAACCACATCAAGAGTGATCCAAAATTGCTAGTTGGTCCAGGTATGTGTGTTTTTCTAATTAGATGCCTCAGCACTAAGTATAGGCCCTCTCACCCCTATGGATATAGGGATACGCGCATGTGCACAGAGGTCCATGGATGAGAGAGTGTGACCCATATTTATGGGTAGATTTTTATATTTGGATTATTCATTTCACATTCTAATGAGTGTTATGATTATGCTTGCATTGTTGCTATGTGGTAAATGTTTCATTTTAAAAAAATGAATATATTGTAGATCTGCCACTTTTAACCTTAGTAGGCATTTCTCCCTATTCTTTTAAGGAAGTGAATAACTAGTTTTTACTAAAAATGATTTTTAGAGGTGGGGAAGAAGACATGATTCTTCAGGAATTTTATCAGCTGCTGAAAGCTCGTGAGGGGTACAAATTAAACTATGTTACTTTCTAAAACTAAAGGGAAGATTACTGTAGTATTGCTCTCATTTTTCATAATTTTATGTAATTGCAGAATAAATAACATCTAAGCAGATTACAAATAATTTCAGAGAAACAACAACAATAATAGTAATTTTTTGTCAGTCTCTTTGAATTCCACGCATGGAGAAGCACCGGGTCCCTGAGACAATGACCTTTCTTACCTCACTCCATACATACTTTGTTGTATGGGCCCAAGTGTAGAGTTACTCCCACTGAAGTCGTTGGTTTGCGCTGCTCCTTTCACTCTTGAGCTATGGTGACAAGATGAGACATAATTAGTCAGAATTAATACCAGCTGAAAAAACCAACCTTTTTTTTTTTAAGAGCTGCCTCCTCTCCCCAACAATGATGCACCTACTTTATGATATATACTATAGTAGAAACCACTTAGAGAACAAAACAGGATTTAACTTTTTATCTGTTATTAATAAGGGTTCTTTTTGCAACAGTTTTCTGCATCTTTTAATAAATAAGAAAATAAAATGGGACATTCTCATCATATTAATATTATTGATTCTTTTCCATACTTTGTTCTGTTAATACCAAGAAAACTTTAGTGCAATGATGACTACTCACATTTAATTCTCTTTTTTTTTCCAGTGAGAAATTGGATGGAAAAACTAAAAGACAAGGTATGAAATATATTTTCTTCTTTTGGATACAGTGTAGAATTTTCTAATAATAATCCCCCATAATGGTGTGGCTTTAATTCATTATCTTGGTCAAGAGGAAAACCATTTTCTTTCCATTTTCCCTTGTCAAACACTTGGAATGCTTCAAAGCTCGGTTCATATACTCCCTGTACATGGCACCTTTCCTGATCTCTCCGAGGAAGAGCCCTCCTTTCCAAAATTCTCTTGTATTCCTTTTGTGTACTCATAGATATACTTCTTGTTTTTCCACATAGAATGTTAGCTACTTGAGGACACAGAGTGATTCATTTTTATTTTTATGTCTCCTGTTGTTAGCAAAGTGCCCAGCACATAGTGAACGTTTAACAAATGCTTGTCGATTGATTAACTTTGCTAGTACTAGTACTATTCATCCACAGAAAGGCAAAGTCCTATACCATTAAATGAATGAATATTTCCAGTAGATGGATATGGTATCTATTCTAGGGAATTCTTAAAACAGAGTCTTTTTCTCTCTTGTGCCTGGCATATTGGTTCCAAATATAGGACCTCTGGTATGGGGCATCAAAAGAGGGTCTGCATGGAGAACTTAGGCTTTGGAAGACAAGAATACAGATCCCAGTCCCTGGTCCTGAATAAGAGGTAAATCTCAGAAGTGGAGATTTGCAAAGAAGAATAATAGCCTCTGGGAAATCCTGAGTGAGACGTCACATGAATATAGACATTGATAATGAGAAACTCAAATAAGATAATGGATGTAAGGCACTTTGCAAATTTAAATGCCAGTTACCATTATTCCGATTAGCCGACAGCCACTAGGTGTCTTCAATCTCATGGCTCCTACTGCTAAGTTCAAACAATGTTTGTAGAGCAACATAAGGATGTGCTGGTCAACGTGTAATAACTCGGCTCCCCCCAAAGAAAAGAAAGGGTGCACACACTTTAAAATTTAATCTGTATTACTTATACTTTCTTAATCTAGATAATCAACAAAACAATAAATCAAGCCTTAATTTTTTAGTAATTGCCTGATTGAAAATCTAACAATGGGCCCTGCTGAGTTGTATACCCCTGGATACAGTTGATTCTCCCATTGGAATAAAAAACCTACTTAACATAGCTGAGCTACCAAAAAAAATGTTTTCCTTCCTTGCGTTATGTCTAACTCCCATGTTCAAATGCTTGGAGATAAATCACTTTCCTTCCAGGTTCAAGTTATTTTTTTATTCCTCCTGATTTATTCTCTCTCTTCAAGTTTGTCATTTTAAATTATTTCCCAGTTTCAAACTGTAATTATTCATATCTATTGCGTCTGGAATTAATTGCCGTAGCTTATGTCAGATTTCATTATTTTCCTTCAGTCCATATTTAACTGGGATTTTAGCTACAAGAAAAATCTTTTCCCCTCTACAACATTAAAGGATTTGCTTCAGATTCCCATAGCTCATCAGGCGATTCTGATAGCTTTTCATGCTGTCAGGTCAGGCATTTTCATGGCAGAATGACCTTTTCAAAAATACATGTGCACAGATTCTCCTCTGCCTCTATTCCCCCCTCAACCCAAGAACTAGCATCCAGTTTTAGGAAATTATCTTTATTCTGTCCAGTTTTTGTAAATTTATGCTGCTAGAATTAGAATGTATTATTCTCTTGAATATTAGAAGCAGTACTGGACTATTTTAATTGTATATTTTGAGATATCAACAAAATAGATGGTATTAGTAGTAGATAGAAGACAATAAAGAGAAGCCCAAAAGTTAAGAACATGATATATTAGCAACAGTCTTATTTTCTGTTATTTTTTATCCCAAAATAAAATATTTCAGCTATATTATGTCTTAAATGTGAGGTTATATGCTATAATGAATAGGTTAACCTTGGAATTAGGAAGAATTGGGGATCCTGATAAACCATATCCCCTGAGAACTTTGGAATTCCAGAACTCATAGCTTGACATTGTCCACAGAGAGTAAATCATTTAAGAATTTTCTTAGTGGAAGAGGGAATCATATTCTATTTATAGAAACAAAGATAGGAAAACAACATTAATTTAAGGGAAATAGAAGTAAGATCCATGTATACACATTTCCTCTGACCCTTGGTGGAAAAAGAGAAAGACTGTTACTTTAATCAGTTCAAAAAATTTTTTTTGGCAGGAAATTATGACTTGCCAGCCTATCCATGTAGCAAGACAAAGAAGAGTCAGACATTGGAAAAGGTACATTAAGGGGTGGCTAGTTGGAGCAGTGAATAGAGCACCAGCCCTGTAGTCAGGAGTACCCGAGTTCAAATCCGATCTCAGACACTTAACACTTACTAGCTGTGTGACCTTGGGCAAGTCACTTAACCCCAATTGCCCTCCAAAAAGCAAAAAAAAAAAAAAAACCAAACCCAAAAAAGAAAAGGCACATTAGAAAACTTATCAGGTTATAGGACTCTTATAAAGAAGATCCTAGCAAGTTGCTTAATAGAAATATTGACATCTACATTAAGCGGAACTTTTGCTTAAGGCAGCAGAATTTTCCTTGATTCATATACTTTAATGGGGACAGGAAGGGATTAGTGGTCATTTTTCTTGATCAACCACACCTTGTTGGGCCTATTAGGCAATTTAGTATAATCATAGCCAGTAGTGTAGTAAAACTTTTCATCAAAGACAATCTCCCCTCAAAGTGCTGGCTTAATGTCAAGTTGTTCTTGGTTCTTCTGGGCATTAGAAAATCCATCAAAAGATCACAGAGATGCCATCACTGCTCTGTCTTTAAAGAAGACATCTGACTCTGAAGGATTGGGTGGATCAGATTGTTATTAGGGAGGAATGTATACGAAAGGAAATAGTAATCACAGATTGGCAAAAAGGCCCTCAAAAGGACTAAAAGACAAGTCATAGGGAAATTTTGTTGATCTTCATCTCTTTCTCATTCTTGCCTTGAATGCCATTATGAAGTTTAATGAAGCTAGTTGCTCCATCCTAGTCCTTAGTCTCAACACAAGTTCTAACATACTTGGCTGCTTCACATTCCTAGATCTCCTAACTACCAATCTTCCAGACTGCCTTTCTCCAAGTCTTTCCATTTTTGTGTCTCAGAGGAACCATCTTCTCCAGTAGCTTTCCTTGGGACTAGCATCAGGCACCTCAGATGTGAGTGATGGTCTGAATTGCTTTTCCAAAGTGAAAATGGACAAAAACTGAGGAAGCAAGAACCAAGACTCTACACATACAGAATAATAAAGACATTTTCCTAAGCAGTTCCATAGAGTTTAGGCTTAGAAGTATACTTAGAATTTTTTCTTTTCAAATAAAAATTTTTCCTTTTCCTTTCCTGTTCAAATGAGATAGCACCTGTAAAGGGCTTTGCAACCCCTACATTGTTATGTAAATACTGTTATTGTTCTTGCAACTTGCTTAGAGGTAACTGTTTCTTTCCTGAACAGATTAAAACCAGTAATATACTGCGTAGCTCCAAAAGGACAGAGCTGCTTGCTCAGCACAATTTATAACATTAACAAAATAAGTTAAATAAAAGAAAAAAATCACAGGCAATACTAAAAAGATTTTTTTTTTTTTTTGCTTAAGAATGATAAATACCTAGGTAGAACATTAGACCTGGAGTCAGGAAGATCTGAGTTCAAATGTGACCCAAGACACTTACTAGATGTACGATCCATTTAATTTTTGTTGCTTTCATTTCCTTGTCTGTAAAATTAGGATAATGATAACACACACCTCCAAAGATTGCTCTAAGGATAAAGTGAAAATAATGTTTTGCAAACCTTAAAATGTTCAGATAGATGCTAGCTCTGTTATGTTTGAAGAAGCTATGTTACTTTGTCACATTTTTATAATTTGTGATTTCTAAAACACAGAAGGTGTCATCAGACATTCTTTTTAAAGGTTGAAAAAAAGAATATTTATCCACTGCCTTGTGCTAATGAAGAACACATTTCCTTCCCCTTTCTCTATTATTTCATTCAAAAATGATATAAAATATGAACTTCTGTGAGGTCCTGTTTGATTTAAAGCCTTGGGAACAAAAATAATTTAAATATGTAAAGTAGATATTACACGAGAGCAACATATTCTGGAGTATTCATTTTCTTGATCAGCTTTTTATTGCTTAAGGCTCTTGGTAATCTATCCAGGAGGGAAAAATTTGCCCTTTTTGCATGTGGATTTGCAAAACCTTGGACATTTCTTCTACAGTGTAGACTATTTCACAATGCATATTTATTTCCACGTCACCTCATTAATAGATTGTATCCATAACTTTTTAATTTACTATTGTCTTTCTTCTCATTTATGGAAAACCAAACCAAACCAAAATCAAACCAAACTGAAACAAAAAAACTCTTTACCAGAGATAGAAAAACTCTTATAAAGTTCAGAATTTTTATAAACCTTTCATACTTATTTGGAAAATCACTGGATGTTTTTTTTCCTTAGGAGAAAATATTTAGTAAGTGGAGGATACTTTTGTTCTTGAATGAAAGGAAAAATTCTTGTCCTCAACCCTAACTCAAGAAAATGGAATAAAGATATGCAGAAGACAAATACATTGCAGGTTTAGAATATATTGCCCTTTCCTAACATTTTAGTTTTCAGCAGGGAACCTACAAAGATGGGAAAGGATTATGGCTGGATTATTTTGACATTTCTTTGTTAACTTATTTTTCTTTCCCATTTTATTTTCAGAACTTCCCTAGTGATTAATTAGGATTTTTAAGAAGAACCAGGAAAAGGTTGAGCAATAAAATGGACTTGCTTCATATTGTCTAATGATAGTTTTTTTTCCAAATGAGCTCCCTTTCCCAAATTCATTCTTTTTCATTGTGTATATTTGTCTTTGTGAAGAAGTTTGGTTGGGAGGGGAAAAGTTTGGGGGGAAGTGTGTGTGTGTGTCCATAAAAAAACCAAAGACTCCAGTTATGGTATCCTGATTTCCTGCACAAGTACACTTGAGAAAACAAGAAAGAGTGCCCAAAATGTTTTCAAGGACCCACCTGTTACCACTTCCAGGTCTTATGTATTAAGATCTTTAACACTTGTTGTACAATACATTCCAGAAAATGCTCTCCAGGCATACCTACTACTCCAGGGAATACAGGGCCACCCAGTGGTGTGATCCAGTTAAACACATCCATCGAACACTTACCTGGCTTACTCTCCCTTCATGCCTGTTCTTCAATATACTGGCTGGTTTTGGAATATCAGCCTGGAATTGCATTCATTCTGCTTTAACATGCAGAACAAACAACTTTAGAGGAGTAGGGGAGATCTTGTCTTTGCCAGAGTCAGTCAGTCAATAAGCACTTATTAAGCACCTGGGACATGCTGGGACGCGCTGAAGGTAACACTTTCAGAATGTCTTGTAACAACCTTTCTGCCCCATTTCTTAATCAATTGCCTTGCCTCCGTTGTTATGGTAATAGCCCACAGATAGGGTATTTGGGAATAGCTTGAGTCTAATTCTTGGAACTAGGTATATTGAGCTACTTGCCAAATTATTGAGAAATCTTGAGGCTGCATTGCCAAGTTAGTATTTTGATGTCACAAGTTATAATGAACCTAATACTTCTAAGTTACCCAACAAAGGGTAAAAGGGCTAATATTAAATTATTCAATCAATTAGCTAGCATTTATTAACTACCTACCGTATGCCAGGCACTATTAGGCACTGAACATACAAAGATATACAAACACACACATACACACACACACACACGCAAACATACAGTGGAAAAAGTCTAATACAAAGGAACAAGGACTGCATTTGAACTTAGAGGATCTGTGTTATTTGCTATGTGAATTATTTTGGGTGAATGACTCTAATCTTCTGACCAAAGTTTCCTCATCTCTAAAATGAGGAAGTTGAACTAACTATCCCCCAAAGGTCCTTTTCAGCTCCAAGTCTATGATATGACCCTTTGAAACATTCCTTCCGCTCAAGAATCTTACAAAGAAGAGGGTTGTTGCATTGATTTCTATCTTCCTTCTTTATGGTGCTGTCCACTTACTTCTCCTGAGTTAACTTCTGGACAACTATTTTGTTTCACCCATGAGCCAATGTACCCATTTCATTGGTACAATCTTTCCCACCTCTCTGTTTCTTTCCTTTCTTCAATTCAAATTTTCTCCTTTTGTGGAAATTTTCTTTCCTGTGGTTTTTGGAATCTTCTTCTATTTTATTTATTTGCAAGTCCCTTCCTTTTCCTTTCCCCCCTCTTCTTTCTTTCCTTTTTCGCTGTATAAATTAATCTTGGATTTAAAGAACCCCAACACCAAAATCTAGGCCCTCATTTAACCTCAAAGACACTGAATATGTTAGAGAGCAAGTCTAAACATGTCAGAATTTGACCCCAGCAGAGATTTTAAATTTCTATCCTTTTAATAGTAGTAACATTTTTGGAAACGCTCTTCATCCATCTTTAATACGAGTTATATTTCTATCACCCCAAACTAATGTTGACAAATGTGCTTATTCAAGTGGTTGGAGGTGTCATTCAATCTGAATGATTTATTTCAGTACATTCTTCCAAGTTTTTGAAGGATCCCAAAATAGTGAAGCCTTTCCCTCACGACTCACACACTTCACTCACTGACTTTGTACCAGTTGCATTCTATTCCATAACACAGCAAATAGGAGAATTCAAAACATATAAAAATATGCCACAGTCCAGCAGTAGGGAGAAATCTAGAGTGGTGGTCTGTTTAGTATTTCAATGCTTGTCTCCTTTTTGTGTAGGCAGGATACATGTCGGGAATGTTGGTGCCTGTGGGGGTTGGGATAGCTGGAGCCCTGTTCATCCTGGGAGCACTCTACAGCATCAAGATTATGAATCGCCGAAGGCGAAATGGATTCAAAAGACATAAAAGAAAGGTATGGAAATAATAAAGAAATATACTCAGTTTCTACAGACTCTTTGGTGGTCAAGTTTACTCCATAAAGGAAATGGTGCCTAATGAAGCTAGGACACTGTTGAAATACACCAGGGCTTTGAATTAGCCATTGCTATTTGTTCTACTTTGAAACTGGGTCTAGAATCTTTCCTTTTTGGCACAAAGAATTTAATATTTTTCTTTTTCCTTTCTCCAGCAGAGAGAATTTAACAGTATGCAAGATCGAGTGATGCTCCTAGCTGACAGTTCTGAAGATGAATTTTGAATTCAACGATGGTCCTATTGTGATATCTGATGATATTATTATTTCATTTTTACTTTTGGGCAAAAAAGGACATTCTGCTGCATTACTACTATCAGGCCCTCTAGCCCTCTGTCCACTGGATAGTGATTTTTCTTTTCAATGAGCAGAAGAGGGCATGCTGTGTCCTAAATGTAGTATGTGATGATGTTTGTTTTCATGCAATTGTGAATTTCCACTTCCATACGCTGTGTCTCCTAAATGTGCAGTGTGCCTATTATACAGTAGGAATGGATAGGATAAAGTTTGGTTTTTTTTTATCAGTGTCTTTTTCTTGTTTGAGATTAATGGCACAAATCTTAGCTGTTATTGTAACTGAGGCGCGCTGAATTTTGGAATCGAAATCTTAATAAGCAATCACTTGTAATGGTCTCTATCCATCTTCTTACCTCGGAGTAATCAAACGCCATTAAATGTAGCCGTAATTTGGAATGAATCGAATCTTTTTCATTGAGGAGATTTGTCAGTACAGCATGATTATATATGAAACTATGGCTACGTCACATCATGTGCCTCAGGCTTCCTGTTCTGTTCTTTCATGCTCCTTTTAGTTCATTTTCTTGGCAAGTAGAATCACAGAGGAACACTAATAGAGCAAATCGATTCACTGTCTAAATGTACTGAATGCATTCTTTAGCAGCACAATATATCTTAACAATCATATCAGCAGAGTCTTAGATTTTCTTCATGAAAATCCATCAACTTATTCGAGGACATAATTTGGTTTTGTCCCATAATAAGAGAAAAAAGAGGTTATGATCTTTGACCCAGTGTTTTGAGCTACTATTTGATTGTGTATATGGGTGAAAGTTGAACTGAATTGCTGAAAGTTTTGCTTTTTCGTTTCTGTACCTCTTTATTGTCGAAGAAATAAGTTATTATGGTGGTAGGTGTCAAGTTGGGCTTCATTAAAAAAAAGACTATCAGAGTTGGTTCAATGGCCAGATCCATAACATGTCTCTCTTTGAACATCACTTGTATTTCTTGAGCTACGTTGGAGCATCATTCCCTGATCTTGTCTTTTGTAATTGGAAATCTGGGACTTATGACTGGCGAAAGCTGAGTCGCAGGGTAGAGAAGAAACAATAATGACATACCTAGAGTTTTATACTTTTCACAGTGCTTTCACACCTCTTATCTTACTTAATCTTCAAGACCTTTCTGGGCAAATATTGTTATCGCCATTTCACAGAAGAGAAACCTGAGGCAGAAATTAAATGACTTACTCAAGGTGATAGAGTGAATCGGTAGCAGTGCCAATATAAGAACTTGGAGGTATTGACTTTCCAGGCCTATATTCTTTTGACTGCACCACTGAGAACCATCCTTAACATCTGAACCATCCTTAAAAAATAGGATTCTATTGTATCAGCTTCTTTAAAGTTGATCCCACTTTATAGTTCTTTAAAATGAAAATTTCCTTCCCCACTCTTTTCCTCTTTTTCTTTACCGGCCACGCAAATTATTTTTTCTCCTTCCATTCTCTATCCATCATGTCAAGCCTCCATATTCTCTCTGGGAAACCAGAAGGACCTTTCTCTTCTTAAATCCATTCTTTACTTATAGCTGACTCAGGTGTTAGAGACTCAGGTGAATTTCTTGCTAAATACTAATGACATAAACAATGATAATGATATAGACATTTTCAATTATTTTTGCCCAGAGAAATGAGATGTGTAGCATTAGATAGAGAGAGTTGAGTACTAAGTAATGCTATAGATAAGACTAAGCAAACATAAGGTAGTGATTAGGGAAGTGGTAAAATCAGAAGTCAGATTTAATAGAAGCCTTGAATAGACATCATGATCTCTTCAAGAGCCATTACCTGCTATAGATGATTGTTTTAAATATTTGTGTATGGAGGTAAATTTTTACCTGTTGTAGGGTTTGTTGGGGTTTAAGCAATTTTCGGGACATATTCCTCAGATCCCAGAGCACTCATCTGGGCATAAGTTTCTATAAAGGTTAGGGGCAACAATAGATTTTTTTCACAAATGAGGTATGGATCTCAGTATCATTTGCTCTGATATTAACAATCATTAGTGCCATAGCCTGTTATTAAACCGATGCCTTAACTAGACTATGGTTAATAAACTAAAGTTATAAACATCAGTACCTACAGAGCACTGAGAAGAATTTAAACCTCTTCTGAGAGGTAACCTCCTTTTTCCTTATCAGTTTCTAGAAGACTGAATGTGAATGATCTATAAACTTAAACTTATGCAAAAAATCAGCCTCTATGGTCAGGGGCTTGTGACTGTTTAAATGTCAGAAGACAAAGAAAAAAATAGACATGTTTTTCAGGTGTCAACCTCAGTGCCATCGGCTATTCAAATAATAGGAGATTTATGATCTTTTTTTGGTTCTTAGGACATCTGTGTCCTGTGAATGACCTAGGTCATAGCATAGCTAACATATCCATTTAAGTCATTTTCATGATGGCAGGAGGTTTATCAAGAAAACCATTGTTCGACTTTGGTTAGTTAGGTGATCAGAAAGAAAGGTCTGGCTGCATCTTATTTAGAAAAGAAAAGATAGACATGTTTTTCAGATGTCAAGCTTACTGGCCTAGGGCTAAATGGAAATTAGGTAAAGATGTCAGGAGAATGAGGGTAGAGGTGGCTAGAAAGAATGTGGGTGATTCAGGTATGGGAATTTGATGATAAAAAAACTAAACTACCATTTGGATTCCATTTTCTCTGTTGAGGAAGATGATCTTCAAATTGGAAAGGGAAAAGCAAATATTGAGACAAATTTGAAGTCCAAGATAACTGAGGACTTAACCTGTTTTGAATGAATTCAAATCTCCAGGCAGAGATGACTTTCAGGGGATTGAAAGAACTTGCAGATATGATTGCAGAATCACTGTCATCATCTTTGAGAATTCATTGAGAATGGTATAGGCACCAGAAGAATGGAGATGGGAAAATATCTCAATTTGCAGAAGGGGAAGAAGGTTGATGTAGAAGACCCATGAGCTTAATATTGATTCCTAAAAAAAATAGTAATTTTACTAAACAGATGTGTGTGCATGTGTGTGTGTGTGTGTGTGTGTGTGTGTGTGTAATAAAAAAGAAAAGGGTGATTAACAGGAGCCATCAAGGGTTCGTGAAAAATAATTCTTGTCAAATGAGCATTTTCTTTTTGGAAAAGGTTATTAGACTAGTAAATCAGGAGATGTTGAAATATAAGTAGATCTGTATTTCAGCAGCTGATAAATCAATCACCAAGCATTTATTGAGCACCCACTGCATGTCAGGCTTTGGGCTAAGCATTAGATACAGAGACAAAAGTGAAACAGTGCTTGCCCTCAAGGACTTTACATCTGAATGAGGGAGACTTTATGTACATTAGCAGCTTACAGGATCAGGAAAAATTTCATGTGGCACTTGGGACATTGGGAAAGTCATTCTGGTGGCATTTGAGCTCCCTTGAAGGAAACCAGGGATTTCTAGAGGTTGAAGGGGTACATTCTAAGTATGGGGTAGAGCAAGCACAAAGGTGGGAGAAGGCACATGGATTGCATAAAATGGCAAGCAGACCATATGGCTATATTGCCGAGTGTGTGTGGACTAGAAAGATAGGAAGGGGCCAGACTGTGAAGAGGTTTAAATCTTCAGTCCTAGGGGTAAAAGGAAGCCCCTGGAGTTTTTTGAGAAAGTAGGAGAGTGATTAAAAAAATCAGTATCACCAGTGAAGAATAGAGGGAGGACTTAGCTTAACAATAGTTCATAGTGAAAGATGGAGTTGCTCATTATGAGCTTCTGAAAAACCTGGTGCCATCTTGGGCTGTATTAATGCGAGACCATCAAGAGGATCAAGGGAGGTAACAGTCCCACTATAGTCTGTACTGATCATAACACCTGTGAAAGATGATGTTCAACAGTTTGTAGCACAATTTAAGAGAGACACTGACAGACAAGAAGACATATAGAGTAGGAGCTCTAGAAACTATATTAAACGAGAGATGTGTAGAGGAACTAGGTACATTTAGCCCATGGAGGAGATTTAGATGGGACCTGATGAAGATGGATTAGACTTTTTTGTTTGGTCCCAGAGGACAGAAGTGGGAACAATGAATGGTAGTGGCAAAGAGACAGATTCTAGTCAATATAAGGAAAAAAATTTTGGCAACTGGTCCAGTGGACAATCCCCAAATAGAATAGTTTGCTTCAGGATGCAAAGAGTCAGCTAGGAGACACAGTGGACAGAGTTCTGCAACTCAGAGTCAGGAAAACTTGAGTTTGAATCCTGCTTCTTCTAGCTATGTGACTCTGGTTTAATCACTTAACCCCTCTCAGCCTCAGTTTCCTCATAAGTAAAGTGGGAATTATAATAGCACCTCTCCCCTGAAGGTTTTTGTGAGGATAAAATGTGACAAGGATAAAACATAACAGTATATGTAAAGCACTGTTCAACCCCTACAGTGCTATATAAATGCTAATTAAATATTATAAAAGTGGATTGTAGAGTGCCTTGAATGCAACAGAAAGAGGGTTTTTAATTTTTTTTTTTTTTTTTTACCAAATAGACAACAGAGAGCCTGTGCAGGTTTTAAGCAGAGGAATGATGATACTGGTCAGTCAGTCAGTATGCATTTAATAAATATGTTAATCAATGCATTTGTTAATAAATGCAAATTGACTGACTTGAAAAAAATTAATAAATGTTGAATTGTTGAAATGCATGATATGAATAATTCTCCACATAAGAATTTTTGAGTTTCTAATTATTTTTAAAAGGTGGTTAAGCGACAAAAAAATTAACTTGCAGAATAATTTTGGAATAATTATGAGTATTATGTTCAGAAGGTCATCAGTTATGGAGTGAGAATGATTGCTGACAACTTGGAAAAAGGCTACAAAATAGTCTGAAAACAATAATAGAAATAATCTGTCTCTTGGCTTCTCTACTTCTGGCATTTAGAGACTAAACAGGTCAGGGAGAAGGTGGGTGATTGGGGAAGGGCCAATTATTTCACAACATTGCTCTGACTTCATCAGTGCAAATTTGTGACCTGTATTTATTGGAAATTACTCACTAATGGGGGAAATTACAACCCCCTGATCAACATTATGAAGGGTGTTCGCCAAGTTACCTATGCCTGTTGAAGTGGAGTAAACACATGTCTTGTGTTTACTGTACATTTAAGGGCATCAGCAGACTTGTTACAGCTTAATCCTGGGTGGTCGAAGGCTACTTGTTGCTCTAAGGAGTTGATTCCTTGTCGGGGAAGGGGTGGTAATTCCATAAGGAATCAGAAGAGCGGTGGTATAGTGGAATGGATAGAGATGTGGCTTTAGAACTAGGAAGCCTTCCCACACATGAAGGCTGTGTGGCCCTGGGTAAGTGTCTTAACCTTTCATTGTTCATGGCAATTTTTTAAGACCATAAATTACCAAAAGGTGCTGATCTGAATTTGTAGAGAGAATTCCCTTTTCTGGGACACAATATCAATGAAATCGCAGATCCCATCCCTATCCCCTATTGCCTTGATCGTTGAGAAGTATATGTTGTTGGAAGTAGAATTTCCCCGCCCCCCCCCCCCCCCATGTCAGTTTTCACAGCTACCAGTGACAGTTCCGTAGGGAAAGAATTGCTGTGATTAAGCAGAGCTGATCAAAATTTAAAAGGTCACTGATAACCATGTAAATGTAATAGGATTTAATTTTATTTTGCCCGTGGATGAAAGCTTGAGACTCTTTAATATCCTAATAATTAAGCTGTATTTCCATAAGACATAGGTAGATTTTTAGATTTTGTTTTTCTCAAAGCTTCTTTCTATCAATCTTTTGTAAAAAAAAAAATAGTATGAAACTATAGAGAAACTTCAAAATGCCACCTCAAACAAACACTTGTGAAGTACAAAAATATCTCCATGTTACCCCTTACCCCCAACAGTAGCAAACTAATTGGCAGCTCTCTTGGTAATGCAAATGATTAAACATTTCCAGAAATCAGCTCACTAGGAATCTTACCATAAGATTGTAAGCAGCAATTTAGCCCGGAATTGAAAGTTTCAGGACAGTTGCTATTAATCATAACCTACCAGGGTTGGGAATTATATTAAGAAAATAAAATCTTGTAATTTATTCTTCAAAATTGCAGGGGGAGAGGAAGGAATTAGACAAAATACTAGAAAAACAATTACATTTTGGGTCAGTATGAATCTTTTTTATTTTATTTTTTGTAAATTAGAGGTGACCTGCTGTCAATCCAAGGGAATATACCTTCTTGTTTGTCCTTCATGCCTGAAGCTGACCCAAATGACATCACAATGATGGGGTCAGTGTGGAGTGAGTCCATCTGTGACTGATTATACCAATCTGAGCTCAGAAGGCTCTGCCACAGGCCTGGCACAAATAATCTGTATGACCATTTGGGAGATGTATCTAAGTTCGTGCATCTCATGTTTCTTTTGAGCTACCGCAATTCTGCTTTGCTTATAGAGCAAAACACCTTCTTTGATGTAGGCTTTGATATGGGCCATACTGAAAAATCCTGTGCCAGTGTCTCCCATGTCTTGTAATTGATACCAAAGTTCTTCAGAAAGACCTTGACAGTGCCCTTGTATTGCTTCTTCTGATCAACATGTGAGTACCTGCCTTGTGAAATTTTTCTGTCTTTTAGGCAAACGTGTTTGGCATTCAAATAATATGGACAGCCTATCAGATTTGTGTTCTCTGCAGTAGAGTTCGAATGCTTAGCCGTTCAACTCAAGAGAGGATCTCAGTGTCCGGTACCTTATCTTGCTAGGTTATCTTCAGAATCTTCCTAAGACAACTCAAATCTAAGTGATTCAGTTTCCTGGCATGGCGCTGGTAGACTGTCCAGGTTTCACAGGCATATAACAATGAGGTCAGCACAGTGGCTCAGGGGAACTTCAGTTCTGTAGGCAGCCTAATACCTTTTCTCTCTCATACATTTCTACTTATATTGTAAGTAACCTCCCAGTAAACTGTGGAATTAAGTGAACCATACTGACATATATTTGAACATTTTCATCTTTGTCTAGAGCAGCGGTTCTCAACCTGTGGGTTGAGACCCCTTTGGCGGTCAAATGGGGTCACCTAAGACCATGGGAAAACACATATTTCCAATGGTCTTAGGAACCGAGACACCGCTCCTCTATCCGTCTCCAGGCGGGTCCGCCCACATGCAGATACACCCACATACTGAGTATTAAAGGGTCACGGCATTAGGAAGGTTGAGAACCATTGGTCTAGAGTAACCTTGAATTGCATGTAAATGAAGAAACCAACAACATCTGACAACATTTTTTCTGCTTCTATGTTTTTCTGTCTAATTGGGCACATGGATGTTTTAGGCTTTTCCCTATCATATTACATTAGAGTGGGAGAACTCCTTAAAGTAATACAGGTTGTAACCCTTTGGTGATGCTACAGGAGATGAATTCTAACAGTTATCAAAGATACAAAGACATTGTGATTTTCCTAGAGTTGCTCAGTTAGTAGATGTCAGAGATGGAATAAGAACCCAGTTTCTCCTAAATTCAAGTCTAGTACTCCGTCCACTGTGCAGTGCTAACACATGACATGCACATGCACGCACATATGAACAAGTAACTAGGTAAATGTAATCACATTTTTATAAAGAAGAAGGCTGAATACCAAATGATAAGTGTCTTCTTGCTATTCTTTCATCTAAGAATTCTGGTACCAAATTTTTTTTTTGCTTTTTTCTTTTGGAGTAGGGGGAAGGTAGGGCAATTGGGGCTAAGTGACATGCCCAAGGTTACATGGCTAGTCTTTGTGTTAAGTGTCTGAGGCTGGATTTGAACTCAGGTCCTCCTGACTCTAGGGTTGGTGCTGTATTATTAACTGTGCCACCTAGACGCCCCTGGTACCAAATTTTAAGCTATTATTATGGCTTTAATTCTTTCCTTGTTATTTCCTGTTTTCCTGAAAGGGATGAAGGAAAGTGAAGAAATCTGAAAAGATTTTGCATTAGGTTAAATAAAATCATAACAGGTCTATGTCTAAAAGAGAATAGAGGAGATTGGAAGTGGCCAGTAAAGCTTTCATTATTCCTCGCTTCAGTGGCTGGGGAAACTTCACTGGGTCCTTCCTCTAAGAGAGCAGATGACAGCTTGTTTGTAGCTCATCCCATGTGGTTGCTTTCCACATCTTTCTGGAAATCCTCTGTGTAAGGCATCTACTTAATGCATTAGAGGTCCTCCTGTTTTATAATGGAATATTTTGTAGTTGTTAGTGTAGCCCTTAGAAAAGTTTATCAATACATTAATCACGCCATCGGCCTGCCTCTAGTCATATGTCTGTAGTGTCTTTTATATGTTGGTAATTTGCTATAGCTTGACCGTACCTGTCATGAATCTCTCCATTGGCCCTCTACAACTTACATTTAGAATAGTGATTAAATGATATTCATTATAAAATTATATGGACTTTTTGTTGAAAGATTTTATGGACTGCTTACTCTTCTCTCAATTTTAAGGAAGGATTTTGCTTAAAGTGCAGCGCTTTTACTGAATCCAAACTTCACAGAACAAATCCCCTTAATAAATAGATTTGTTCTGTAAATTTTGGGCTTAGCTAAAAGGCTGTACTTGAGGACCTAGAAAGCCACAGGCTCTCCACCCCTGGAAACTATCCCAGATACATGTCCAGGTCTGAGAGAAAACATACACAAGTCTGCCCGAATAGAAACAAATATACTTTTTTTTACTGGAAATTTTAAAGTATGTTTTAAAGTAACAGGTGCTCAGTAAAAATGCTTAGATGAGTGCAAGCAGTTTTGCCTGATCTTAGAACTAAGCAGAGTTGGTCCTGGTTAGTAGTTGAAAGAAAGACTGCCTGGGAATACTGGGACCTGAAGACTTAAGAGCTAGTGTGGAATAGTGGAGAGAGAAGTGACCTTGAAATCAGGGAGACTTATGTTCAAGTCCTGTCATTGAGACATTCTGGCCCTATGACCTTAGGCCAGTCATTTAACCTCTCAGGGATATAGGCAGCTCTCTAAGTTGCTGAGAAGGTGGCTTGCTGAGAAGGTGGCTTGCCTTGGTTGAGGAGTTTCCTTATCTGGTTGCTTCAAGGATTCATATAATGTTTGTCAATGATGTCTTGAAAGCAAATCTCAAGAAAGCAATGTCCTTCCTCAAGTGTGTGTTAGGAGGGGGCAGCTAGGTTGCACGGTGAATAGAGCATGGGTCCTGGAGTCAGGAGGACCTGAGTTCAAATCCAGCGGCAGACTTACTGTGTGACCTTGGGCAACTCACTTAACCCTAATTGCCCTGCCTTTTTCCCTCAAAAAAAAAAAAAAGACAAGAATGTGTTGGGAGCAAGAGCAAAGACCCAATGAAAGCAGTAGTTTTGGATGCATTTGAATAGGCCACCTGGTGGGATATTGTGCAATTTCTACTCTAGACACTCAGAATCACATCTAACCTCACCACAGTATTGCCTAGTAAAGCGTCTGGCTCTAGTAGGCACTTAATAAATGCTGGTTGACTGATTGACTAGTAGCTTGGATGGTCCATTGATACTTTCCCTGTATGATCACATGGCTTCTCCTCCTTTACCTCTGTAAATAAAAAATTGTTTCTCATCACTGATTTTATAATAACAACATCTAGAAATTACACACTTTTTAAGGTTTGCAAAGGGCTTTACATGTATGATTTGGTTAAATACTCTCAATAACCCTGTGAGGTAAGTGCCATTATTATTCCCATTTTACAGATGAGGAATTAGAGTAAGAAAGGTCAGATAATTTGCCCAAGGTCATGTAAGTATCAAGTGTTTGAGGCAGAACTCAAACTCAGATATTTCTGGTTCCAAGTCTAGTGCTTTATCTACTGTGCTACAGATGTTCATGTGCTCAATGGCACCAATGCAAAAAAAGTAATGCTTTATCAAACAGGGAAAAAAAGACCTAAAGTTTCTTAACTGATTGAGAAACTACTTTCACTAGTTCAAAATATCAACCAAATTGCAAAAGTCAACTAACCGGTCATTCATCTAACCCGAATCTGGTCAGGAGTAGAACTTATTGTTATTACTGCTTTTTTCAATGCAAGGTGTCACATGTTGGGGAAATTCCATCTAAAGATAAAGATTGATAACTTCTTTGTAATAAAACTAAGAGAATTGCTGCTGACAAGTTAAATAACTTGCCTGCCTTTAGTTATATAACCAGAACGTAGCAGAGGCAAGTCTTTCCTCCTGTTAACTCTTAGTATTTTGCATCATTTAATATGATAAGAATATATTTCAAAAAGCATTTGAATGATCTTAGTTTGAAATGGAATGCTTTTAAGAGTGACTGTTGAGGGTACTTCAAAAAATACTGCTTTCTTTATATGGGAAAAAGAAGGTTCAGAACTCCCTTCTAAAATACATCCTCCATCACTCCTTTCTCAAGTCATCAGTAGTCTGACAAGAATTTATAAAAAGCAGCATCAAATCCAAGGGTATATACTCAGTCTAGAATTCTTTGAGAACAGCATCACTTCAAGACTGAAATGATATGTTAAGTAATGTTTCTATTGTCTTGGTTTAGTATGTTTTAAGAAACTTTTTAAAGCTTCTTCTTTTTGCCCCAAACACCAAAGGACAAAGAAATATTGATGGGATAAATCCCTTTGAAATTGATTTTAAAAGTAGGTTTCATTTTCCTGTAATTAAGTAACTGTCTGTTTAGATACAATGATTGCAATGAAAAAATAAAGTCTATTAATCGCTTTGTAAAAAATATTATTTAACTAGATCTTCATGTGGAAGTCAGTACAATTAGAGATTTTAGCATTTCATTAGGCATCCTACTTTCAAGACCCAGCTATTATCAGTAGTGGGGTAACAATTACAAGTCAACTTAATTAAAGTCCTTCTTACTTCTGCTGTTAAGGAGAAATGCGTTTCTTATTTTTGTGGTGCAGTGGAAAGACCTCTGCATTGGGAGCTAGAAGACCTGACCCTACCCTACCCCTCACTACCAGTCTGATCTTGTGTAAGCTTCTGAATCTCATTTGGCCTCAGTTTCCTTCTTGTAAAATGAATAGATTGAAGTAGATGACTTCTCAGGCTTCTTGAACCTCTCTATGATCCCATAATCCTTCAATGCAAGTATCATTATCAAAAAATTTTAAATAAGTCTAGTTTTCTGCCATAAAATGAAGTTTGAAATCAAATATCCTGCTAAAATTTGAACACATTAGCATTTAGCAAAAGCTATCCATAGCTTCAATAAAACTAGGGCATGTTACTTAGAATAAACCACTGAATACCCAACAGAAGCATAAAACAAGATCCCCAATTAGTGCATTTGGTACATTGTTCTTCCCTGCTATGGACATTAGCTAGTGCTCTTCATTGGTCCTAGATTTTTTCAGTACAGAAAAAAAGACAACTGAGTTCTTCATTGGTGTGACAAAGGTACTTTGTTGGACATCATGTTTGCAATGATCTACTCCAAGATGAAGAATTATAGAGGAGATATTTTACATTGAGTCACTAGTATTGGTGTCATGTTCTGAGACTTAAATAAGGAATGTAGATACTAATCAGTGGTCACTGTGCAGCAGAAATTCTCTTTTCTGAGGACTCGTAAGGCCCCAAGGGGGCAAAGTAGATAATACCTACCAAAAAAAGAGAAAGATCTGAGTTCAAATATGACTTTGAACACTTAGCGCAGTGTGATCCTTAGCGAGTCATTTAGCCTCTGCCTCAGTTTCTTCAATTGTAAAATGCTAGATGTTAAAAATGTAAGTGTGAAACTGTAAAATGGATCATAGTAATACCTACCTCTCCAGGTGGTTGTGAGGATCAAGTGAGATAACATTTGTGAAGCACTGAGCCTGGTGCCTGGCACATAGTAGGCGCTATTCCCTCCCTCCTCCTTCCCCTGTGTGGCCTAAAGACAGTCTCTGACATTGATTGGAGTTGCCATTTGTGATTATCCTGGTAGAAGACCCAAATTTACTTTAGGAGTCCAAAAGACTTTTACCATGATTATAATTCAAATGCAGTTCTAAATAGGAAAAGAATCTTTGTGAATTGCCTTTAATATAATTTTGTAATGAGAGACCCCCCCCCCCAACCCCTTAATCTTTCTTACCTCTCCATCCTCACTTCACCTCTTCTTGTTATAGCTGCTGGTTTTCAAATGGTCAGAATGCTCTATGTTCATCCCCTATTGCTTCCACATGCAGCTCCCAGCATGCCCTTGCATTTTAGTATAATTTTTTTTCTCCCAAAATGGAATAATGACTCATGCTGTACCTGTGGAATGTAGCACTTAATTAAATTAAAAATATTCCAAATAAATTCTGTCTGCCATACATGTACCTTTGCTTGCCTTGTGTTCTTTTCCTTAATAGATTTGAACATTCAGTTTCTTTGGTTTTCCTATCAAGTATAACATGCATCCTGTTTGGAGCCAGAAGTGGCAAATAAAGCAAGAAAAAAAAATGAGTCTAGAAGGATTATTCTGGGAGAATATTGTGTCTACATAAATATACATAAATAGGTGAGAAAGGGAGGGAGAGACATGATAGTATAGTGGTGGTGTTGGGATCGCTGGAGTCAAAAAGAGTTTGACCCAAATCCTCAATCTTTTTTTTTCTTTCAAAAAATGGTCTAACTTCTCAGAAATCAGATTTTTTTGGTAAGACTTCTATTAAGTAAGAAACAGAAGACTAATGATTGATTTCTCTGTCAGAGACTTGCTAACCAGGCTCAGAAAAAATATAGAATACATAGATTCCAGGATGTGGATGTGTGTGTGTGTGTGTGTGTTGGGGCAAGGGAGATGTGTTATAAATCATTATTATACATCATTAAATACTAATATCAATCTCTCTAAGCTCTAGTGGGACTTGAGAGACTTGAGTCCCAGAATGTTTATATGCTAATTGAATTTCATCATTCATGAAGTTCCTACTGTGGGCAAGTCATTCGTTGTGCTTGAACTGGAAATAGAAAGATAGTTATGACACAAACAAGGAACTCAAAAAAGGAGGACTCCCCACCCCCACCAAAGGTCCAAAGTCCTATGGGAAGTTTGAGGAGTGAGAGATTGCTTTGAGAGTGAGTGAGAAAGTAATTTTTAAATTAGGCCTTCAAGGGAGAGGACTAGAATGGAAAGAGTAAGGTAAAGTAGAATGTACCAGAAAATAAACTATGTATTTGGGAGTTTGGGGTCAGATGAAGGAAGGGGAGTGCTGGGGTTAAGTTAAGTTTTGGGGGGGATGTGGTGGGAGAAAATGGCTCACCTGTGCTCCGGCATGGGAGGGGATGGAGGTGAGGTCTAAAGGGAAAGGATGTGCTAGTAAGGCAGAGTGTTATTAGGGCAGAGCAGGCTCATTATTGAAAATAACCAGTGAGGAAGAGTCAGATTTTCCTAACTCCAAAAACTCCAGTCAGACCTTTAGAGTAACAGAAAGTTGGAGTGGGGCAAGGACTGGAAGAGAACATGATCAGCCCCTTCTGGTTCCTTGATAGTAGCTTCCCTAAAAAGACTACATTAGGTTAGTCTTTCCCTGGCCAGCCAGGTAGACCTTGTTTGATTTGGGAGGATTGCCCCCTCTCCTGCCAGAATATTTCTGTATCTATTTGCTGATACCACAGATTCCTGAATGGGGAAACACTATTCATCCCACAGTTAGAGACTGAAAGAAAATCCAGCTGAAGAATCAATCTGAACCAATTCATAGGGATCATACATTAAGAACTGAAAGTGACTGCGGAGGTCATCTCATCCTACTCCCTTATTTCATACATGCCAACTTTGGCTTGAAAAACGATTCATTGAAATTTTTATCTTGAACTTTCTGATCACATATCAGTCAGGTGCAGTTTCTAGATCTATTTGGGGAAACTGATAGAAGGGAAGGGCTCACTGGATTTCTTGATCTTCTGCCATATTGACTCCACTCATTATGTATCTGGTTTGAAAAACAGTTACTAGACTATCGTTGTGTTCAAGTTGCCAGGCAATGAATGATGCAAGGCCACACCATTGCCCTTTGTCTAGAGTTGCCTGTTATGAGTTGGGAGATGCAAGATGTGTGGAGTACAGGAGATTTTCATTGTTAAATGGGAACATTACTTCCAAAATCATGCTTGCTTAGGATCCTCTGCTATTAGTTTCCTTCTTGAACAAGTTGTGACATTGCAGGAGGCTGAGACCTCCAAATGCTAGTCCCAATGTTTTGTCTTCTCCATTAGCCAAGTATACCCCTGCCTATGAAGACCTAGCTCTTGAGGAACATTGTTTTGTTTGGGTCACTAATTGCTCTGCCCATTAGGAGAGAGACATATGCAGTAGTAGTCATTAAAACATTAATGGGGGAGGCCCTTAGGCATGGCGATCCTTTCCAGTCCTCCCAATAGACTACTAGGATGAGGGCTGCATGGCTGATATGTGAAAGAACCCCAAGGAAAAGCACAGGCAAGATTTTTATTGATACCGATTCCAAGGCAGTGGCCGGAATACTAATAGCTAGTATTTGTCTAGATAGCACTTTGAGATCTGCAGAGCACTTTCCAAGTATTATCTCACTGCATTCTTACAACCATCCTAGAATGTAGGTGCTATTATTATTCCTATTTTACAGAGGAGGAAACTGAGGCTGTCTGGGGTCACACAGCTAGTTAAGTGTCAGATTTCTCTCTTCCTTACTTCCAGTTCTAGGCTCTATCCAATGCACCACCTGGCTGGCTATAGGTTTGATTGGTTTGGGTTTAAAAAAAAAACCAGTTTGGACAATTAAAGTCTTTTCACTTTGGATCCCAGAACAATAGAGGAACTTTGCTGATGCCGTCCACTGCTTACCGTTGTTTATGGAATGTCGTGGAGTGTCATGCTGAACTGAGTAATGTACTAATACTCTCAGTAGAATAGCAGAGATTAGGGACTGGTCTGTCATGAGTCTGTTCATGGGCGGTGTAATGCTCTACTGTGCTGCATGTGAGACCATGTGACTCCCTTAACTAAAGATACTGTATTTACATCCAATTAAGGATGCTTCTTGTGCTATTTGAGGAGTCAGTCTTTGAAGGATCAATAATGCATGATCTTACATGGCTTTCAACCTGCCTCCAATTGGCAAATTCATCATGTTGGCCTGCTTCCTCCACTGCAGGGCCAGAGGTTTGCATTCAGTGTAGTTGATACTTACTTGGTATATGGAGTTATGCCTATTAAATCAGCAACTACAGTACCACAACAACAGACCCTTACAGAACATCTCTTTCTTCCTTACGCTGATGGTTCTCAAATCTACCTTTCCTGTCCCAAACTCTCAGTTGAACTCCAACTTCACATCTCCAAACGCCTTTCAGACAACTCTAATTGGATGTCCAGTAGACATCTTAAACTCTTAAATGCACAAAATGGAACTCGTGATCTTTCCTCCTGAACCTCACTCTCCCCATCTCCTCTATTAATAGAGAGAGCAACACCACTCTTCCAGTCCCTCAGCAACCTGTCAGTCTAGGCGTTTGTAATGCCATGCACCAGCAAATTCCCAAAGGAATGCTACTGTGAACAGCTTTTAGAGTTCAGATTACAAAATATAGTGAACACTCTGTTTACTCCATTACAAATCAGGACAAACATTCAAAACATTATAATATTCACAACATTACATCTTA
>CM053589.1:3150818-3164319 GCA_028646515.1 Pseudochirops corinnae | reverse complement strand
CTAAGATTAGGAAATATACATAAAATTATGCAAACTACTTAAAAATCACCTTAAGATATTCCCATTGACTAAAGGAATTTTAGAACTAATAGCTTTTAAAAATACAGTGACTTTGATGCTATGGTGGATTTGGCTTTCTAGTATTTGAATAAATGTTTTGGTTCTGTCTTCCAAGTGGAGAGTATGTTATATTTTGAGATTCAGAATTACATTGACATATGCATAGCTGCCATAGGTACTGTGAATATTGTGTTGGTGCAGTAGCATCCAAAGCCAAATTTAAACTAACAGCTTTGCCACCTTGCTGCCAAACTTTTTCTAAGAAAAAGTCAATGATCCTTTTCTTTTTAATGTTTTATTGATGGTTTTTGTATTACTTTTAAAACAACACTTTCATTTCTTAATACCCTCACTCTCATAAAACTCTGTCACTTAACAAAGACAAATAGGTAAACAAAGCAGCTGGACACATAGTGACTCTTTCCCCTTCAATATATCTCAGAAATTCTAAAGCTAAATTGAATTTTTATTTGAATTTATTTAAATAAAAGAAAATACTTTTGAGAGGGAGATCCAGGTTCATGACTCCAGGAGGAAAAGGAGATTACTTAGTGTTTTTAAAGAAGGTGGCTGCTACAATTATGTAGCCTTTTTCACATTGATTTTATTTTCGTTTCTCATTTCTTGTTTCACTTTCAACAAATGAGAGATAATTGATGCAGTTTATGATTCATTTTACTCTCCTTAATGCAATCTAAGGAAAGGAGCTTTTAGTAAAGTATTGAATATCTATGCTTAGGCTACCCTAAGAATTAGAAAAAAATTTAGTCCTATTCCATTTTGTCAATATTTCTATTAAGCAGTCTAATCTATTTCCACTGCCCTGTGAAAAATGAAGTCAGAATTTATTTTCTGCCAAAGAGCTCTTTTAGCACCTGACCTCAGGTGCTAAACTGCCTAATATGGGCTTCATTCCCTTAATTCCAAGTTTTTATTGGCATCCAAAAATGAAATGAGCCATATTGTTCTAACAAGGAAAGCAAAGTGACTGTTTTTATTCATCCCATAGCAATGTGCTTGCTTCCAGGTTTAAGGTAGAAGCTCCTAAACCATTTCTTTTAATTTTCTTTTGTCAAAAAGATTTATGTGGATGCTTAGGGAGGATGTCATATTTTATTTATGTGGCTGCTTTGGTAGGATGTCATATTTTCTTGAGTGGGCACAAGAAGTAAGTAGGAAAAAGTGTTTCTGGTGGTCATCCAAGGTTGATTTCAGCAGGAAAAATGGCTTAGCTTTATTGTGTGATTATTATTGTGTTTGAAGTCCTCTAAAAGAGTTTGAGTATATTTAACTTAAAAAAACCCCATAAACAAACAGTTATTAAATGCTCTATGTTCTAGGGCAGTGGTCACTCAACTTTTTCAAATGTGCAACCCTTTTAATCAAAAAGTTTGAGCAAGCAAATATTGACAAGTTTATTTTATTTATATGCATATATGCAAATATATTTATATATGCATATTTATTAATGTTATACAAATGTACTCTTATGCTACCATTTTATATATTTTATAAGACAAAAAATTGAAAGGCATGCATCAGAAAAAGATGGGACAATATTTTAAATTATATTTAATAATGGTACAAAAATCTTTTTGCTACACAAAAATATAATACTTTTTCATGAGAGCAATGTGATTCAAGATGCTTCATTATCTTTTATAATCTTGGTTTAGCACTTCAAGATCTAGTGATTCACAGTTTGGCTCTGTTTATTTTAATACTTTGACTGTTATAACTAAAGAGATGCCTCCCAAAGATAAGCATTGTTGGCTATACTTGGTGTTCAGTTCTGGCTCTTCATGATCCCATCTGGGGTTTTTTTGGCAGAGATACTGGACTGCTTTGCCATTTCCTTTTCCAACTCAGTTTATAGATAGGAAACCAAGGTAAACAGGGTTAAGTGACTTGCCCAGGGTCACACAGCTAGTAAGTGTCTCAGGTCAGATTTGAACTCAGGAAGATGAGCCTTCTTAACTTTAGGTTCAGCACTCCATCCACTGAGCCACCTGGCCGCCCTTGGCTCTATTTACTAAATCATAATAAACATTTTTTAATTCCATCCACCAATTACACAAAGGTTTTTGTTGAAATGCATGCAGTAAATGTTCATTTCCTTTGATGTAACTGGGGTGGGGATAGCGTCTTGGGAGCATGCTCGCATATAATTGAAAAAATTCTGTGCTTGTCTACTTGAGCCTCAAGCCCACTCATAGCTTTTTATTTCTCCCTGGCTGCTGTTCCTGCTTGTTCCCACTCCTTCCACTGCTACCTGGTTATACTTGCTCCTTTTGGGATGTGCCTGCTAGAGCATCTCCTGCGCCAACAGCAGTGCTCCTTTGTTCTGTAGAGTGGAGAGGGATATAAGCCCAAATGGGTAGCAAGGAGCTTGGGGCATCACTTGGGGGACTAATAGGCAGTTAGTAAGTCAATGAACATTTATAAGCTGCCTATTTTGTGTCAGATCCTGTGCTAAACACTGAGGACACAAAGAAAGGTAAAAGATAGTCCCTGCTCTCAAGGAGGTCACAGTCTAATAGGGAAGACTATATGTGAATCATATACAAATAAGCTATATACAGGATAATTTGGAAAAAAATCATCAGAGGGAAGGCACTAGAATTAAGGGGGTCAGGAAAGACTTCCTGGAGACAGTGGAATTTTAGCTGGGACTGAAGGAAGCCAGAAATCTCAAGAGAGGAGATGAAGAAGAAGAAAATTAAGGGCAAGGAGGCTGACAGTGAAAATCCCTGGAACTGGGAGATGGCATTTCTTATTTGAGAAATAGACAGATGGGCAGTGTCACTGTATTGCAGCCGCTGTGGTTGGGGAGGGGGACAGAGGGCAAGGTACATTGGGATTGAGCAAGTAATAAATACCTGTTCACCTGTCTGGAGAAGAGTGTTTGAGGCTGACAGCCTAGCAGCGGGAGCAGGCATAACAAGGAGGGCAGCTCCGGCAGACACACCGCACACTTAGGCTATTCTTTTTTTTTTTTTAAATTGAACTTTTTGTTTAGTATTTTATTTTTCCCCATTTATGTGTAAAAACAATTTTTAACACTTATTTTTAAAACTTTGAATTCCAAGTTCTCTCTCTTCATCCCTCCGCACTGCCCTCCCCCCCATTGAGAAGGCAAGTGATTCAATATAGGTTATACATGTGTAGTCATGCAGAACATATCCATAGTAGTCATGTTTGTGAAAGAAAACATAGACAAAAACCTCCAGAAAAATGAAGTAAAAAAAGTCAGCTTTGATCTGTATTCAGACTCCGTCAGTTCATTCTCTGGGGCTGGACAGCATTTTTCATTGTAAGTCCTTCAGAGTTGTCTTGGATCATCGTATTCCTGAGAATAGCTGATCACTTACAATATTGCTGTTTCTTTGGGCACAGCACCTTTCACTTTGCATTGGCCCATGTGAGTCTGTCCGGGTTTTTCTGAGCTGCTCATCTTTTCTTATACTACAGTAGTATTCCATCATAATCACATACCACAGCTTGTTTAACCATTCCCCAATTGATTGGCATCCCCTCAGTTTCTATTTCTTTGCCCCAAGAAAGGAGCTGCTATAATTATTTTTGTACATATAGGTCCTTTTCCTTTCTGTTTTTAAAAAAAAAAACTATTTTGGGATACAGACTTAGTAGTGGTATTACTGGGTCAAAGGGTATGAACAGTTTTATACCCCGTTGGGCATAGTTCCAAATTGCTCTTACAGAATGGTTGAATCAGTTCACAACTCCACCAGCAGTGCATTAATGTCTCATTTTCCCCACATGGGTTGTTCTTTCTAATTCTAATTCTAATATTTTATTCATTAGCCCCAATAGATGATCTAGTACACTCTTTAGGGTATGTACACTTCACTTTTAAGACGACTGTCCTAAGGGGAAATATAAGGTTTAGAGAAGACCAGGGTCTCTACTTTTTATGAAACTTACAGTGTAGGAGGATAAGACAATATCCAGGATTGCTGTGTTATGTTAAGACATTTCACTCTACCTATTAACCTGGTGATCAAACTATTCAAACTTAGTAGGGCAGCCCTCAGATAATAGACATAAAGTCTGGCCCTGGGTCCATACTCATACCCCTTCAACTTGGAGGGACTGACAGAATGGACACCAAGATCTATATTCAAGGCTTGACCCTTTCCCATTTAATACCAATTCCACAATGAATTTACATAGTGAATAGCATAGAAAGGCATTTATAAAAGTCATAGCAATCAGAAATCAGAGAAGGGATATTATAGGAGAAGATATGCCAAACAAAACCGAGTGAAGGAACTCGCACTCAGAAGGAGATAACTCAGCTCAGCTAAGAGGTTCATCTCACCTAAGGGGAAGCTCTGAGATCTCCACTGTGGCGAGCTGAGAACAGGCACACAAGGCCGACTGTCAGCTCCTCTCATGTCTTTCCAGAGTCTTTTCCTTTATCAGCCCGAAGTGAGATTGACCTTTTACATCTTTCCTCTCAAAACTGGAAGCCAAAAGCACCTGAAGGGAATGAAGTTTAAAGCGTTCTAGCCCTGAAGAGTCCCAGAGTGGGACTAGGTGAGAATCAAAGTGTTATGGTTTAAACTCTGCCCTCCCAGCGACGCCAAGAGCTGTCGCAGTTTTATGATGTGCTGTGGCGGAACCATGTCAGACAATTCAGAGTCAGACCACCTCTGATCCAAGCATGGGCATTTATTGAGATTGACACCTCTGCCAAAGTGGGCTAAGTTCCAAGAGGAGCCAGCACCTTTAAGACAAAGCAAGATGGATTTTTAACGGGTAAAGATGCGATTATATAACAGAAATTATGAATATTAAAAAGGAGGGGTTTGTTAAGGGCTTAGGTAATTGGGGAGGGGCCCAGCCACAGTGGAACTGTGCATGTGATTACTCACAATGCATATAGAAAAATCTGTTGAGGAGGTATGTATGTATGATAGTGATATTATAATAAGCCTCCCTATGTCCCAAGTTCACTCCAGGTCAGTTCTTTACTATTATTGCACAGGTGCCTACTTAGGGAAAGTCTCTTCTATTGTTTTGGGGTCCATATCCTGCTTGGGCATCCCTGTGGTGCTGCTTTCTGATTGGCTGAGCATTGTGGTCCTGTCTGAGGCTAAATGGATGTGGTTATAGTTAAGTGCATGGACACACCTGCTGTTTCTGTGAGAAATATGAGGAATGGGTCTGGGGTCAGGGGCTAGCTAGAGGCAGGGGCTGGGATTCCATCACATGAACTTGCCTGCTGTTCCATGAGAAATATGAGTTTATGGACACATCTGTTATTCTACTGAGCAGTGAGGTGTATGTGAAGAAGTTAGGATATTGAGTTGGAGGGAGTCATGAGTGGCTAGGTAGGTACGGTGGCTCTGCCATTCAGTGGGGCCTATAAGGAAGTTAGAATACTGGGGCTGTGGGCAACTTTATTAGGATTCCATTAAAAGTTCTCTTGCGTCACCTCAGCTCCTCATTGCCCCTCACATAGGGCTAGAACTTCATCTCTACCAAATGAGGAGAGGATCCCATTATTAATGGGCTTTGGGACAGGGGTTATGCAAGTATTAGAACTGGTGGAGATTGTCTCAGATAGAACTTTGAGGGGATGAGGGCAGGCAAGCATTGGATTTGGATTTAACTTTATTTCCATGCAGTTGTGTATCACGGCACGGCATGCATGTCTTGTTCTGGTGAGTGCCAAGATCCACTACAGTCTATTCAGCATCCTCTCTGCCTGTTTCTTTGTTCTATGAATTCAAAGGCTCAGTTCTCCAGGAATAAATTCAGTTATCAATTTGCTATATTCCGTTCTGTTGCTGAGACAGTGGTATGCAGCTCTTCTCCACACCAGCTACTCAACCAAAATATTGTTCAGATAGATAAGCTTGCTACAGAAAGTCCCTCTAAGGGTTCAAGGAAATGGAGACCCTGGGACTCTGGAAAAGAATGTGCCCCCAGACACTTCTCAGCTTATGTGGGCCTCAGTCATCTTTTGATCTTGCTACTTCCAAGAGGTCTTGGAAAAGCTCAGCTACACAAAAATGCATGTACTGACCTTGCGTGTCTAATAATCTGAAAGAATAAGTTTAGGACACTGATCCACCAGGAAGCCTCCTAATTGTAACAGGAGGAGCTCTGGATTTGGAGTGAATAACTGAACCTCAACTTAAATCCTTGCTCAGATATTTCCTACTGTTGTGACCTCAGGTAAGTAGCTTCATCTCTCTGGACCTCAGTTTTCTTACATTTAAGAGCTGGGGTTGTAAAAGATGACTTATGATGTTATTACTGCAATAACTCAAGGAATTGCTTTTTCCTGACTATATAATAATAATAATAATAATAGTATTGATAGCTATGATTTCTATAGTGCTATATTATTATACATATTATATTTCTATGGTTTTTCACACACTTAACAAATTTTAACTCATTTGATCCTCACAGTAACCCTGGGAGATAGGTACTTTTATCACCTCCATTTTATAGATGAGCAGACTGATGCAGACAGATAAGTGACTTGGCTAGGATCATACTACTAGTTAGGGTCTGAAGCAGGATTCAAACTCAGTTCTTCCTGACCTGAGGTCCAACCCTTTATGTTCTACCCCTTGGTGTCAAACTCAAATAGGAATGAATTCTTGCTACATATTGTTTTAGAAAACTACAAATTAACATTAGTTGCTTTGTATTTTTAAAATTTTGTTACTTATTTCCCAATAAGATTTCAGTCTGCAGATGGGCTGCACTTGGGAGTTTTGCCACATTTAGCACCTTTGCTTCCTGCCTCCATAACCATGTGAGCCTCGTCCTTTTTTCCCTCTCTCCTATAACCCTGTGAAAGAAGAAGATAGAAGGGGGCAGAAATCATGGATCTGATTATAAAATTATGGAATAAATTATAAATAATAATATTTATAAATATATTATAAATCATAAAGTTATGGAATCATAGAATTTGAGAGCTGGAAAGGACCTCAGTGACCATCCTGTTCAACTCATTTTCTTTCCCCCAAAATCCTCCTTCTTTCTAACTGCCCTATTATGTCCTTTTTGTTGTTTTTGAGGGGGGAAAGGCAATTGGGGTTAAGTGACTTGCCCAAGGTCACACAGCTAGGTAAGGTGTCAAGTGTCTGAGGCTGGGTTTGAACTCAGGTCCTTCTGACTTCAGGGCCTGTGTTCTACTCACTGTGCCACCTAGCTGCCCTTGCCCTATTACTTTCAAGAGTACCCCTGAACTCCCAGTAATTCAGGCTTATAACCTAAATGTCATCCTCAGCTCCTTGTTCTCTCTATCACCACGCCATATCCAATCTGTGGCCAGTCCTGTCAATTTTACCTTTGTAACATCTTTTGTCCCGTTCTTTCCTCTGGCCGTGCCCCGCCCTGGTGTCAGCCTGCATCTCCTCACACCTGGACTGTTGCAGTAGCCTGCTCTCCTGACTCTTCCCTCTTCAGCCCGTGTTCCATTGAGTTGTCAGAGTGTTGGACCATGGCACAGCCCTGCTTGTTCCCTATCACCTCCAGGATCAAATACAAGGTGCTCTGGCTATTAGAGCCCTTTGTAGCCTGGCTCCTTCCTACCTTTGCAGTCTACTTAACCTTGCTTCTATCCACATATTCCAGTTACACAAGCCCCATTGTTGTTTCTTGCAGGAGACATGTCCTCTCCTCATCCTGTAGACTTTCACTTGCCATTCCCCACGCCTGGGATTCTTTCCTCCCTCTCCAGCTCCTGGCTTTCCTGGCTGACTTCAGGTTCCGCCTAAAACCCCACCTTATGGAGACACCTTTTCCTTCCCATCACTTCCTTCCCTCTGAGATTATCTCCAATTTGCCCTTGGATAACTGTTCACGCGCTGTCCCCTCATTAGACTGTGAATGCCTCGAGAGATTTAACCATTTTTGCCATTCTATCTCCAGTGCTAAGTTGTTGTTTAGTCATTTTTTTTTCAGTCACGTCTGACTCTTTGTGACTCTATTTGGGGTTTTCTTGGCAAAGATACTCACATGTTTTGCCATTTTCTTTGAGGCAAACAGGGTTGAGTGACTTGTCCAGGGTCCCACAGCTGGTAAGTATCTGAGACTGGATTTGAACTCAGGTCTTCTTGACTCCAGGCCCAGAACTCTATACACTGTGTCACCTAGATGCCGGCACATAATGTGTGCTCAATAAACAGACTTGAAAGGAATCTCCGCTGTAACAGTACTAAGAAGTGGTCACCTAGGCTCTGATTATAGACCTCAAAGAGAAAAAAGCCACCCCCTCTCTAGGCAGCCATTCCGCTTTTGGATAACTCTGATTTTGGGCATCTTTTCCTGATATCAAGCCTCAATTGTCCTTTTTAAAAAACTTTCGCCCATTGCTTCTTGGTTCTCCTCTTGAGGGCCAAATGTGACAAGTATAATTCCTCCTCAATATGAAATCACTAAATTTGGCACCTGTATAGTGATCCCCCTGAGAGATGGGGGCCAGTGAAATGGCTCAATTTGTCAAAGGAGGTCAGAGCTCTCGTGATGATCAGTAGTGGGATGGGAACCAGGAGTGGCTGCTGCATTTCCAGTGTGAGTAAGATAGGATGACCCAGTTTCAAAGAAAGAAAAGAAAAAGAAAAAGAAAAAAAGAAAAACTAGTTTGTATTTTTACTTAAAAAAACCCCAAACTCTTATGGCCTAGGATATGAATTATTTGCTTCATCTTATTCAGATGTCCGGATTACTTCACAGATAGAACAGCTCAGGCAATGCTGACGGACTTTTTTATTTTGGAAGGCAATCCAGGTTAGGTGACTTCCCCAGGGCCACACAGCTTTAGGCATCTGAGGCCAAATTTGAACTCAGATCTTCCCGACTTCAGGGCCAGTGTTTTATTCACTGCGCCATCTACCTGCTCCACTGTAGGACTTATAAAAGGAAGTTTAAAGCAACCAATATCACAATTATTATTATTATATTATAATTATAATACTCTACCTCTGGTCTTTGGATGCCTAGGTAAAGAAAAGAGGGGAGGATGGGGCAAAGGTGTCTTGGGACTAATTCGAGTCCTTAGGGCTCTTCAAGCAGTTTTATGGGCTAAAGTGTATCTGCTGTATTCCTCAAGTGGATTCCAGATCCCACATCATCATCCAGAAAGTTAAGACAGTCCTAAAGTGTATCTGCTATATTCCTCAAGTGGATTCCAGATCCCACATCATCATCCAGAAAGTTAGGACAGTCCTAAAGTTTATCTGCTGTATTCCCCAAGTGGATTCCAGATCCCACATCATCATCCAGAAAGTTAGGACAGTCCTAAAGTTTATCTGCTGTATTCCCCAAGTGGATTCCAGATCCCACATCATCATCCAGAAAGTTAGGACAGTCCTAATTCCCCAAGTGGATTCCAGATCCCACATCATCATCCAGAAAGTTAGGACAGTCCTAAAGTGTATCTGCTATATTCCCCAAGTGGATTCCAGATCCCACATTATCATCCAGAAAGTTAGGACAGTCCTAAAGTTTATCTGCTATATTCCTCAAGTGGATTCCAGATCCCACATTATCATCCAGAAAGTTAGGACAGTCCTAAAGTTTATCTGCTGTATTCCCCAAGTGGATTCCAGATCCCACATTATCATCCAGAAAGTTAGGACAGTCCTAAAGTTTATCTGCTCTATTCCCCAAGTGGATTCCAGATCCCACATTATCATCCAGAAAGTTAGGACAGTCCTAAAGTTTATCTGCTGTATTCCCCAAGTGGATTCCAGATCCCACATCATCATCTAGAAAGTTAGGACAGTCATTTAACTTTGACACCTACGACAATTGGGAAACGGCTGATTTTTAAAAGAAAATGATCTCACTCTGCATTTTTACTGCATGGGTTTAAAGATACATGGTGAAACCAAACGTGTGTGTGCTAAGACTTTCACAAGTGATATGTTCGTGTTTATGGAGATGTTAAAAAGAGGCTGGACATCCACTCGTTGGGTGGGCGTGTTATGGTGGGGATTCCTTTCATGGAAGGGATGGACTAGATAGCTACTAAAGACCCCTCTAACTCTAAAGTTCTGTGATTCTGGGATGTCATTCATTGGTCATAGGGATCCACAATACGTGGTTACATGGGAAGATTACCTTCTTATTAAAAAAACCCAAACCCTTTATTTTCCTTCTAAAATTGACAGTAGGTGATCAAAAAAATTTATTAAGTTCCCACTATGTCACTGTGCTAAATGATGGGGATAGAAAAAGAGACAAAAAACAGTCTCTGCCCTTAAAATAAAAAAAGAAACCCAAACTCTCACACTTATATAATATCTACTATGTGCCAGATACTTTGCTAAACACTGCAGATTTTATCTCATTTAATCCTCACAACAACCTTGGGAGGCAGGTGCTATTATCATCCCTATTTTACAAATGAGAAAACTGAGGCCAATAGAAGTTAAGTAACTTGTGCAGGGTAATACAGCTATTAAGCATCTGAGGCCAAATGTGAACTCAAAGCTTCTTAACTATATAGGCTCAAGGAGCTCCCCATTGCTTCTGACTCTTACTCTGGTTTATAAGAAAAAATGAATAGATCTGATCTTTTTTAAATAAAAAATTTTTTTTAACCTTTTAAAATTTACGTTTTAAAAATCTGGTTGATAAGAAAGATTTCTGCTCAGTTAAGATAGGGTTAGGGTTAGGAATTAAATCGAATTAAAAGATAAATTCATCATGTATAAACAGACATAGGCAAACAAAACACTTCTCTGCTTTCAATCCCTCTTTTTCTCCCTCCTCCCTCTAGTAAAAACAAATCGAAATTTAAATCTAGGAGCCGTTTTTTTTGTTGAGTGTACTATTTTATCCATTAAATCTCAAGAGAATAATAAACCACACAGACACGGAAGTTCTCTTACCGGAATTTACTTAAGCAGATCTGTCACTGAATAGGTTCCTTCACAGCCTCTTGTAGAGAAGACAATGCCTATTAGCTCACAGCCACAATCCTGGAGAGGATTCAGCTCCCCTGTTAGTGGGCAAGCTCAGCTGAGTTGGGAGAAAAAAAAAAGAAAAAAAGACCACATAGAAAGCCAGAGACACAAGGAGGACTGGAAGTGTGGGTGGGGAGAGACAAAAATTCATTCCTTCATGAAAGCCTGCCTCAAACCTAAAAGAAACATACTCATAGTCTCTGGGGATAGACAGATGCTTAAACAGATCAACCCTCCAAAAACAATTAATGATGGCAATAAAATTGATTCCCTCTTACGAGATTACAAACTCTTGTCTGTAGCAGACAAGCAAAAATAGGCTTCAAGTCAGCAGAATTCAGAACGGAGATAGAAGAATAGGAATGAAGATTTTTACTGACCTGGAAAAAAAACAAACAAACCTTAAACTTTCAAAAACAAACAGAAGTCAAGTTTTGAGGCAGTGAGGAGTCAGTGGGCAGAATTTTCCTGAGCCCCAGTAAGAGATTTAAAAGGAATCTTTCTCACCTCAAATCTACCACCAGGAGGAGGAGTGGGTAAAGAAACACGCCACAGTTCTTACTTCTCTCTTTGTGTATGGGCGAGTCTCCAAAGCTGTCAAGGAAAGAAGACTCACCGGTTACAACTTAGGATACAAGTCTGCGGAAGGTCTTATTTCATCCATAGTTATAAGCCAAGGCAAAAGGAAATATCAGCTGGCTAGAGAAAGGCATTATCTAAGTGGCAAGAGGACTTCTAAATACGAGCCCTTTCCCATAGGCACTCAGGGTACTTTATAAAGAAAACCCAGAGTAATGCTGGCTTTATGTTGATCAGCCACTGGTCTTCAGGGAATTTTTTTTTTTTGGTTACGTCAGCGAGGACAGAGACTCCCTAATCCACTAAGCAATTATTGTCCCAAGGGATATGAATTGGAGGTTTCTTTTGTTGACTTTGCCCAAGGCTAAAGAAAGGGAGAAAAAGGAGTTAAATGCACTGGCTCATTCATGTTGAAATGGTGGTTTGAATTGTTGTTGTTGTTATTGGTCCTTCATTTTGGAGAGGACCAATGTGACATCATGATGTGATGGGTGATGTCTTGTCTTTTGCATGAATTGGATTTAAGTGAGACAGAGTTATGCAAAATCATCAGTTTTCCTCTCTCTTCCAGAGTCATTAAAGTCCAGAGATGACTGGCGGCTTGGGATGCTGTCGTTGACTTTGGCATCTTCCATGTCTGACCAAGATCTAAGTGCTACCAGAGCCTGCTTCAGCCATCTTTGTGACTGTTGGAATAAATTGTTCTCATCTGCCCATTCTGCCAAGGGAAGTCTTCATGTGCTTTGAGTAGATAGCCATCAATAGTTTGAGGTCTGCTGGTTACCCTCAACCTGGGTTAGCCCTTTGGCTGACAGATGGCTTACTAGGGTATGACCTCTGCCCATGCTACACCTTCTTGGAGCCAGAGGTGGTTCACGTTACTTTTGTCAAGAAGGTGGAAATGTATCCCCCTCCCCCACTACCAAATGTCATATGTCTTTCCAGATTCCGTTCAAGGGTCACCTCCTTTGAGATGTCTTTCTTAATTCCTCTAGTCCTGGATGATTTCCCTTTCTTCTGAATTCCCAAGGCACTAATATTATTTCCCCAATTTAAGACTCTTTATGGTCATGTGTGGTTTTCTGTTGCTTCATGTATTAGTTAAGTTTCTTCAACCTGACTATTCGTTTCTTGAGAGCAGTGAGTGCAACCTCATCCTTCTTCCACAAACTCCTCAGTACCCAATAGTAGTAGAAAGAGATTGTGACACAGTAATTATTGCTGCATGTTGATTGCTATTTGTCAGTCTTTAGTTTGGGGCTGTTCTCAAGACTTGGGAACTTTGAATAATACTGTCACTAAATTTCCTGTTTAAACATTTTTTAAAAAGAAGAGAAAAAGAACTATATTCATGGCATGTCCACTATGCTGCTGGAATCAAGATGGTTCATATTACCTGAGGACTCTTGGTTTCCTAGGAACCTGAAGGGTTCTGATCTATTCTCTGTGCTCATTGTCGAACATTTGAACAGTCTACCCATGCCTTGGATTTCACATACAAGTAATAGTCATCACAGGATTTTTATCATATTCTTTTTCTTATAAAGAAAATCAAATTTCTCTGAGATAGCAGAATTGTAATAGCAGTTGTACACTGCAATGATCCAGAACCTGTTGTCCTATAGTTTGCTTTTTCCCCTCCTCTCTCCCTCCCTCCCTTCCATTCCTTCCTCCCATTCCTCCCTTCCATTCCATTCCTTCCTTCCTCCCTCCCTCCCTCCCTTCCTTCCTTCCTTCCTCCCTCCCTCTCTTCCTTCCTTCCTTCCTTCCTTCCTCCCTCCCTCCCCTTCTTTCTTTCCTTCCTTCCTTCATTCCATTCATCCCTCTCTTCTTTCCTTCCTTCCTTCCTTCCTTCCTCCCTCCCTCCCTCCCTCCCTCTCTTCCTTCCTTCTTTCTTT